>WEIV01004838.1:39316-326657 GCA_013390005.1 Calyptomena viridis
GACCCCTCAATGAGCTTGGGAGGGGCTGAAGGACCTTTCTGTGAGCTTGGGGTGCTATGGGGCGGAGGGCTGGGGAGGGGGACTCGGGGACCCCCCTGGGCTTGGGGTGCGTGGTGTGGACTTGGGCGAGGGGGATCTCCTGTGAGTTTGAGGCGAGGGACAGGGTCGGGGAGGCTCTGTGAGCTCAGCTGGAGTGGGACTGATGGAGGAGTCCTGGTGCAGGGAACTTGGGGTGGGACTCAGGGGAGCGGCTGGAGGAGCCCTCTGAAAGCTTGAGGTGCTTTGGGGTTGGACGGCACAGGGCTGGGGAGAGGAATGAGGTGCTGTGGGGTTGGGCGGGGTTGGATGAGGAGGGGAATTTGGGCAACCCCTCTATGAGCTGGGGGGGGGGGTGGAGCTGGGAGGAAGCTTGGGGTGCCCTCTGAGCTCCAGGTGGCTTGGGGCTGATGGAGGGGGGGACTGAGGGGAGCTCGAGAACCTCTTTGTGGGCTTAGGGTGGGGTGGAACTCGAGGGAGCAGCTTGAGGACCCCTCTGTAAGCTTGGGGTGGTGTGAGACCGGGGTCACCTCCAGCCGAGGGATCTTGGGGACGTTTTTGTGAGCTTCGGACTAAGGTTTGGGGAGAATTTCTGTCAGTTTAGGGGTGAAGCAGAGGCCGGTGCTTGAGGGTAAATGGGAGAAGGGCATTGAGGGTGGAGCTTAAGTGCTCTCCCATGAATTCGGGAAGGAGATGAGGCTCTTGGAAGCATCTCTCTGTTTTGAGGATGATATGGGGCTGATGGAGGCCTGGCATGACTCAGGAGTTAAAGGAGTTCTGGGGGAGGGTTGGATTTTTTTGTTTCTTTTTTTTTTTTTTACCTTCACTTAAAGCACGGCTCAATGCAGTGGAGAGCAGGGACGGAGCTTTCCCGAAGAGCCTGAACAGCATTTCCTGGCCTTGCTGCTCCTCCCCTGCAGATCAGGGGATAGTGATTGAGACAATCGGTTAGCCACGACAGTGTTTTTTTGTTCTGAATTGAGATGTTTGCACTAAATATATATAGTCAGCTCTGTGTCAGTTTGTATGGAAATATTCACAGCACATACTGCCACAAGCGAGTGCTCTGCATCTTGGCTGCTGGAGGAGTTCAGAAGGATAATGAAGTAGAAAAATTCCGTCTTGGTCCTGCAATTTAAGTGGCTTTTTCAGGCATTCGAGACCATGGTGATACTTTGGATGTTGTGCCCCAATATTCACTAAACAGCAGGTACTTGCCATGAAGCCCTCACTTCACGAATGATAGGTACCTGAGGTTTAATTATCTGATGTCATTGAATTTATGTTCATTCTCAAATACAGAATGACAGGTTACTGCCTGCCCCTGCATAAATATTCTAAAACTAAGAACAGTTTCCCTTTAGTGAACTCGCATAAAATCACGGAATGGCTTGAGTTGAAAGTGACCTTGAAGACCATCTAGTTCCAAACTCCCTGCCAGGGGCAGGGACACCTTCTACTAGACCAGTATCTCAAAGCTTCACCCAGCCTGGCCTTGAACTTTGTTTTCCTGTAGTGGGAAAGCTCGCTGCCTTTTGCAGTACTTGTCTTGGCCACTGACCACTGTTTAAACAAAGATATGAGTAAAGCCTCCCTTCCCCTTTCACTTTGTCCCAGCTACTAGCTAATGAACTTGTGAAGTACAGTTTAGATCAAATCTCGACTGCAAATATTTTAAATAAGTGCTGAATTACTTTTAATGATTTAATCCTGGAAAGAAACTTGATTTTTAGTTTTAGTATCTAAAATGCTGAGTAAATGTGGTGTATGTATATGGTGTCAATTTATTGGGTATTTTTAATAATCTAAGTTTGGTTTAGCAATGGTGTACATGTAGCTCAATGACAAAGTTGAAAAATTCTCCAAACAAGCCTCCCCTGCTGATGGAGCTTGTTTTAGAAAGTGTTGACAACTTTATCATATTCTAGAGTTATTTCTAAAGTAATTACAGTAAAAAAGCCTAGTTCGTAAAGATTCACTTTATCTGTTTTCTCAATTTTAGCTTGGAATGAAGGAAAGGAATGAAGTTCACTTCAAATTCTACAAGTGGTTAATGTAAAAATACATCGTACATAATATAACTTGAGCTAAAGCATTAATATGATGGAATTAATAAGAAAGAATGAATAGTTAATACAGGCATGTTTTGCATGCCATTGCTTCTGTTGCTGTTGTTTGCATTCCATTGCTGGTTAAAAGTTGTGTTGTCAGGCTTGCAGACAAAGTAGCTGAGTTCTTTGGAGAGTATGAAGCACATTTTCCCAGAAGGATTAATTTAAGAGTGGGGAAATGTGTATGGAGGCTTAAGTACAAAAATTTGAATACATAGGGGTGGTGAGATTGAAAATGTGACTTAAAATTTTCAGTCAAAGTATTTTTGTTACCTCTTTATGACAGTGAAAACAATAATTTATAGTCTTCCTCAGCTGATTTTCTGGATTCATTTTGAATACTTGGTGGAAAAAGAAGCTAAGGATTAGCTGTTTGGTCAAACCAAGCATTTGAGATCACTTGCAATGGCTATCCATTGCAGAAAACCAACATTTCCACTTGATAATGCTGATTATCTTGCATAGGTGCTATGAGATAACACATCAGTTCTTATGAAAAAAATTACTTTTGTAGCAGTTTTTCAGGTGACTAATTGTGCTTCTCATGTGTCATCTTCCATGGGCAGTGATTGAACTTAGATCTTTGCAATGCCTTCTGTCTCTTATTTAAAAACAGCTGTAGTATCACTGAGAATTAGTGTTAAACCTTTAAGAACAGTGGAGGCCCAAAGGGAATAAAAGGTAGACAGAGCTCTATACCTTTAGTATATAAGTACCTATGCCTTGTCTGGCATATTTGAAATGTCTTCCTTTTCTGTTTCTAATTTTTCATCTGTGATCTTAGTTGCAGCACAGGCTTTAGTTTCAAGTCCTTCACATTAGTAAGATAAGATCAGCATAAATTATCTACTAAAGCTTGTGTGTGTCCAATGTGAGAACAATACTTAAGAAATACCTTTTTAATGTCAATTTTTTTCAGATTTGTCTACCAATAATGTCTATGCTGCAAAGGATTCTTAAGTACTACTAAGTTTTACCAAAGTAACATGTACTCTGACAGTGCAGGAAAAAGCTAAATAATGTGATGCAAGACTCTGATCCTAAACACATCCTAAGTAACAAAATTTGGTTTTGCTGTTTGCTGGTGTACAATGTAGTGATGAGACCATGTGAGTAAAGTAGAGAAATGGTTGTCATCTGCCCCTGGCAGATGTGGTAGTTTTGCTTAGCTGGATACCCTGGTACAAGAGACGTGGCTGTTTGTCACTGCTGGTTTAAGGGGTTGGGAATGAGGAAACATTGTAGATGAAAGAGCTCCCTTTAAAGGTTGGGCAGGCTAATTAGTAAGGATACAAGGCATAATATCACCAATTAACTTCTCAGACCCCTACCAAAAGTGGGGGGCTGTGCAGTGCTGTATTGAGATACTTTGAGTCTTCCTAGATAGGACTTTTCCATGTGAAGACTTTCCATACTTCCACAGCTGTTTGAAGCTGTTAATCTTTGCTCCGGGTTGCCAGGCTGCCAACTTCTTCGATTATCTGGAAGTGCATCTGCTGACCACACCCTCCCATTCATGCTGTGGTGCTGTGTATGTTGATGTTCTAGAATGAGTCTGCAGATTTTAAATGCAGAAAATGGAGAAAATGGAGGAAACATTAAGGATGATCTAACAGCGGAAGACTGTGGCTTTTTCTTTGCACCGCCGGAACCTACAGGCAGACCTTCCATTCTACGCCTGTCCCAGAAAGAAAACTTGCCACCAAAAACTGTGGCAAAAACGATGAAGGTAAACTTCTGCTTTTGTATTATTTATATTCTTTCTCCTTCTATGATCTCTGCTACTGAATGGATATTATATTTGTAGCTTGAAAAATATTGTGCTCATTTTTTCCTTTTTCTTTCCTCCCCACCCCTTTCTCAAAGGTAACCTTTCAAACTCCTCAAAGAGATCCTCAGACTCGAAAAATCCTAAGTCCTGCTATGACAGACAAACTTGAGACTGCTTTTACACTTGATGATGGCTGTGATGATGTGGTGGATGATCTTTTATGTGGACCCTTTGATGCTGAGTGAGTAGTGAATTCACCAGTAGTTGTATCAGCCATGGGGAACATGCTCAAGTTAACTTTAACCCATTGTAAACCTGTGCAATTAAGGTTTACTTTTGTATTTTATAACAAGATGTAAACTACATAAAAGGACATTAATTCTGACTGATGCATGAATTTTTTCAAAGATAAGATTTTCTTAAAAGTACTGACCATTATCTTGGTTGTAATAGTGGACACTGAACTCAAATTCCTCTGTGATGGATTTCATGGAGGTGAGTTATGATATGGATAAATAGCTTGAGAGAAAAGATACATCAGGTAGAGAATATACAAAACTATTTCTTACAGTAAGGTTTTCATGTGAGAATACAACTATTCTGAAGCTAAGCCTTGAGGTGTTTTCTGTTGTGTGTTAAGTACTGTTGTATCTTAAGGAGAAAAATCTAGAGAGAAATCTTGTGAAGGGTTAGTTTGAATTGACACCTTGAGTCAATGAGTACTGAGATGAAAGAAACTCTATCAACACAAAAGTGAACATAAGAATCGCAAGTGTAAATGAGTTTGTGCCTTTATATTCTAGCAGCCTGAGTCTCAAAGTGGCTCACAGAAGCTGTCTAAAGAAGAGCATAAAATCTCCAATGTTTCAATTTGTGGGCGTCATGACAACATTCAAGATACCTCAATGCGTATTTCTGTTACTGACTTTTTGCCCCCTTTTAAACTTTCATTAATATCCAACACCTGTAATTTCCAGTGGCAAGAAGTCTTAGGTCTTAGCTTTGCCTTCTGCAAGCAAATACACCCTTTTGTTTTTTTCTGACTACTCAGTACTTTAATTTGACTTCTATTTTTGTTGGTAAGGGGAGAAAGGTAGGAATGGTCCTTAAATGTATACATTTGTTTCAACTGTTTATACGTGTATGGTCTAGTTTAGAAAAGTACTTCTGAGCTAACCACCACAATTAAATTGCTTAATGGCATTTATGCATCAAACTCTTTGCTTGTGCAAATAAACAGATTTAGTACTTACAAAGTAAACTGAAAGGGTCAGCACTGACTTGGTTTTGGTTAGGACATAATTGTGTCAACACACTGCTTGTACTGTTTGTGTCCTTTCTAGTTGTAGAATGTGAGGATTTGTTTGTAGCAGATCATCTGAAGGATTCGGTGTTGCTGAAGGGGGTCACTTTTGACAAGTCACAAGTGATTGATGTTTCAAGCAGGTGTCTCACTCTTGACTGGCATTTATTAGGTTAAACACTGAAAGAGTGGGAGGGACCTGAGTAGTCGGAGCAGCCTGGGGCTGAGCTTTTGCAGGGAAGAGACGCTCAAACCGGGTGAGAAGGACTTCTTCAGCTTTTATCTCCCACCTTTGCTTTCGAGTTTATCAAAGTGGAATTTTTAGCGAGTGGCTTTTCAATCATGTTCTGTTCTACAGCAGATAAGGATGGCACATAGAAATACTAACTTTTACAGAGGGACAAAACAATGGGAGGAAATCCTGTTTCAGGAAGTAATGGCTTAACTCTCTGTAGTCTGAGCCTAAGCTTGAGAAGTTGTGCAAGACTTTGAGGAAAGAAAGTGGAGAGCAATAACTTGGAGAATACTCAGCAATACTGAATACACAAACTCTCTTTAACTTGTTTCTTTTGTTAAGAGAATCTTGTAATTCTCTTACTGGAGAAGTATTTTCTTGTATACCACTTTGCTCTTCAGACCTGCTGTTGTACAGAGCTTAGAGTGCTTGAGGACCAGGTTCTGTTTTGCTCTGTAGGCCTTCGTAGATCAAATGCTGGTGCATACTTTCAGGGTGGAAAATACTTGCCAGAATGACCAGACAAAGTAATGACTACAATGGGAGAACTTGAATCATGACTTAGTTTGGTCCCAGACTTGAGTCCGTCATGACTCAGAGGTGAATGTGCATGAAAATGTACTCAGACCTGTACTTCTGTTGGAGCTGCTTACTGTCAATAACTCCTCCTAAGCAATGTGTGTTTCACTGCCTAGGGAAAGGGAAATGTCCATGTGCTGTGGTGAGTAGAGTAGTCTCCAGGGATGAATGGCATAGGGTGTAGAACAGGTATCTTAACATTAACTTCGAGGATTGATCTCCCTATAGCTCCTGTGTACCCATGCCCGTAAGTTCTGAGTGTTCAAGTAGCAACTGAATTATTCATGTTATGGTATTTTTTTGCTGTCAGCTGCCTTATTGCAAAAAAATCAGATACTTGTCCAAATATCTTTCTGAAGTTAATTTCAAATGATGCCTGAAAAATAACACTAAGTATGTGGTCTTTTCTTAAATGCAGCACATGTCAACAAAGGACTGAAGCTGAAGCAAACCATACACAAATGCCAGAGAAGGTCACTGTGGCTCCTTACCCGGATGATGAGATGCCAGTGAAGAGTCGAGGTTCCTACAATCTTGATTTTGATAACTTAGATGACATCAATCCTTTTCAAAGCTCAGTACAGTTGTCTTATTCTCCTGGAAATCTGCAGAAGCCTCCTGTGAAAGCATCTAGCAACCCTGAGAGAACTTCTGAAAAAAATAATGAATCTCTTCTGCCAGAAGATACAGCTCCTTTTGCTTCAACCACAGCGAGTACAGAGTGTTTAAGTGAAGAGAAGATTGTCCCCTCTGGAAAAGAATCTCCGTTGGGTGAGCTGGAGTCTAGCAAATCCAAGCTGTCCCCTAAGCAAGCACTCAGTGACTCTGAGCAGGATGTGAAGTCTACTTGTACAGCTGTGAACCAAACTGAGAATTCAGTGGGATTACCAGAGACACCTACACCTCCTGTACAGTTACGTGGCAATTTAGGTCCCAGCAGTTCTGATGTAACTGATTCTTTCAAAACTGGGGAATTGAAGCTTCAGGATGTTTCAGTAGCAGAAAAAGCTTCCACAGAAGAGTCAAAGCCTGATGAAGATCTGGCTATCTCCAAAGGGAAGCCTGCAGAAAAGCCTGATGTCCCCAAGGCTGGACCAGTAAGACTGGAATTTGACTTTGATAATACCACTGCTAAAAAAGCACCTCCTAAGAAACTAGGTAAAAGACTTGGAATTAAGCCACCTTCCAAAAAAATTCCTATTACCAAAACAAAACCAGAGAATACTGAAGTGCAAAATAGAAGTAATGTGGAAGATGAAATCCCTCTTCCTAAAGCATCTTATAAGTTTGACTGGGACAAACTTGATGATCCAAACTTTAATCCGTTTGGAGAAGGTTCAAAAATTGCCGCCTCGCCTAAATGTTCTAAACCCAGCCCTCAGAAAGATCACATGGAAGAGGAGCAGAATACCTCAAGAAAGGACCCTCTTCCAGTGGAGCAGGAGAAGAGTCTGCTGCTCTCCTGTGAAACTCCTGAAAAAATAGAACCCAAAAATCTGTAAGTAAATTTGTAGCTGAATGCAGAAGCACCTTGAACTCATATGAAGAAAGTTAGATGGTATCTCAGACTAGCTGATTCCTGCTTCTTTGACTTCTTCCCTCCAAGGTTGGCTGAGTCTGTAATCTTTGACACAATTATTGTTGCAACAGCAAAGGTCTTATTGGGGAAACTATCCCAAGATGATTAGCTCTAGGCAAAAGATGTTCTTAAGCCTGGTAGAATGGAAGGGAACAGGCTTAGATGGAAAGAGCATTGTTCAAGGGCTCTTTCCCCACTCCTCCAAGAATAGAGTAAAATGAAGACCCAGGTGACTGCTGCTTTAAATCAAAATGGTGAGTAGGCAGCAGTGTTGCACTTGGTGAAGGGACCAGGCAATTCTTTTCTCTGCTGAACTCTGCTGTTTCTTCCCTATGTGTTGTTGGTATCTAAATGCCATCTCCAATAAGAAGGCCTGTCTCTGAACCTGCTTTGTTTTTGGCACTACAACCTTTTCATTTGAGAATGGAATATGTTGTGTTGCCTTTCCTAAAAAATCTGGCTATTGAAGTGTCAGTGTTACTATAGACAGTCGGGTGCTTGCCAGAACTAGATTGGCACAAGTTGTTCATTTGACAGAAATGTTTTCTCTCACTTCCTGTGTAATGTGATCAGTCAGTGTTTACCAAGGTGAAAAGTTTACTTACTGCTGACAGCACAAACTGAAGTATTGGACCTCACAGCATTGCTTTGGGAAGAGGAGCAAGCTGCTTGTAGTTCTGTTCTTAATTAAACAAAAAGCCTATATTTTTAATTAAAAAATAGTAATGAGCCTAACAAATGGAAACAGGAGAACAGTGCTTAGTAAATAGAAATAAGTGATACTTTCTGCTTTCCAGATAACATGGCTTCTGGTGGAGGGAGAGCTATCTATCACTTAAGTTGTCACCAGGCAGGACAGTGAATTGACATTGCTATGCACTGTGAAGCTTCCTGTGTTTTGGCAGTAGAAATTATCAAGAAACTAACTTTGTTCAGTGCTTTAGTGTATCTGGTAATATAAAATTCAGAACTGTGTGACTTAAATTTTGATTTTTTTTTTTCCTTCCTTCAGGGAAATTGAGCAGAGTGTGGTAGAAGATGTGCCAAAAGCTCAAGAAGAGAAGCCAGGGGTTCAAGCAGAAGCTGAACTTCCAGGAAAGAGACACATGGTAAAGTATAAGAAAGATAGCTAGTTCTTACCAAGGTGTTCCATGAAACAGTTCTTTGACTTAATGACTTGTGAAACCTATTTTTGATATTTTGTCTTAGAATTAGTGAGTTTATGCATCTTCAGCAGCTCTAGAAGAAATATCAACTGTGCAACTTGTCTTCTGAAGATAATATCAGAGACAGCCAAATTGGTACCTTGGTATTTAGTATCTTTTTTGATCAGCAGTCACATATAAAGACAAACATAAGGGTGTGGACTCTAAAAAAGTGACTCCTGTATAATAGGAGTTGTATTCAGTGTTGGTAGTTTAATTTCTATTCCTGTGAACTCCTGTTTTATTATGTTGACCATATTATGTTATATGGTTTATAACAAACCAATTGACTAATTATAATGATTTTCATTGCATTTAAGTAATTATCTTAACAGTAAAAAGGATTGTGTCTTTCTCATCAGGAGAAGCAAATAAGCCCATCTAAAATGTCTTCAGCTAATGTTGTCTCCTCTGAAGATAACTTGGTTTCCACTGACAGTGGAAAAAAGTTAATGTCTGCACAAGAAGCTAAACCTAAATCCCACAGAACTGAAATAACAGCAGATGAGGAGACAACTAATGCTGAACCTGAAGAGCTCTTCAGACCATCATCAGAAGGTAAGGGCATTTCTTTAAGATGGACTGAAAATATATTGTTACAATAATCTCTGTATATACATTTTTCTGCTTCAGTTTTGGAATGGATTCTGGTTTTTTCTCTCATTCTGCTCTTTTGGAAGGACTGCAAAACCTACAGTGATTAGTAGTGCTGGAAAATGTACCTGCATCTATTTCTAACTTTCTCTGGTTTAAGCCTAGTTCAAAAAGCAGAGTATTAGCACTCAGCTGCCTGGGAGGATAAAATTTTGGCTGATATAAAAACAAATTTTTAGGGTTTCAGTGGCGGCTTTCCGTGCTTAAAAAATGCACTCTTAAAATAATTTCTGATATTAAAGACTTGGTAAATTGAGAGCACTAGAGCTATGCAACTGTCTCTGAGTCTTGTAATTACTGCAGACCTTAGCACTACTTGAATGTAGTCTTCATATTGCAGTGTGGGTGGGCTTTCTGCACTTGCATGCTTGTTTTGAAAGCTTTCTATACAGCTGTGACTTACCCACTTGGAAGGGTTATTCCTTGTAGAAGTGCTCTGTGGAAGGATGAGCAAACTATTTAACTGCAGTGCAGTCTGTCACTGACCTTCAGGCAGGAGTGGAATCAGTATATTGAGAAATGGCTGTAACTTCATTCAAATCTGAGCTGTGAGATAATTTTAGTGATGAGATTGACAATCATACTCTTGTGAGGCATTGTGTAAAGTAGTAGAATACATGAGTGTGCTTGTCACTGTAATCACAGAACAAGAGAAGTTCTTTGGCTGTGTGTTAGATCGGCATATTCTTACAGATATTTGGGAACAAATGGAAGCTGCACGTTTGCTTAGCTCAGAAATCTTTGCCTGTTTTATTTTCAGGTCTAGATAGACAATATTTTTAAAAAATGAACTAGAACTCATGAAAATAAAAGCAGGGATTTATTTGTTTTATACACATGTATTGGTGTCTGTCTGTGGTAAGATATATGACAATCCTGCATCTTCATTGTGTAGTTTCCTTCTTTTCCAGTTCTAGGAACGGGCATAGAAATAGACTATCTGGAACAGTTTGGGACTTCCTCAGTAAGTATGACACTGAAATGTTTTGTTTGCCTTCCTGGCAGTGTGGAAAGAGGAAGCTGTTAAGCTTTAAATGTTTTCATGAAACAACTTCACTTTGAATTGTCCAGAGCAATACAGGCTCTATTCCAAAAGAGTTGTGGTAATAAGGCTGGGCAGGGGGTTATGGTGGAAGTGTGATTACAAGCAATTCAACTAAAAATTGGAGGTCCCTTGCTTTCAATTTGCAAAGGTGCTATTTTTCTCAAATAGTGGTGAAACCAATGTGGATGATATTTTTCTTCTGTGGTTGCCAAAACTGCAAGAACTTGATGCTTTGAAAGTGCAGGATCATTGTTTTTCTTGACAAGGAAGCTCTTGCTTCATGTCCGTTGTCAGGAAATTTGTCTCTAAATTGGGCATGTTTGTGTTTTAATCAGTTCAGCTTCATTATTCTTTCTGCTCCTTGTGTGCAGAGTAAGAGTAGCTCTGAACATACAGTAAATACACTGAATTTAAATTGTTTTTTGGTCATGCTGTGTTTGTCCTTATTGTATGAGCAGAGTCAGAATGAGCAGTGTATGCCATTCAGTTCACAATATTATCCTTCCCTTTCAGTGCCTTCTGCTGGTTTTGAATAGTTCATAAGCATTTGCCCTTTTGGTTCTGTCTGTGAGCAGATTGAATTCACTTGCTTTTACATAAGGACTTAAGTATGTGGGCACTGAGTTCTCTGATGTAATTTTTCTCCTGAGAACAATGCTCTGGCCACTGAAGAATAGGCTCACCCGCTCTCCAGAGGATTATTTGTGTGGGTGGATGGGATGTGTGTGTTATGTTCTGAAGCAGCATATCTGCCAGTTTATGCCTCTTTCCCTTCAGTTCAAAGAGTCAGCCTTGAGAAAACAGTCACTGTATTTGAAGTTTGACCCTCTGTTGAGAGACAGTCCAAGAAAACCGTACCAGAAATTGATTGAAACAAATGAGAGTATCATCACAGCTCCACCTCAGCATGGGTAGGTATTGACTTAGTCTAGGCTGTAGTACATAAAATCATAGTTATTTAGTTTGGAAAAGACCTTTCAGATCACCAAGTCCAATAGTTAACCCAGCATTGGAGAGTCCACCACTAAACTGTGTCCATAAGTGCCACATCTACATGTCTTAAGTGCCTCCAGGCATAGTGACTCCCCCTAGGCAGCCTGTTCCAAATGCTTGACCACCCTTTCAGTGAAGAACTTTCTCCTAATACCAATTTAAACCTCTCCTGGTGCATCTTGAGGCTGTTTCATCCAGTCTTACTCCTTGGGAGAAGAAATCATCACCCACTATGCTACAACCTCCTTTCAGGTAGTTGTAGAGTGAGAAAGTCTCCCCTGAACCTCCTCTTCTCCGGGCTAAACACCCCCAGCTCCCTCAGCTGCTCCTCATCAGACCTGTGCTCCAGACCCTTCCCCAGCTCCACTGCCCTTCTCTGGAGTCGCTTCAGCCCCTCAGTGTGTGTCTTGTAGTGAGGGGCTCAAAACTGCACAGGATTGAGGTGTGGCTTCACCAGTGCCAAGTACTGGGGAGCAGTCACTGCCTTGGTCCTGCTGGCCACACTGTGGCTGATACAGGAGCTTTACAAAGACAAGCAGCACTTAAATTTAAGGGTGTATGTCTGTTCATTTTCAGTCCTGTTACTGATTTAAGTAAATCAGTTGAAGCTGAAGAGTCTCTAGTGAATCTTCAAAATGAAGAAAAACCAAAAGGACTAGATCTTCTGGGGACATATACAACTTCTGTAAGGGTGTCTGGAATGCTATTTGGTGTTTTGGAAAAGGGATAGCCTAGGTTCTGGACTTAAGACTTATGCAGATATTTTAAGGATCACAGAATGTGATAAATGTGTATTTAAACTCCTGTCTTAAACCAGGTTGGATACTCACTTATATAAAAGGTGAACTTTTGGGTGGACTTCATTTTCTTAAGTATTAAAAGTATTTTTTGTGGGAACTGGTGATATTGCATATGGATTAGGAGAATTTGAGGTGTTTTTCAGAATGCTTTAGACAGACAATCTTTTTTTGTTCAGGTGAAGCCACAAAAGACAAGCTTGTATTTTAGTTGCACTGCTGAGATGAAAAGTACTTTGATTAAACTTGATGCTCTGCAGTCTATGGTTTATAGTTTGAACAGCTTTTTATGAACAGATCTGCACAGAGCAGTTTGTCCTTGAATGGTGTCTTTTTTACTTGTGAGGAACAGTGTGGTGTCATCTGCCTTATTTCTGATAGCTGTAATTGGTGGGTAGCAGTTCTGTTACACCATGTAGATATCCTTTAGAGCTGTAGTTATCCTTGAAGTAAGAAAGCTGTGGTAACAAAGTCATGGAAGTATTTTGTGTGTCTAAGATATGTTGACTTACCATTGAATAATGTGCATTGCTAATCAGTGGCATGACAACAGGAATCTGTTGGAACTTTACTTTTTTTTTTTCCTCACAGGACACTGGTCCCCTAATTCCAGACCCTCTGAGTAGTGATGTTCCTTCAGCCACTTTTGCTGCTTCTGCAGACACTGCCGTGGATGCTATTATAGATGTGCTAAAATACAGCCAAAAAGACATGGATGCAGTGGTATGGTGGCCTTTCCAAAGCTCTTAGTGCATTGATCTAAAATCAGGAATTCATATATAATAGCAGGGAGTAAAGCTTGTAATATACAATGGCTGCTCTAATGTCTTGTTTGAAAGAACTGTTTTAAACATGCAGACATAGTTGTAGGTGTGACTGGATGACTCCAGGTGTGTCACTTAATCCAAGCCTTTTTTTGTTTAACTATATGAGCCTGAAAGAAAGATGGACTAAATGTTAAGATTTTTTTTAAACTTGAGTAGGAGGAAAGAAAACAGATTTTCCCTTCCTAAGCAAATACAGCACTTATGAAAGTATGCTTTTTTGGGGGTCTACTAAACCATTTGAATTTGCAAGTAAGAGTTTCTAACTTGTTTTCATCTTCACATCTTTTACTTTTGTAACATTTGTTTCTATCATAACTATCCCTACTTCCTTCTCCTTATATATTGTACATTCTAGTTTCACTTGTGCCCTGCTTCCTGTCATATGAAATATTGCAATATATTTAAAATGAGTTTGCTCCAAAATAAATACTGAAAAATCAGTCTACTGTATTGTGCAGTTTGGGGGCAAAATTAGCAGTAATCACATGCTTTCACCTTCTCCTGTTTAAAATACCAGGTTGTCTTATATATTTTAGGCATCTGTCATTGAAGGCTTCCCACACTGCAGTCAACTCTGTGCTACAGCTCTTAAACATAATTTTGTCCTGAGGTTTCTATTATGGAATTTGCACAATGTGTTTAGAAAAGGGTGCTTATGCTGTTTAATACTGTTACTGTGAGCTCTGCTTTAGTTCAACTCATGTGAAATAACTATGATTATTCTTAAATGAATTGAGTCATCTTTTAATCCTCCCCCCACCATGTTTTCAAGTTTAGTGTTGAATATAAATTACTGCAAACAACAATTTGATCCTGACTAGGCTTCTGGTATTTGTTCTCTCATGTGTTAAGATTAGCAGGTTTGTGTAGTGATTTTTCTTCCTCTGCTTTGTAAATAAGAGGGAAATATGTCACTTGAGAGAATGTTCCTTGGCCAGTTATGTTCTCTCAGAAGTTTTAATGACCTACATATACAATGAGTAAGGGTAACCAAGAGAGTGATACTGTTATTTGAAGACACATTGGGTATGAAGACATGGTGGTTATCATGTATGCATAATCTGTGTATCAATCTAAATCTCATTTGAGTCCAGTTTGTAATGAAACCATTTTGATTCTGTTAAGTAATTGGAACTTATTTCTCTCCCTATTGAGTTGTAAATATACCTAAGCTGCCCTTCAGACTGTTTTTAGTATCAAATATTTTATCTCTTTTTGTGCAAGAAATAAAGGTTTATTTTTTCACCCTCAAAGGTTCAAGAGAAAGAGTTGGAGATTCAAGAATGGAAGAACAAGTATAATAAGCTTTATATGGAATACCAGGAAATGGGGTATGTACCTATGCTGGCTTTTGTTGGCTTTTGTATATAGTTATTTACTCCAGATGCTTTTTCTAACTTTTGTTCAACTCTTTTTTATGGTTTTTAGAAAAATAGTTGCTGAGTTTGAACAGACAATAACACAAGTTATGGGTGAGTTCCATATTTACACTTTGAATGCCTTGGGGTGCTGGGCCTTGCTTAACCTAGGGTTACTGTGTGAGGTTAGTACTCTTTCACCTGTGATGACATTACTATTTCAAGTACTTTCAGGGTGAGTGTAAGGTTTCAGACAAGGTAGTTAGACTAACAGTTTTATGCATTTTCATGCAGATATGATATCACTTGGTAGGTAACAATGACTTTCTGTATCAGGCATGAACACACCTAACTCTTTTTATTCTTGAGTGGAGTGTGAGTTGTTGGTTCATTAAAACTGGCAGACCTGGTTGTCAGCACTTTGTGTTTAACTGTTTGTTATCTGACATGATTTGAGTGGCAAGATATCACTAGGAGTTCTTGCTGGACAGATCTGGCCTTTGCTTCAGTCAAGTTTGTGGCTTCAAAAGTAGGAAAGAGACACAATGAAACTCTTATTATATAGGTACACTTTCTTAGTTCAAAGCTGAATAGATAACTGTGGCTTGCTTAAATTTAGTTCTTTAAGGAGATTGAATATTATGGCAGCTTTTTTGTTCTTAAGCCTATGGGAAACAGCTCAAGTCTGCTAACACAAACTTGCCCTGAGAGTTTGCTATGCTAGTTTGACTTGTTATCCCAGTCTCCTTCAGATCTTCCAGCTATTGTGTATGTCTAGTGAAAACAAATATTTTTGAATTCTTTGCTTCTATCACAACACTTGAGGCTCCTGTTATGGTAAACTTGGGTGGAGTATTTTGACTACTTTGCTCGAGAAACAGTGGTTGGGGCAAGCGCCTTGTCATGAGTGTTTAATGGCCTTAAGTTTGGTGTGAGGTATTGTGTAGCAAATAGACAATGACTTACTTCTTCCTTAAAAGCACACACATCTGCATTTCCAGATGAGAGGCTACATTATGAAACCTTCTTTTGTTTAAGAGGAAGAATTGAAGGCATGGGGGTTATCTGTCTATACTATGGAATTAGTTTTATGTTAATGCAACAACTGTCCACTTTCTCTAGAGGATGCTCAGAAGCAGAAGGAAATTTCAAAGAAAGAAATGCAGAAGGTGATGGAGGAGAAGCAGCAAGCTTTGTCAGATCTGAACTCTATGGAGAAGTCTTTCTCTGATCTCTTCAAACGACTTGAAAAACAGAAAGAGGCACTAGAGGGTTACCACAGAGTAAGATGCTCTAATGCAAATAATATCCTTCCAAGATAAATGAGATTGAGTGGAGAGGAAATGGTGGAATCTCCAGAGTGATTATTAATTAGTTAGTATAGGCACTATCTGGAAAACCAAATGCTAAGTCTTATTTAAAGATTATAAAAAATTGCTAGCTTGTTATATTTGGCTTAAGGTGTAACAATATCTGCTAGAAGACAAAAATGTTTCTTCAAACAGAAGTGAGATGTTTCTTATTGCCACATCACTTTCATTAATCAGAGACACTCTCATGTAGCAACTGCTACAACAAGAGCAGCTTGTTTCCCCTGTATCATATTGAATGTCTGCTGAATTGGATTTGCTATTACAAGTCAGAATGATAATGGTTTATTGGATGCTCTTTACTAAGTTGTGGTTTTTGTTAAAGCTGAAGTCAGGCCCTCATTCTGCAGCTTCTTCAGAGGCTGGAGAAAGGAAGCTAATGGGCATAAGCTATGGTTTCTTACTCCATGAAATGCATAAAAATTGGTTGATGCTTAAAAAAGTGTCTTCAGATTTTTTTCATTCAGTTGTCCTTTAATGTCTTTATTTACTCTGAGCTTAAAGCTAGCCTCTTACAAGTTTCGTGGTAGTCTGTGTTTGAGAAACAGGCATGATGACTGTGTTACAACTTTAGTTTTTTCTTTATTAAGGTGTCAGGCTTCCTCCATCTTGTGTCCCTTCGATTTCCACCCTAAATTCAGAAGCCCTTTCCTTAGCACAGAAATGAGCAGCACTTGGAAACACAGTTGATAAATTCAAGAGCTGCAATTAGTAGTGAGTCTTAGCACTTTTTTCAAACAGTTCCAACTTCTTGTAATAGCCAATAAAATATCTTCATAGTATGCCTAGCAATGTAACTTTCTTGCTGTTTAATATTAAATCAGTTTACATCAGGATCCAAAGCTTTGATCTTTCCGTGGGTTATCTGAAGAAGCTGGATCTCTAGCTATTGGAACGATTGCAACTAAAGACAAAGCTAATCTTAAAAAAAATTCAAAGCAAAACCACAAAACCAACTGGTGACTGTAGATTTAGTGACCTTTGCCTTTACTGGAGTTTGCTTCTAGATAGTGTATTGGGAGGGACACAGGATGAATAAATTTGTTTGCAAAGTTCAGGTAGTTGAAAGGAGACGCTTTAGTCTGTGTAGCTCAGTGGGACCTCATAGTTGTTCCTGTTATTCTGGTGAGCAAATACTGCTGCTTGGTGTAGTCAAATAGCCTATTTGTCAGGTGGAGAGACCCTTCATCTACTAGTACATACAAAGCTAACTAAGCTTCTTGGTTTTGGGGACAGAATGAAGAAGTTTTGAAAAAATGTGCTGAGGAATACTTGGCTAGAATTAAAAAAGAAGAGCAGCGGTATCAGACTCTGAAGGCACATGCAGAAGAAAAGCTGCAGAAGTAAGTACCATGTCAAGAAGCCAAGCACTGGGAGTGAAACACAGTTTTCCCAGTTGCTGCAGAATGTGGTTCAAAAATACCAAAATTTGGCCTGAATATGTATAATTTTGAGATTGCTCCAAAGTACAAGCATCTAGTGTGATTTGCTGTGCTCCATGAAGGGGATGTAAACACCATCTTGCACCCGTTTCAGAGCAAATGAAGAAATTGCCCACGTTCGGAACAAAGCGGAATCGGAGGCCATGGCACTACAAGCTATTGTGCGCAAAGAGCAGATGAGGAACCAGTCTCTACAGAGGACCCTTGAACAAAAGGTTAGTCAAAATGCCGAGGGTGACACTCTTCAAGCTATTTATGCTCCCTTGTACCAGTCCTGGAAGTCATCAGGACTTGTGCACCAAAAAATCTAAACATACAGACAAGGTTTGTTCCCATGGGTGGGTTGTGGAAGTGATCAGTCTGGGCTACTGTGACAGGAGGTTACCTGAACTGTTGAAAGAGGTAGTGACCTAACAATTTAACATGACACGGAGCAGAACTTGGGAATAAATCTTGAATAACTCCTTGGTTCAGCTTGTTCAGGAGCATGGCTTGTAAGCTGTTAGTACTGATAGAAATTGAAACTTTCAGTCACAGACAGTCAATGTTGTTCAGGCCATTAATTCTTGTGCTTGATACTGTTTCATTTTGCTTACATAAAGTCTCGGAATGGTTTGTGAAGGCACATCAATTTCCTTTGTTGGAATACTTCTAAAGAAAAAGCTGAGTGTTAAAAGTCACTGCCGGAAATGCATGCTATTAATTTTACTGTGTCATGACTGCTAGCACTGAAGACTCAGAAATGGATAATGCTGACACTGCTACTATGGAAAAATCCCATATTTATGTTAGTCTTCAGTTAGGCTCATGGCTAAGGTTTGCATAGCTGAGGAAACAGTAGGCCTGTAACTGGAGAGATGAGACAAGCCACTTGACACAGAACTAGTTTTGGTCTTGTCATAAATACAATAAGAATTCATATTAAAATGGTTTGACAATGAGGAATTCTACAAACTAGAAGTTGTTACATGTCAGTAAAAGTATCAAAGCATCATTTTAGATTGTCTTGTGAAGGTTAAAATCTAAACTGTCACTGTCTTGCATTTTGGTGTACCTAATGAAGACTTTGAAGTCTTGTTTGCCTGGATCAGCTGACTTCCATGAAAGTCTATGGAAGAAGTAAGAACAGTATAGTGGATTCTGCCTCATTTCCTGAGGCTCTTAAGGATGCCATGTGCCCTTTGACATGGTAAACTGTCCTTTAAATTTACATGAGTCACTATCATGTAAATGGACTTTCTATTCCATATGCTGGCAAACACAAATCCTTGCAACTTGGCTCACTACAAGGTTGTAGCATAGCTTGGGCATACCTCAAACTCTCTCTTTTCTTTCTTCCACAGACTAAAGAAAATGATGAACTAACAAAAATTTGTGATGACTTGATCTCGAAGATAGAAAAAAATTGATATCTTAATGTTCTGTAAATATGTTTAGTTTCTCTGACTTGCTGTCTTGTGTGTTTTACTCACTTTCTTATGTATCTGGAGAAAAAATAAAATTCTTGATTCACACTTGTCTTGCAGTATTATTGTCTGTGTCTCTTGTGGGAAATCTATAAACTTAAGTACAGTTGCCTCTTCCAGTAAGTAACAATGTCTTGTATAACATTTTCACATGTTGCTCAAAGGAAAAACTTTGTCATTGTACCTTCAATCTGCTCCCTGTGTAAGAACTCCAAGGTTTTGTAGTCCTGATCTGTCTTTGCTAGGGAGAGTCCTCATGGGCCATGTCTCTAGTTTGCACTCTCTGCTCTCTAACTTAAAGCATTCCAAAGTTACAAGACTGCAGTAAAACTGGAGCTGTCACAAATGCTAGAAAGTATTTAGAGATGTAAAAAAAGTTTGGAACTTCATTTTATTTGGTTTCTTAGGAGGAGCTGGAGTGATTTTTGTTTTTTGCAGACAAACTAAGCAGGGGACTGAAGGGGAGGACTGATTACCTGCTACTCTCTCACTCTCTGGTGTTTTTCCATGGCATTAATCTATCTGATGCTATTGACTAAAGTTTTCAGTCAAGATCTCCCTGGCCCTGCCTGTAATGGAAAGCCTTGCGAGCTTTAGGCTGCAGGTCACAGGTTATGATGAAGTCAACTGTAGACAATAGCAGACATCTCAGATAAGCTGTTAGTACCTAACAAACACTAACAAGATTGTCTCATTTCTGTTATTACCTGGGAGGTTATTCCCTCACTTGCCTGGCTTGTAGATGCACCTTCCTCAGAAGGGCTGTTGCTGTGACTGTGTTCTTGGCTGCACTTGAAGCCCTTCCCTTAACTTAGAGTGGTGTGCCTGGGCAGGTGCAAAAATGAGCAGCAGTGCTTGGGTGCCCAGGGCCAACTCCTTGATGAGGCAGATACTACTCAGTACGCTGTGTATTGTGAGCTCTACGTAGCAGAATCGCCCTATAGAGCAGAGTTAGTTAATTGGCATGGTTTGAATTAATAGTATGTGGGGTTTTCTTTGTGATTTCTGCACTAACCTGAGAGGGTGACATCAGTGACAATGGCATTGAATGCCTAGCTCTTGCAGAAGTTGTGCTGCTGTGTGTTTTCTTCTACCTGTAGCTTAGGAAAGTGTCAGGTGCTAGTGGAGAAAGAAACAGCTGGAGAACAGTGTATGAAACTGAAGTTTTTTCCCTGCCTCAATTTCTGATAGCAGGGATTGCTCCAAACTGTCTTGTGATGTTCCTTTGTAAATAGACTATACCAATGAGAAATCTTGTATTTGGCCTAACTTCTGAATTGTCTTAATTATGGAAACTGATTTCTATTAGATTCATAATGAAATGGGTTTGAGTTGGAAAGGATGTCAAAGGTCATCTCATTCCAACCCCCTGCCACAGGCAGGGACACCTTGCATTAGACCAGGTTACATAAAGCCCAATCCAGCCTTGCCTTGAACACTTTAAGGGATGGGGCATCCACAGCTTCTTTGGGCAGCTCGGAGAGCACCGAAGTCGCAAGCTCATGTTAGGCTACAATTAGCAGAGATTTATCGTAGAACCACAGAGGTCAGACCTGCGCTTGCTTTCTGGTGTTGCATCATCTTTGGTGTGACGAGCTAGACGGCCGGGTCCGTGGGTTTATTAGGGATAAGCCTGCAATCCTAAATCTTTCCACAAGGTGTAGCTGCTGCTCTTTGAAACACGGGCTTTACTTGTCTGGACAGAGCTGGAGGTTGCCCCTCCCTTCTCTAGTTGTGCTTAATGCTAATAAAATAATTGTTTTCATGGATTTCTGTTGGAAAGATGAAAAGCTGCACAGCAATAACAGATTTCCTGTAAATAATGACAATGCTCTCTGGAGGTTTGTGCTACAATTGCCAAAGTATTGCACCACTGTGCACCTTTAGGAAACTGCTGCAACAGGGAGCACTGGGATATTCCTTACCTTCCTGAATAGGATGAGTGGGCAGTTTTTGTCTGTGAGTGTCTCAGGCTTAACTTCCAGGCGTTGCATAGCTTTGAGCATGGATAACTACATTTTCCTTGCTAAAGGTGGTGGGGCTGGAGGGGCTTCTGCATTTTAAACTGCTTAGAAGGGATTGTTTTTTTCTCTGCAGGTGCAAAATACGCCTCCAGCTTAACACTCACCCAATCTGTAAGGTCTCAGTATTTTGTAATTCCTACCTGAAAAGTATTATTTAAAAGCTGCCTTATTTTAAAGAATTGTTCTTGTTGCTTACTTTATTATGCTGGACAGTCCTGTTCGAAGAATTCACATTTACAGCATACAACAGAGGTGCCCAAATGCACCTTTAATGAACTCGTGTGAATAGTTATGTGGAAAATGCATGTTCATTTCAGAGGGATTAATTAGTGTTCGTTTACTGAGAAAAGAATCAAGCTCTCTGGGTTTTTTTTCCTTATTGACCTTTTTTTTTACTGAGTCTCGTCTGGTGTGAATTGGCCTCTCTGCAAGCAGGCAATAGAAGGGAAAAGTGACACTGCTTGGTGCCTCTGCTCAGTTTGATTTATTTATATGGAAAATTGCTGGGTGCTGTACAAACAGAGGATGACAGTTCTTGCTCCAGACAGCCTGTTCCCAGTTCAAGTATATGGGAGGGTATATTTTATTTCAGACCTGATTAAGGTGGATCAAAAGTACTGAACCTGCTTGCATGATCTAACAGCATTGGTGTGTTATATAAAAGGGCTTCCACAAACCTGTGCTTTTAAGATGTTTTTAAGACTGGTGTTCTCTGCAAACTTTAGAGGATACATATCTACCCTTGGACTGTACTACCACTCAAGCAAATTGTGCCATATACCTGCTCTGATGTTGGTCAGTCTCTTTTGTGATAGGACTTTTTCTTCTCTTAGGCTTCCAAAGCAAACATAACTGTAGCCTTTTCTACATGGTCCAAAGTCACCTTCTTTCCAGCCGCTTCCACTCCTGTTTCCAATTTTCAGCAGAACATTCATCATGATCCGAGCACAGACTTTAGTCTCTTGCATAGGTAAAGACTTTGGTTCAGAAACTGTGGCTTAAACCTTGCTGGAGTCATGGGATATATCCAGATTGATTCTAGAGTCAGTAGGTTGTACTCTGACCAACTTTCCAGTCTCTTTGTGCAGCTCTGACAGCACAGAGTTAAGTGACAATAACTGTCATGGTTTGACATGAGAGAATTTCAAGAGTCACCTCAGTGTGAAACTGAAAAACCAAGCAAGGGCTGAATCAAACTCTGTGACTTCAGCTGGACTCCTAAACATCCAGCTCCACTTCTAAGATTGCAAGTTAAGCCTCCAAAACAGGTATTTTTCCCCTCTCTGTTGTAAAAATTAAAATTGTTCGTTATTTCTCTGGTTTTCTTCTATGCAAACTTCTACTTTTTTCCTTAGTTTGGAGAATGGGTTTGTTACCTGAACCAGAAATCTGAGCAGAAAAGGGAAATTAATACTATTTTTCCATTAGAAGGCAAACTTTAAAAGTACTTAATTTCAGCATGGCTGTCTTTAGTGGCATGAGGAGCTCTCTGCCTTTTCAGAAGTCATTACATGACTCATCTTTTTATGTTTTTGAAAGATCTGGGTGATTTGACTTTGATAAATGAAGTCACATCAGTCATGGCACCTACTTTCTTACATATTTTTCTTCTCCATCTCACCTAATGCAGACAAACTAAATCCTTTGCGGCAGTGAAGGGGAAGGAAGTTCCTTGTGAGCTTTTTCCCATTTTTCATGATGGTGCCAGTAAAATTAAGGGCAGTTTACATCAGCTCTTTGCTTTTCAGCGCTTGCTGCCAGGTTTTTGCAAATGGTGTCTTGCTGTTTGCAGACAGAATCTGCATCAGACCCCAATTTTTCTCCTTGGGAGATAATTTCCCGGTGGTGAAGTTCTGTCCTCAAGAGGTTTGTTGTGTGACTTCATCCATCTCTTTGCAGTCTCTCCTGGCTCTTGGTGTGTGAGAGGACAGTCCCTTGGCTTGCCAGAGCACTACAGGAGCTGGTGGAGCTGGGGACCACCTTGTCTGAATGTGTTTGTGTGACAGGTCTCAGTGACCCAGAAGCAGCTGTGGCCATTCAATGGGGCTAATATGTGTTGAGTGCTCACCAGTGTTGTATGGCTTGTTTGGCTTGAGGAAAGAGCCACTGGAGACACAAACATGATGATTATCCCTCCCTCTCTCTCTTTAAATTTACTTGGACTTGCAATGTAAGGGAAGATCTTCAAATCCTTCCAGTACTAACTTCTCTATTGCCTTAGTCCTAAACTAACTCTACTCGAAGGAATGGTGCAAGATAGCACTGAACTAGTTAATGAGTCATTTAAACTTTTTCCTATCTCTGTTTCCAAGTTTGCTGAGCAATATTGTGTCCCAGGGCCAAATTAACTGCTTTACATCTTACTTTTACATTTCTTCTAAGATCTTAAAAATAAGATGGCTTTATATTGTCTGACTTAATCTGGTTCTTGAAGAAATAGTTTCACTGCTGTACCTTGTAATTTTTTTTTTTTCTATATCAAGAGCCTATAATAGTTCCCTCCCAATGCAAATGAATGTTTTGTGTGTCAAATTCAATGAACCCATTTCCTTTTGTACAAGTTCTTCAAGCCAGTTCTCCATTACTTCCTCTGTGGAATGCACCAGTCAAAAAGAGAACAAAGCCAACCAAAAGGTGATGCTGGCTTTGGGGACCAAGTAGCACATATAACTCAGTGTGAACAGGCTGTGCTTTCTGGAGTGCAGGAGGGTGCCAGTCAGGCTCAGGTGGTGAGGAAATCCAAATGTTTCCTATGAACTTCATGTACGGGATTTGTCCCCAGCTTAATGGACTGTACCATCAGTGGATGGTAGACCAAGGAATTCAACATTTTTGGGAAAGCTAATGCAGCATTTGATCACATAGAAAGTTCCACCAACTGTCTGTCGTTTGGCATTTAAAACACCATCCCCTGCCTTTCTTTCCATCAGCAAAGCCAACTGGCTGTGTTTGGAAGGCAAGTGACAAGTGTTACCCTGGCTTGCACTGAGTTGTGTGAGAGCCTGTGCCTGACAGCTGATAATTTTATTTATGATTGTGGCACCACTATTCGCTGTTCTGTTTGAAAGCATTGTTGGTATTACAAGGGAGAGCTGTGTTTGGGTTGGAAGAGAGGTAAATACAGGTTTAAAAATAGATCCAGCCCAGCTCCTAAAATATACTCAACAAAGCTGGGGAGACAGGGATGCAACAGCTGCTTTGTTTTCCCAATTACAGCATCATCTGCTGCTACCCTGATTTTTTTTGCTGGTATTCAGCATGGTCCCCAGAGCCTGGATGCAGAAAGTCATTGGATATAGTCCATAATGGCAATCAATAACGTTGTTTATTGGATGTTGCCTTAAAGATGAGGTTTAGTTCATTGCAGGGTGTATGATCTAGGTGATGGGAGCTGAAACTGAGTGCTGGAATCTGAGTGCTGAGTAGTTCTGTGCTCTTGGAGGAACCTGTTTGGTGCCCTGCACCTCTGTTTACACAGTGGTGGCTGGAGATTAACAATATCTGCTGCTCTCACACCACACACTTGGAGGTTTTCATTTCCAAAAGCTGAGCGTGTTGCTAATATTTTCCATCTGATGGGCAGCCTGGAGTCTGTGCTTCAAAATTTAGCTGCCCACATCTCATGGTAGGAAAGCTGTTGTTCCAGCAGATGAACTAATTAATAATGAAGCATCACATCTGGTTGAAAAATCTCTGCTGTAGTTTCTATGGAGATTTCTGTAAATAAATAAAATCCTTTCCAAAACAGTGTTTTGATCAGCAGTTGTTTCCAAACAATAGAACTTATATCTGGGTCGCAAATCTGAAGTCTCCAGCACAGCTCTAGTTTCACTTGGGATATCAGGGCTGGTGGATTTGCTTGTGGATTTGACTCTTTAATGTGGGTGATGTACAAGAATTCCCTCTTCCAGATAGAAACCTGATATAAATTGAATGTCTTTTGCATAACCTGTGATAAGCAGTGTAGGAGCTGTCTCTATTCTTGGTGCAAAGGTACCTCTAACCCAGGCAGCGCACACAGTAAACATCACACATTCATAATGAGAAAAATGTGATGTTTCTAAATAAAAATGGACACGGTTTTCTATAAAATGAAGGTCTTTAAGGAGGCTGTAAGTGGTGGCTGCTTTTAGAGCCCTGAGCCAGGCAGAAGCACCTCATGGGCATCCCGAAGGACTGGTCATTGCAGAGCCCACAGCAGCTGGAGTATAATCACACACCATTTAGCTGTCACTGACAAATCCATTGCTAGAACTCGTGACATTTCAGTGCTTGGAGTGACTCAACACAAGCAGTGAGTGTTATTAACCTTGTTCTGGAGCCTGAGGTCTTTGCAGTGACATTTATGTAAAGTGGAGCCTGGAGTCCGTTTGTCTGGCAGGGATCTGTAATTTATTCCTCCAAGCACTGCTCTCATGTTTTACCATAAAGCCCATCTGAGGAGCCCTGGGAAAGCACTTGGATAATGACACAGCGTGGAGGGTGAAGGAGGATGCTGAGGGTGACAGCAGCTAGTGAGGTGGAATGAGGTGACTGAGAAATGTATGTGGCTGATAAATAGCTGGACCAGGTGTGAATGTACCATGAAATGTCCTTGGTATGGACCGAGAATGTTATGTCCATTCAGACTACATACACACACAAAAAAAAAAATTAAGAAGTGTCTGTGTATACTTGAGAGTAAACATTGGTTGTACTTGGCTGGCTCCTGAGAGAGGAAGGGTCCCATCTGGAAAAAAAATGGGTCTCCCAGTGCCCTTTGGATTTAGGAGTACCTAAGGTGAATTTCCAGGATTAGGCCGAATCTGAGCATCCATGCTACCATGATCGGGGAGAGAACTGCAATTTGAAATACTGGCAGCATATTTGTCTTTTTGTGTTCACCTGTGTATTTATATAGCTATGTATATCTGTATGTATATGGACATCTATAAGTTTCATTCCTCTCTGTCCTTCCTAGGACATCAGCAGCAGATGATGTCTGCATCTGTCTTTTGGGAAGCACAGCTAAAGCTGTTTTTAATATCCAATTATTCATTCTTATCCCAACACCAGCTGGGCAAGCTGCCACTTGTTGTGGCAAGTGTTATGCAGAGCTGGAGCTGCTGGTCCCTGGTGTCTTTGCTGGGGGAATGAGGATGAATCTGGCTGCAGAGAATTGACTATATTCCCCTTGCACAAGAATTTAAATCACTCAAGAAGAGATTTTCAAAGCCTCATGTGAGAAATATCTGTGCAACTTTTAGTGCTTTGCAATTAGTCAGGGTCTACCTGTCTCCTGAGTACAGATGGCCCAGTTTCTTGACCCTACTAGTGATAGCCCAAAATCTCCATGTACTGAAAACCACCAGCTTTGAGCAGTGTGATGTAGAGGAGAGTGGTTCACAGACAGGCAATGATAACTTTATCTCGGAGGCCTCATTACAAAGCAGCTGTCAGGCAGCCCGATCTCGGCTACTCGTTCCCTGCACTGCTGTGGATGTGGAGTGCTCCTTGCAGCCCCCCCCTGGGGCTTACCAGCTTGGAAAAGTCCTGCTGTGGTGTCATGGTTTAACCCCAGCTGGCAGCTCAGCCCCACAGAGCCACTCGCTCACCCTCTCCTTGGTGGGATGGAGCAGAGAATCAGAACAGTAAAAGTGATAAAACTCATGGATTGGGATGCAGACAGTTTAATGGGTAAAGGAAAAGACTTACATAAGCAAAGCAGAACAAGGAATTCTGTCACCACTTCCCATGGGCAGGCAGGTGCTCAGCCATCCCCAGGACAGCAGGGCTCCATCACACTAATGGTGACTTGGGAAGACAAACAGTATCAGTCCAAACCCCCCTTCCTTCTTGTTCCCCCTGCTTTATATGCTGAGCATGACACCATATGATCCCATATGATTGATCCCTTGGGTCAGTTGGGATCGGCTGTCCTGGTTGTGTCCCCTCCCAACTCCTTGTGCACCCCCAGACTCCTCGCTGGTGGGTGGGGTGAGAAGCAGAAAAGGCCTTGGCTCTGTGTAATTTCTGCTCAGCAAAAACAAAAATATCCCTGGGTTATCAGCACTGTTTCCAGGGCAAAACAGCCTCACAGCAAATTCCATGAAAAAAACCTAACTCTATCTCAGCCAAAGCCAAAACACAGAGCTAAACAGGAGTCCTGATCCACCAGTAGGGAAGCACTTTGAATGGCTGCCGGGAGATTTTCAGATGATTTGCATGGATGGACAAGGGGCAAAGGAGGTTGTTTACTGTAGACAAGAAACTAGGCTGGCTGTACTGCCTGTCCAGGTGTGACACTGCTTTGCACTTAATTACTTGCTTTGCTCACAGTAATGTTCAGTTTCTCAGCATTGTAAAGAATATTATTAATAGGAACTTTATCCTTTTGGCAACCAATGAAGTAATTACTTCAGATTGCAACTTTCAATTGGATTTTGCTGTGAATTGTGGCTGTGAAATCCAGAGGATGTTAAAGAAGTGGATAAAAAGGACTTACAATTACATGCTTGCAAGTAAAACGAACTACAGCTTGTGTTTTGGTTTGATTAAAAATCAATAAAATAGAAAGGAAAGGGCTTTCCTTTCTTTCCTCCTTCCCAGAGATTGCAGGAGCAATTAACTAAATGGGCCAATTCAAGTTCCCGGTCTTCTGATGTGTCTCAGCTGGGCTGTGGGTCCCTGGGTTAGCAGTGAGTGTGTCTCCAGGTCCATACAAGTGTTCCAAGAGAGATCTGAGCT
The DNA here is from genome assembly GCA_013390005.1 of Calyptomena viridis. Taxonomy (NCBI): domain Eukaryota; kingdom Metazoa; phylum Chordata; class Aves; order Passeriformes; family Eurylaimidae; genus Calyptomena; species Calyptomena viridis. Next base: position 66,838 of record WEIV01004838.1, read on the forward strand.
GTGAATTCCTGGTAGATGATGGTGATAGATGCCAGAGCTGGGGAATGCCACTGGCAGCAAGCTGGCTATTGGACACGTGGCAGAATGAGCCAGCCTGAGTCTTCAACCTGTTGTTTGCAAAAGGTTTGTGCTCCATGAAAGGTAAATACATGCTGTAAATGGGTTTGGAGTCTCCAAATACTAGTTCACACCTGCTTTGGTGTGCTGGTGGAGGTCTGCAAATAAGAAAAAATGAAACCAAGAGTGCTTTTTCCTCATCCCTTGGGACAATCAAGACAAGACAGACCGAAGTACAAGGCAGCATTTCCACACCACCTGCAGCCAGGGGTGGGAACGAGTCAGGGTTTTGCCTTGGCTGTAAAACTGTGTGCTCTCAACTTGCTTTATTCCCACTGCAAAACTTAGGGGACGGGGTTAGCACCAACAGAAACCAACATTATCTCAATGATAATGATAACTAGAACCAAGGCATGACTTGTGCATGGGAAGCTGGAAATATCCTGGTGCTATAAGGTCAGATTCTCAAAGGGGTTTAAACATGTTAATCTTGTTGATTTAGATGGGAATGAGGCACCTACTCGTGATAAAGACCTGAGCCCTATTCCTCCTTTACACACTGTGCTGAGATGAACCCCAGCCACCAAGTTGCATTCTGCTACAATTCTTACCTGCTGAAATATGCTTTAATATAACTTATTATTCTAAAGGTATCTTTAAAAATATATGGCTGAAGCAAGCTGATGTCACTCCAGTAAAATCAAATGTTTTCTCTGGCTGAGAGCTCACCTGCCTCCCAGCCTTTCCCCCAGCATGAAATGCACTTCTCCAGTGTGTCACAGAAAACTGCCTTTGCTTCTTATCTCCCTCATCACAGCTCTGCAGATGTATCAATAGACCCCTTCCAATTCTCAGCTTGCTTTTTAGGCCAGTGGAGAGATGATCTCATATTTACAAAGAGAACTAGGGAGGAGAAAGAGCAAATCCTCCTGGATTAGGGCCACTGATGGGTCATCAAAGGAGTAGAGAAGGAACCACAGGAAGGAATTGGGGAGTTTTAAGGACTGTGACTTTTAAAAACTGGCAGGTTGGGGCCGTGTTAAATGTTCCCAGAAAACACCCAGGACTTTTCACTCAAATAATCTTACCTGACTGGGGGTCTGACACATAAGCCATGAGCTCAATGGGATGAAGTCTCAACTCTTTCCCTCTGTCCTATTCAAAGTCACACCCATCCTGAAAAAGGAATGAAGAGTGAACGCCTCCTTGCACAGAAATAAGTGGAATTAAACTCCCCTTGCTAGAATAAGACAACAGCCTCTTTATGAGGCACAGAACACGTGTCCTTGGGCCGTGTCCCTTGCAGAGACACTGCAGGCTCTGTGGTATCTTTGCCTCTAGGGGTGGAGGAAGGTAAATTGCAGCAGTAAGGTCTGAGCACTGTGGTCTCCAGCTCGTGTCTATCTCGTGTCTCTCTAAAGCACATGGTGTGTCCATGGGCAAAGCAGTTTCTGGCAGGAGGCTCCCAGCCTGGGCAGGCTGGTGTGTCTGCTGCCTGCAGGGAACAGGCCCTGGTGCAGCAGGACCTGCTGAGTCAGGGTGGAGTAAAGGTGGTGAAGGAGGTCTTGAACAAAAGGCACACATCTCAACTCCTTTCTATGACAAATGGGAATTCAGACATTCCCTGAGAGCAAGAAATTCTTGTAAATGGCCTGAATTTAACTTAGACTTGGAATTTTCTAACTTCTTAACTGAGTTCTAAAAGGCTCTCTCAGACATAAACTTGCTGAGTGAGAGGAAGAAGCGAAACAGGGATTTTATTTACTCCCTAATCTCCTTTTTGAAGCCACTGGTGAGGAAAGAAGCTTTTTTTTGTTGGTTTTTTTTTGTGCTCTTTTTCTGTCAGACTTTTCTGCTGGGAGAGAGGGTGGGGTTTTTCATACGGTTTATTGTGGCTCTGGACTGTGCACACTAGCAAGTGACGGCCTCTGCATAATCAATTGGAGGCAACCTGAAAATAATAGGGATAAGCTGCAGTTTCTTGGGAGTTCAAAAAACATATGCTCCAAAACCTGTTTGTCTGTATATTGACTGTTATTTCCAATTGCCAAGGAACTGCATGTACGCTTCTGCTTTTTCAAAAGCACATTGTGTGTGTTGTTGACAGAAGGCACTTTGGCACCAAAATACTGCCAAATAGCCTTGTCAAATGGAGAGATTTTTCTCTCTTTTCTCCTTCTCTCTTCTCTCTCTGTCTTTCTCCTTCTATTTCCCCTTTTCTTTGTCTCCTGTCCTCTCTGCACCTCTCTCCCTCTTGCAGAGGATATGTGGTGAGAAGTTGTGCAGTGCAAGGGGTGAATTTCAGGCTGTGGATTCACCTGTGCCTTTGTGTTTCTGACTTTTTAACTGCTGAAGGAGCCAATGCCATGGCAGTGGCCATAACAAGGTGACAGTGTCACACATGAGAAGGTGGAAGCCCTGATGCAGAAATGGCAAAGGTGAGAAGATCAATGTAGGCACATAAAGGCAGGTGTTGTTGATGGGGGCACTCATATTTAATTAATATGAAATTCTAAAGTAATACAATCGTGCTTAAATAATTTAAATACAAAGTTACAAAGTTGTTTTGAGTTGTGATTAAAAGCAGCAAATGTTACCGAGAAAGGCAAGGAGCTAAAGTTCTTATTTTGGCTCAGGAAGTGTAATATGAAAGGCAAAGGTAGATGGCATTTTTTCCCCCGGATTTTGTGCCTCTGCTTGTAACATTCTGGTTCAGGAATGTCTATTAATACTAAATAATTCACTTGGGTGACTTTAATAGGTAGAAACCAGAACTGATTTCAAACGATTCTGAAGGAGGCACTTCATAAAGGAAACGAATAATTACACATTGTTTTTTATTTTGTTATGTTTTTACCTTATTTGTGTCCAAGAAACTTTAAATAGGCTTTCTTTGTTTGTCCACACTGGAGCAATATAACCAGGGTATTTGGCAGGGTCCCAGATCCTGGCAGCAGCTGCCAATAAAAGCTTGCTGAGCAAGTACAAAAAATAAAATCACACAGTATCATTTTTAACTTTGATTAAGTTGTGTTGAATTGCTCCAAGGGAGGTAATGGCGAGCTCCAAGGGGTTAGGACCCGCACGGGATGTGAAGGATGTTTATCTTGCAAGTATTTGCTTTGTGCTGTATATGTAGTTCCCACTGCTGGGGAAACACTTTGTCAAAAGCCCACTATTAAAAGAGTTTGGGGAAATAAACACTGAAACAACGGGAACAAATAAAGACCTTTATACTGTAATGTGCATAGCAAGCCACTGTCAGATATAAAAGCTGAATATGCTTTAAAATGCCTTCCAGTGATGGAGCTGCCTTAGATTTGCCAGCAAGTGGCTGAGCAATGCTGGAGGCCATGGTCCTCAGGCTCACGTCACAGCTGATGTGCCTTGAGGAGCAAATGGGTGAAGGGCACAGTCACCCTCTTGCTTTGGGATGACCACAGTAGGTGCTACTGCTCCTCTGCAGCGTGATGCTGCTCAGCGTGGGATGCTGGGGAAATCAGCACCTGCTATTTTGGCCTTATGTGCTGTGAAATGTGGGGGTTTGGGAGGTCTCCTGGAGCAGGCAGTTCCAAGAGGGGGAGGAGGCAGCCAGCAGAGCAATGGGAACTTCAGAGGCTCCTTGGGTGGTTACCTGGGACACTGGGCTACATGTGTCAGCCAGGATCATGATTCATGTTTGGTGTGGTGAGAAGTTGTCATGGGTCCACATTCATGAAGCCAACAGATTGGACCCATTCCTGGGGATGTCCTCCAGCCTTGCCTGAGGCCCTGGGGGCCGCTGGCTGTGCACTGAGCTATCCTTATACCTTCCCCCCACTCTGGTGCCTGGGTGCTCTGCACTGTTTCAGTAGTTTAGGGCTGGTCTCTTGCTTAGGACATCCTTAGCTGGTTCCTGACGGCCTCCATGACACCTCTTTGGGAGGACATGTTCAGAGAGCTGTCAGCCTTCAGGTGCTTCACATTTACTTTTTCTTTAGGGTGTAGGCCCAGGATGATGGGGACATCTGTTAAGACTGTCCTGCTCTGCTCCACTCCATGGGGGAGGCAACACATCTTCAGAACCATGATTCAGGACTGTCTCTCCCTTGACTTATCCTTGTTCTGGAGTAAAAACATCTTTGCATGGAGGGGAGAGGACTGGAGGAGGAAATCCTCTAACCCCATCTCATTCCACCCAGCCTCGAGACCTGCCATTACACCAGAGAGCTCCAAAGCCTCAGACACAAAAACTGCTCTAAACTTGCCTGACTTCTGGCAAATAGGACTAGCTGGGGATACGAAGTAAGACTCTTTCCCCCTGCTCTGGTCTCCAAAATGTAAGTACTTTTTTTACTTGTTTACATCTGTGCACTGCCCTGCAATAGACACTTTCCTCATTCATCTCCACATCCAATTCCCAGCTTCCCTTCACTTGAAGCTGTGTCCTTGCTCAGCTGGACTGGTTAGTGATCACATGTTTTTCCTGATTTTGTATGCAGATGCCAAAGTTCTCAGCTGGGGAGCAGAAGTCTCTGCTCTGTCCTCAATTCTTGGTTTCAGGTGAAAAAACCCCAAAACAACTCAATAACAAAACCCAACTTCTCCAATCTCCTCCCAAAACTATTTCTTTTCATTCTTCCAGTTGATGGAGTCTCAGTGTTCGTAAAACGACTCTTCAAATTTTGCATTGCTGGGAACATCAGTCTCCGATGCTTCACTCAACTCATATGCTTTCCATCCCAGTGAGGCAGGTAAGTTAGTTGGAGTTTTGTTTCCTCCACCTTATCCTATCATCAGCCCATTACATACACTGTGCTTGCTTTCCTGTTGGTGTGCAAGTTGTTTGTTTGTTTGTTTGTTTATTTCTCTAGAAATACTTCACTCCCCAAATCCGTGGCAGTGGTTTTTTTTGTTGCCACATGATTTGCCTATTCACAAACTGCTCCAGAGCATCTCTGGTCTGACCCACATCATTACATCTCACAGACACATAGGCTGATGTAACTTAAGTCTTTTATAATGGAGATTTTCGTTTTTAAACACAAAGAAAGAGAGTGAAAACTGCAGCAAAGACATGGGTTTTAACTGAGGTTGTATTTCACATAGTAGGATCATTCCCTGTGGGGCTGCAGATCACTCCTTGCAGGAGGAGCCTCCTTGAGGGTGGTGACCTCCCTGCTGACAGGAAGGGAGTGATCTCATCTCCAAACATGGTCACCTTGTGCTGGTGAGATAAACTGGGTTCCCAGCAATGACCTGAGCAACCTACTCCAGGTGACCTGGCTTGAGCAGGGGGCTGGATGAGAGGGTCTCCAGAAATCCCTCCCCACCACAGCTGTGCTGTGACTCTGTGCTAAGCAGAGGTTAAGATCTGTCCCTGAGGTGCCAGAGGGTTACAACAAAGCCTTGCCCAGGCTTCAGGGGTCCAGCTGTGAGGAGATGAGTTCCATTGCAGAGTGGAGACAGGGGATCAGTGGGAAGGAGACTGCTCAGGGCAGAGCTCACCTCCATCATCTCATCACTCATATAAACCCCTGTTATTGCAAACAGGGAATGGCTGTATTTATCCCTCTGTTTCTGGACAGACTCTGCTCTGATTTTACCCTAATATTCAATTTTAGGCTACTTAAAATGGTCTGACTCTATTTTGTGGTATTTTCTAGCTGTGGAGGTGGAAAGCTCATTTCTTTTCCCTCTGCCTATACCCATTTCCTTGACACTAAATCCCTTGGCCTCTCTTTTTGACCAAACTTAATAAGTAGGTCTATAAAATTTTGTCACCATTGCTGTATCCTGCTACAGCCCCTGCATTAATTTCCTCCTTTCTCTCTGTATTAGGAGCAATATTTTTACTCTGTTGGTGCTACATTTGGTCTCATGTTCAGAAGAGAAAAGGAGGGAGATGTGTGTGGTTGCACCATGTTCCTCAGGTTTGGGATGGTTTATCACTCAGGGAAGGTGACCAGTGATCCATCCCCATGGCTAAGCAGGTCAGGCTCCAAGACTCTGATACCATCAGCCTGCGACTGTAGGCAGTGACACTGAAGGACTCAGAGCCATAAAAAATGCTGCCAAATCATTTTAAGAAGAATTAATTGTTGAAGTGCTGGTTGTAGTTACAACCCAAATCATGGACACACTGAGTTCCTGCTTCTTTCTTTGAGATCTTTCCTTGGAAAACCTGGGCTCCACATATCATTCCTGTTTGCAGGATCTGACCATCCATTTGGTACCCAAGGCTGCTGCAGCAGTCATTTGGTGACACCTTTGTACTTTTCCAGTAATGTCCCAATTCTGACAGATTATCTTTCCTGGTTATCTCCAAAACCCACTGCTTTCAGGCCTGGAAGGGAGCTGTTTCAGGGTAAGACCCCTCCTCACAGCAGGGTCGTGTCTCCATGCTTCTCCCCCTTGCTTATCTACAATGTTGTCACAACAGGGAGGAAGCAGTTCCCACACTGATGGGCTCTGACTTCAGTCTGTCTGCATTGCAATGAGGGTACAGCTTTCAAGCCCTTGCAGGCAGTGCCCCAGCTGCACTTTGAGGTCTCCTCCTCTTTTCCTCTCCACCCCTCACTGTGTTTTGCTACCAGACTTCAGATCTGTCATGTTGATGTGTGGAGTTGATTGTCTTCTCTGTCAGGTCAACAGCAACATACCTAGTCAGGCAGTCCAGAGGACCAGCCTCTGTTGAGGTATGTTTTTATGTCATTTATGGCATCTACTAAACCACTAAAAAGCACAGAGCCAGATCTCCACATGCTGTGGAGAATTTCTCTGAAGATGCAGAGGTGTCTGTGATGCTGTGAGCCCACGCTGTGAATGCAGCTGCAGATCTGCCCAGGGAGGTTTGTTACATGTCTGGGTGCCCAGAGAATGAGAGGAAAAGGCAGGGAGCACCCAGTGTCCACAAGTGTGGAGTGAGAGCTGCCAGCAAGGTGATCAGTGGATGCACACCACGGGATAGGCCATGACATCTCTTGTCCATTGAACCTGGGCAGGAGAGCAGAGAAACTGGGGGCAGTAGTTTATGGCTCAGCAGGCTCCCATTGCTCCTGTGCTTCAGCAGCAGCTTCTTTAAAACCTTCACCTAGGGAGTGTTTAGACAAGACGTGGCATGAGGGTCTGGCCAGTCTGATGTCTCTGTGTGCAGCTTGGCAAGAGATCTGCCAGCCAAAGGGTGAAGGAGACACCTGACATGAAAAATTTATCACAAGGCTTTGAATGTGAAATTCTTCTTGTGTGAGAGCACCAAGGAGAGACATTTATTCTCATTGGTTTTCTTTGTGAAAACCCACAGGTTTTCTTTGGCTGCTTCTTCAGCACGTTTGAAAACACTAGAAACCATTTCTTAGGGAGCAGCCAATGTTGGGCAATGAGCCCTCCAACTCCCAGAGTGTTTCCATTGAATTTCACATATTTTTGCCATATTTCTTTTGGCCTGTGCTATAATTTAGGCACTTGCTTCTATACCTCTTTGGTAAAGGCTTATATGGAACTAAAATCCCATTGTGTTTTGCTGTATAGGCTTGGGCTTGTTAAATTTTTTAAGGATCTTAAACTCTGCTGTATTTTTTTCTATGCTGCATAGTGCCACTGGTTAAAAGCTCTGCTTTTGCAGTAAATTAAATGAAGCCTGTTTGTATTCCTTGTGTTTCCACTTGCAGAAATGCCAGTACTCATGAGAAAAGCTTCACCAGCAATGGCTTGTGTGACTGGTATTTTTCTATATTAGTACTTTGAAGTGGCCTCCAGTTGTTCTAGGGGAGTTTAAGATTAGATATTAGGAAAAATTTCTTCACTGGAAGGGTGGTCAAACCTTGAAACAGACAGCCCATGGAAGTGGTGGAGTCACCATCCCTGGAAATGTTAAAAAAATATGTGGATTTGGCACTTGGGGACATGGTTTAGTAGCGGACGTGGCAGTGCTGGGTTGGAATTGATGATCTTAGAGGTCTTTTCCAATCTTTAGAATTCTATGACTGTTCTATGATTCTGGTTTCAGGAGTGGTGGAGAGGGTGTGTAAGTGTAAATGTGTCCAGTGTATCTGTGGTAAAATGATAGCAGTGTGGAAATCTCAGAGGGAAGGCCTGATGTTCATCACAGAGATCTTCATCACAGGGGACAGGTGTACAAACAGATAGAAATTATACTGACCATCATTTAAAGAGGTATAATATCCAGTACAATCATTGCCCTGGGCTGTTTATTTTGTTAAACATGAGCAGCATCTGGTCAGATCTTTGGCTTTGAGGAATCCAAACCTGCTAACTCATCAATATTTAAAACTGCAACCTATGGAAAAAGTGCCCTCCTTGCATGCAGGCATTTCCCATAGCTGGAACCAGGATGTAACAAACGTCTGTCCTTCATGATGCTGGTGATGACAGGTCCCTCCCCAAAGGGACTGCCAGGCACACTGATGGGATGTGTTCTAGCAGAGATTGTCCATTTGTTCAAAGAGGTATCATGGTTCAGGAAATTTCCAGATGCACCTAAAAACTCTGAGAGTCTAAAGAAATAATTTTTTTTTAAGGTTTTCTGCTCTACTGTGATGTCTTGAAGCTTTTGCTGTTTGTCAGGAGCTGAGAATCTTGCCTGTGTGCTTGACTGCAGGGATTGCAGCTTGAGGAGCAGAGCCCCATACCAAGGGTATGTTAAACTAGAGGGAGTTGGAATCCATGTGTGGCTGTGAACATAAATATGCAAGACTGAAAAGCTGGCATGTTTACCCACCTTGCCACCCCCTTTTATAGCAGTGGCTGACAAAGCTTGAAAGGATGTTTATATTGGAGCCAGTTCCCATTAAGTGAATTCCCCTTGAATCTGGTACCAAACCAATTCAGCAGAATAAATATAACAATTCTATAAAACCTACTATTTACTTTTGACCCTGATATGTGTTACTTTACAACACGTTTCCCAGATAAATCACTGGCCACTTGCTCAGGGAGCACTGCCCATGCTTTGCTGGTGGGGTGCTCAGGGTACGTCTGTGTTGTGACCAGATCATGTTCTGATGGGGCTGGGGAAAGGGGTGGACTGAGTGCAAGAGGGAGCCTGTTCTCCAGCTGTGCCATGGCAGGGCAAGCTCTTGAAGCCATGGCTGGAGGTGAGGTTCTTCTTCGTTGTTTTAGCAGCTGAAAATTTTATATTCAGTGAGGTGTCTGGAACCAAATGCTTTTCAGCCCATGTTGAAGCTGAAGCATGAAGAAACCTGCTAACCTCCAGCTGCAGTCAAGTGATATGTACATCTTCCCACAGCCATGTAGGGCCTGCTGGACCTGGGGCTTACTGCTGAATACCCCTCCTGGTGCTAAACAATCTCTATGGGCTTGTGTCTTCACCCAGAATTTGGCATATTCACCCTCCTTCGATATCTCTCTTAGAGGGTCCTTTCACGCATGGAGGATGAGGCACAGTTTACCTGTAATGGATGAAGTTTTTAAAAGCTTGACATGAGTTAGTTATCTCACCTTTTGCCTGGTCACTGGGACGGTAAAGGCATTTCCAGAGTGATATTCAATCTGCTCAGCATCCTTCTTTAGGATGAATCATAACCCCAGAAGGTCTGAGAGGAAACTCAAAGCTGTTTTTTGCAATTCCATGCTCCGAGGCAGGGTCAACTCCCATAATCATCTGAAATATCCCTGTGAAGAGCTCTTGAAGGAGGTTAGGCTGGTGGTTGGAAATCCAGAGCCATGCCAGCACTCCTCTTATCCTCTGACTTTTCCTTCTTATGTTCCCATGGGGCTGCATGGCAGGTACCTATACCATTTTCACTGTCCCAGCGTCCTTGGGGACTCTCCAGTCCCACCTGGATGTTTCAACCAGCCACAAGATTTCTGCCAAAAAACCAAAGCCAGACTCTGCATATACTTGCATAACACAAAACTGAAGAGCAAGTTTTTCTATGCATGCATATCTAAAGTCTCAGAAAATATGTATTTCACACACTGACATCTGCACAGATATAACTTCCCGCCCTGACTCTCTACAGGGCAGAAGGCCTGCAGAGATGTGACTTAGCTGGTTCAAGTGCACCAGCCTGTTCATACCCCAGTGTTATTATAACTCCCTCTTAAAGAAGAAGATTAGCACTCCACTTAACAGCTCTTTATATGACAACACGCCATAAATTAAATTCAGTATAGAAGGAAGTATTTGCGTGCCTGGACCTAGTCTCTGGGCCTTTCTGTTAGGAGTAGAGCAATATCCCAAATTAAGATGCTATTAGAGCTCTGGGCTTTGCCACAATTAAATCATCTTCACATTTGAGCTGTGACCCAAGAGAGAAGCCCCTGGAGCTTTTCACTCTCTCCTGAACAAAGCTCCAGGAAGAAATGAGGATAGGCTATAATGGGGAAATCAGCCAAATGTCTTACTTGCCAGGCAAACATTTTGGGATGGTTAAAGGTAGGAAGTGTCTGGGACAAATACAGAAAGCCATCAAGAAACTGCCATGTGTGGATGGGGGAAAGAGGGATTTGGAGCAGCCTCCTGTCAGCGGAATTCTGGAGAAATCAGAGAGAGTAGCTTTGAGAGCTGCTCTTGTGCCAGTGAGATCAGCATCTGGCCTTAGGGCTGAGACCTCAGGCAGCCAAAGGTTGAAGATGACCCACCCTTAGGTGCTTTTGGAACCTAAGGAGGTTTAATAGAAAGATAGTAGAAAATGAGGAAACAATGTGATTAATTAAAGTTATTTCGAAGGGCTACCACAACTTCTCTGTCTCTGGAAGTATCTCAAGCTCAAGAAATACTCAGCCAATCCAGATTCTGATATTATGCATTGATAGATGAGACTTGGGTGGCTTGACTGGTGCACCCTCACTCTGGAGAATGGTGACCATAACAGTATATAAAATAAAGGGGAGGGAAAAGCTACTAGCCTGAGGATGGCTTGAGAAGAAAAGGCAGACTGGACAGTTAGACTACACTAAGTAGCCAAAGCCTGGGAATAATTTGTACAAGTTGTGGACTGAGTGAGAAGTGCTGGTGTGACTTGTAGAACTCAGGGCTGCAGGACACTGACGGTTGGAAGCTCATTTTGAGGCAGCAAAAGAGCAGACCTTGGAATGACGTGGGGAAAATCCAAAACGTGGTTTCTCACCTCTCCTCTTGCCTTCAAGAGAGTCCTGTAAGCCACATTAACACATAACTGTGTCTGTAGATCATCCCCTCCTGACACAGGCTCCCATGAGGGAGAGGTCTTTGATACTGGTTTACTCATGCTGTTTTCTGTAGAGGCAGATGCAAGGCAAGGCTGTGGGCCATGTGTAGCACTGTGGGTGTGAAGGAATGTTTCGTTCCTTTTAGACTTCCTTCATTAAGCTGCTCAAAAAGGAAAGAAAGAGCTAAAGGTGTTAAAACCCAATTGTGAAGCTCTTCTGCTCTGAGGAAACTGGAATGGGAAAACAGGTAACACCCTGATTCCTCTGCACAGGAAGGACTGGCAAGAAAGCAGCACATAAATATATATAAAGATGTATGTGTATACAGATATGTAAAAGACTCTTCATTGGTCTGTGCTTGCTCAAGAATGTGGTCACTGCACACAGGCATTGAAACGCCAATTACTTATCACTGCAGTGCTGTTCAGCCAAGGAGAAATGGGAACAGAAGTGTATTTCTCCCTCCTATTAAAAAGACACACTTTCAAATAAGGGCCCTATCCTGAACTCAATTAGTAACCTCTACACTGTAAGTGAGGTAGTTTGGTTTATGTTGTGATATTGAAATGTGGACCTGTCCTGTTTGCTGCCTTTATATTTTAATCTAAATATCAAAACCATTGAAAGGATGGTTGATCTTTAAAATAATAGTTGCTCTCATTAATTGTTCCAAATGTGGCTCAAACTGGGCTGTAGAATTCATAATTAAAAGGAATGTGCATATTTTAGTCTATCCCAGATTCAGCCGCAATTAGCATTCTCATTAATATGCTGATTTATTCCTATACAATCTCGTGTGACTCAGAGAGTGAGGCAGTGAACAAGATCAGAGACACGTGGTCCTGGCACTTCAGCATCTCCTGGGAAATCTCTTCTCCCTGCTGCCAGGAATTTTTGCAGTTGTGGCTCCAGGAGCTGATTGGTGCTGCTCCTGAATACTTGAAACTGCAGTGTCCTACTGCATATGGCTGTTTTTCCTAAACTGTTTAGAGCAATTCCTCAGGGATGGCAAAGACTTCCATCCACACTACCTATTGGGAAAGCAGTTCCTGGGCCATGTGGCTTTGTTGTACCCCAGCATTTTGCAGGAGGCCAAGGACACCCATGGGACTCTAGACAGGGTCTTTTTCTATCTATTATGAATGTAACCACAAGGTGCACTCTGTTCTCCAGGAGCTTTATCCTGTGGGTGCTGGTGGGGTCTGGCTCAGCTGCTGCCAGGTCCTGCTTTCTGTGGAGAAGAGGGAGGAAGAGGAGACAAGGGAGAAATCTGTTCCCTTGGGTTCATTGGTCCATGGCCCCTGTAACAGCAAAGCAAAACACAGATTTGTTGCACAACCAGACAGACTAGATTAGGACGTTTTGTTTCATTCTTTTTGTGCACCCAGCTCTTCCTCCCACGTTTCTGTGTGTACCACAGTGCAGATGTGCACAGCTGCTGTAACCTCCTCAGCAGTGGTGTGTAGCACCAGGGCCATGCAAGGACTGTCCTTTCCTGTACAGGCCTCACTGTTTGGCTAACCCATTTTTGAAGATATGATGTTTTGGGGAAGGCATGCACCCATGTCTAGGGTATTGGGTCCCCTATCCAGCTGAGTCCTTCAAAGGCCAGCCTGGGAAGTTTGAAGTGATGGGTCACGAGGCAGGATTTCCCTCTAGATCAGAAGAAAGTGGGAAGTAGGTTGTTTTGACTTTTGCTCTCCTTTGTAAACATGGGGTACACTCTGCTTGCCAGCATTATCTCAGAGCTTTGTCTTACAAATTCCTCCCTGCTGCTGTGAAGGTGCATGGAGGGACTGTGTCATGAGTCCCTCGTCTGAACTGGGTGGATCTTTTTAGGACACTGGAGGTGGTGACCCTCTTCACTTGCCTTTGGAAAAGTAACAATGACCCTTCTGCTGGCTGGAAAACCGTGAGCAGTGGTCACAGGCTGCAGTTCTGGCACTGTCACCAGATGCTTTTATAACTGCCCAAGTTGTTTCCTCTGTTTTGTATCGTGGCAGAAGTACACAAGGATCACACCTCTGAAGAGCTTTCTCCTCCAAATATACACAGTGCTACCTGAGAACAAGTTTATAGCTACAAATCACACCCCTTTTGCCTCCAACCATACAAAGTCTACCTCCCTGCTTTTTGTACAAAACACCAGCTGTATAGGACAGTTTACACTATTATATATAATATATTATATAATAGAAAAGCTAATAGCTTTTCTAGCCCCAGTGGTAGTGTTCAGTCCTCCATCTTCTCTTTTTCACCCTCACACCTGTACATTATTTTTGTCTCTTTTTCTCAGCTGTGGGTGGAAGGAGGCATGTTCCCGCAGGCAGAAAGGGCGATGCACATGTCGCAGGAGGCTGTAGATGGTGCTGTTGGCCCAGGAAACCAAAGCCGGGATCGTTATTCATCGATAATAAAAACTATAAAAGCAATGTAAAATGAGCAAGTCAGAGAGGCTGAGAAAATCAGGATGGCTCAGAGATGTGGGAGCATTTTGGCGGTAAAATCCCGAGCTCCAGTGCCAAATGCTGGTCAGTGAAAAATAGGATGCAGAGAGACTGTGTCGGGTGATTTCGGACCACTGTGAGGTTCATCAGGACAAGGCGTTCTCCTGTGGCTGTTCTCTGCACACTCATGCCTACTTACAGTGAAGCAGGATAGTGCTTTACTCAGGCCAGTACTTCTTAGGGAAAGACTGGAGGCTCTGGGAGGAGATTTAGCGTGCCACAAGAGATTAGGAATAACTGAACTTCAGAGGAATATCTTCCTAATCCCCATTCAATAGTTTAAACTCTGAGGATTTTTATTTCTTCCAAACCTCTTATTTTTTGTTTGTTTAATACTGGCTCTTATGACAAGCTAAGCTTGTTAGCCATAAGTGCAAACAATTCTCTTTTGGATTCCTGCTAGATTTGTTGGGTAGGGGAAGAAACTCACAAGGAATTGAATTGTCATGGCATAAGGAATTACTGCTTCTTCACTGAGCTGTGGCCACTGGCCATTTGTGAGGTCTTAGCCCTTTGCACAGCAAAGATCAGCAGCAGTTTTAACCAAGATTTAACCTGCATTTACAGAAGGATAGGATCTTCCTGCCGCCAGACTGTTTTAACATCATCCAATGTGCTAAGGAGCAAGCCATGATCTGCTTATTCCCAGAGTCTTGGTAATGCCCTGTAGCAGTGAGTTTCACAGGTCAGTTGAACAGTATTTTAAGTATTTCCTAATGCTGGTAGCATGTCTGTGGCTGGCCAAATGCCTCCAGCTTTCCTGTAATCTTCTAGCCCATGCAAAAGAGAGCCAAGGTGACCACATAGAAGCTTGGACTTGACTTCTGCAACCAGCCAGGAGGTTTTCTGCCCCAAAATACATGCCTAACACTGCATACCCTCACCCCTTTCTGTGTGAAGATGCTTATGGAGCAGCTTTCTGAGCCCTTGATTTGTCCTTTGCACAGTGCTGGTATTTGTACCACCACAGCAACAGTTTGAGATGGCTCAGATTGGGCATTTTTGTCACATGGCTCATGGAATGCTAGGTAATGCTGAAAATTCAGAGCTGAGTCTTTACTTAAGGGCTGGCAGCACTCCACAGATCCTGAATAAACACCTTCATCAGACCCTTCAAGTAAATTGAGAAAGCCAGCCCTCCTCAACTCCAGTTTGGGCTTGCAAAGACTTTTTCTTCTTTGCCTTCCCTCTCTCAGAGGAAGTTTATATCAGAATACTGCTGAAATTCAAGATCCCTCATCTGCCTCCCCCCACAAAAAACAGAGGCACAAAAGAGGCATTAAAGACAGCGAACATACAAATAATCGAATGTTTTCATATGTGGAAGAATGGTTGCTTTTAGTAACTCATCCTAGAACATGAAGGCATTAGAGGTTTTGGAATGAGAGCCTCCCAACAGCATCAATAAAGGGAAAAGGTCCAAAAAATAAGCTAAACAGTGCTGCTGCCTGAATATAGCCTTTCATTCAGCTGTCCCCACACCATTTCAGGCTCATTTTGCAGTTTTTTTGATAAATGATGGAATTTGTATTTTTTGGCTCCAATTCAAGAGTTTATATTTTCATTCTATAATTTCCTTAAACATTTAATTTCCTACATTAGTTGACAGTCTCTTGCATCTGCCGGAAAATTAGTTCTGGTGCTTCTATGCCTGCAATGGGAATTTATTATTTTATTTTCATTATAGAAGATGCAGAGAGAGCAAACCCACCTGCGAGTAGATGCTGTTGTACACTGACTTGCAGTTTTGCAGAGGATATAGGAAGACACAATAGATAAAGAGCTATTTGAGTCAAAGGGCTCCACTTTTAAGATTGTTGGAGAATGTTCTGTTCTGCTTACCTGTAATGCTGTGGCCGTCTCCAACACGTCTGAACTCAGAGGTGACAAATGCATTGGAAAAAGAGTTTTCTTGCAAATGCTACTTGTGGAATTTGCTGCTGTGAGGTACAGGTGCCACCTTCAACCATCAGATGTTCTGTGAGGTCTCCCCATTACTCTTCCATCTATGCTGTTCTCCTTCCCAGCACTGCCTCTGCAAACAAGGTGTTCCTTGTTCCAGGAACTGACCTTTCCTACAATGGTGGAGCCAGCACATCTGAAAAGTGGCTATCCCAAAAAACAATATGAGGAAATATTTTTTCGAGTGTTATTTAGGACTTCAGGCAAAGAATTCATTTAGCGCTCAATATCAAAGAAGGCACTCAGCCTCCTCAGAGGAGAAGCTATGGTAAGGTCTAAGATCAGACGTAGGAAACAACTGTGTAGAAAACAAATTAGTTAGGAAGAGAATAAAACAAGTGAGAGCTAAAATTATGCTGGAAAAGTGTAAATAGGGAGTAGATTACAAGAGTGATTCTGCCTGACCTGTCAGCTGCCATAGTGCCCTTCTCTGCATGAGTGGGGACCCCTTTAGGGGATCCCTAAAGGATTAGGGGATCCCTACCTAAAGCTGGGGCCAGCAGTCAGCAGACAGGGTGGCTCAGGCTGCAGTTGTCCCTGTCTGTAAGTGTGTTTGGACATTTTTTTCTTGAAGTTTGTGACAGCACTTTGCATCTGGAAGTTCTGATTCCTACATTCCTGAGGAATCACATACTTTAAGAGGCATCGTTTGACTCTGGTGTCTTCACTCAATCCTTGTCTCACGTAAACTGAGACGAGTTTTTTTGAGCCTAAAACCCTAAACCTGATGCCACAAATTTATTTTTTGTGCTACTGCAGCAGTGAGAAGTAGTCAATTCTGTTTCCTTATCACCAGCAAATTACTCCTCACATGGAGTGACTCCCCATCAGTTCCTACTAGGCAGCTGTAGGATGTATTTGAAGATGCAAAATGGCAGGATCTGTCCTAACTTAAATTGTGTATTATTTAGAGGTCACTGGAAGGTTGAGAATTTGTGATTTCTTGGATGCTTGGCTGGAAAAAACGGCACATGCTTCACCCCTTTTCAGCACAGAGGACTGAGTGCTCTTGGCACTGTGACAAGTAAAAAGAGTTGAAATTCTGACCTGATGTGAGATCTGACATCTGAATGGTAGATAACACAGCAGTGAGATGAATTGAACCTACCCCATCAATGTCAGGTGCTTTCTGTCAAGGTTATAGTATTTCTGGGATCTAAGTCTGGTCAGATGAGTCTGGTCAAGTCAGATGACTGGTCATATCACACTCCTGAGCTTGCCCCCATGGTGTCCCAGGAGATCTGATCTAGTTTGAATTAGCACAACATTATGGGAGATAATAGCCTCCTCCAATTGATATCAGCTGATATTTGCTCCAACAGACATCTTTCCCAGTCCTTTCATAAGTAAAATCTTCCACTGATTGGACCTGAGAATGTGTCATATTTTAGTGGAAATGATGTGATGGAAAGCATTAAAAATTTTCTTTGTTCATTAAGCCCACAACATGCACAGTGTGTTTGTGGCCATGGGTACTGTGTATCAAAAACCTCCCTATACCCTGAAAATACTGGGAAGAGCAAGACTTGTCTCAAATTAAGTAAGATTGCTACAAGTGAAGAATGGAGGGCCGTAGGCTTCAGGAAGGAGCTTCATTTGCTGAGAACACATTTGCTGGGTGAGGACCTGCCTTTGGAACAGAACAATCCCCTCCCGCAGGAGCTCTGTCCAAGGCATCGTTACCAGCCCTTGACAACATGCACCCTCCCAGCCTGTGACAATAGTGACTTATGAGTTACAGTGGAAATCAAGCCTTCTGTTACATCAGAAGGTCAGTCCCTGTAAATGAATGGTCGTGATCATAACTCAGCTGCTCAGCCTGCCAGAAACCCACAGCAATGCAACATTTACTGATTTCTGCCTTGGGACAGCCCCCTACTCCACCAGAAACTCTGCAAGGGCCTGGGACCAGTCTTGGGGCTG
This sequence comes from Calyptomena viridis, assembly GCA_013390005.1. Taxonomy (NCBI): domain Eukaryota; kingdom Metazoa; phylum Chordata; class Aves; order Passeriformes; family Eurylaimidae; genus Calyptomena; species Calyptomena viridis. The sequence goes on from WEIV01004838.1 coordinate 84,441, forward strand.
AGCTGGCAGAGAAGCCCACCCTGGCTGCCCGTAAGACTTTGGTCCATGGAGAGACCTGCAAAGGATCTGAGAGAAAACAATGGAGATGCCAGCCTGCCCAAAACATGGCTCGTGCCTGAAGAGATCTCTCATGAGCAGTTCTAGGGTGCAGATCATGTCTCTCTGTCCTTACTCCACCAAAACATCCACTCATGTTTGCAAGTTTTTTGATCTGAGCAAGGGCTTCACGGTCCTTTCCTGTTGGTGGGTGGATTTCATCTCCTTCCTTTCTGCAGAGTGTGCTGGTTGTCTCCTCCATCTCCTACTTGTTCATCAGTCTGGTATATTAGAAGAGCTGTGTGTGGTCCTGGCTAGCTCCTGATCCATGCAAGCAATTTCTCCAGGAGAAATAGAGGTTTCAAGGAAAAAGTGTGTGTGTGTGGAGAGGGACTTGTTTTTCTTGATACCAAAAATGTCTGGATCTAAATGAAGTCAGGCAAGGAAATGCCTACAAAAGCCACACATCACCTGAATTCCCAGAAAAGCCGTAGTTGGAGAGCACAAAACAATATGTGAGAAAGTATCAGAAGTGGAAAATGTACAATAGCAGTTTTTAGGCCAGACATGTTTGAAAAATTAAAACTCACAATCAGTTCCACCATCCTTTTCTGCCAGTTGATGTGAAACCTGAAGCTGAGAGTAACCAACAAAAAAAGGCACAAGGGCTCTTGCACTGCTGGGAATTTTTGTTACAGCTCTGTGTTGTGAATGAGGGTTTTCACCTTTCCTCCTAAGAAGACTTTCTTCCTGATGGTCCTACTCGTTGCTCTACTCCCTGACCTTGACCTTCTCTGGAAAACTCTGTGGGGCGTGGCTGGGACAAATGATCATGAAAAAAGGACAGATCCAGTGAGAGAGCTTAAGTGTCAAGCTTAAGCTAGAAGCTTAGCCTCTTGAAGATGGTGAAGGAAGGAAGAGACAGATGGATCCAGCCCCCGGAGTGGATCCAGGCCAAGGACATGCTGGTGTGGGCAGGTGTTCCCAGTGCTGACCACCACAGCTCCACTCTCCCGCCCATCTGTGTCATGGGGAACACAGCAGGGGTGCAGTTCTGCTGTACAGTTTGGGGTGGGGATGTTTCTAGAGCGCTGACAGACCAATACACTGTTACAGCTGTCTGAGAATGGTCCATCTTTTATGCTAAAAAATAAACAAAGACAACAATACTGAAATGAAACAGTTGGACTCAGCTGTGTTCAACATTTATGTATGGTCATCTTGCACAGGATGGAAATCTGCTGGCTGCTCCTCTTGCATAGGCCAAGCCATTGGCTGGACTCTGAATTCTGTGGTGAAGTGCTGCCTTCTGACTTGTTGCATTTCTGTGCTGTGCTGTGGGACATGATGATGTATTTTGGGTGGGAAGTCCTGGATGTTCTCGAGCTGGTCTATAAAGGGGCCTGGTACCACGAGGCACTTGCATGGCAACTGCTCAGCCAGGTGCAAGTTCAAGTCTGAAACACGTCAAAGTGACGTACAAAATAGTGCTTCCCAGAACACTTCACTCCATGAAAATGCTTTGATATTTCAACATTTTGTCCCCAGTCATAACGGAAACAAATACTAAAATATTGGAAATTCCTGTGGGATGAAATTTCTGTGAAGTTCATTTTTGCACTTAGTAAAAGTAAATACAAAAATGCCTTGTGGGTGATTTTTTGTTTTTGCTCCCTTAATTAAAGTTTCCTGATTTTTCCACAGTGTCAGGGATGGTTTAAAGAGCTTACTCCCTTCAAGAGCTGTTGCACACAAATAGACCTTGAGATTTCCCCGTGATAAGGAGGGAGATGTGTGTGGAAATCCTGATTATTAGTGAGCATAGTCCAAGAGTGAGGAACAAAACCTCCTCCATGTATGGTTATGGGCACCTCTTTGCAGAATGTTGATTGTTGCTCTGGTTTGCTCACTGCTTTGAATCAATGTGATACTGTCAGGAAGAAACAAAGATATGCATTTTTAATTCATATTCTTCCTGGCATATATAAAATGTGCTGCTTTGTTGGAAACCTTTTTGGTTTATTTTTAATAGGAGCGTGGGACGTCAGGAAACATTCAGATTTCAAGCTTTGCACAGTGGCAGAATTCACATTCAACAAGGTCTGAGGGGGAAGGCTGCCTTTGGCTGCAAGGTGCTCACCAGCCCTAGTGCTCATCTATGGGCCTCTTCCTTCTCCTGCCTGATCCCCAGAGCTGGTGGGGATGGCTGGTAAGTTTATTGCTACCTTGTTTGGCAAGAGTTTAACACCAGGCTGGGGCTTTACAAACAACTGACATTTTTGGCAGGCTTAGTCTGTCTGCCTCCTGAGATGCCTAGTTTGAGGTGCAAACTTTACTTTTCATTCTGCTTCAGTGTCCACAAATATCAGTAAGTTGTGATGTGACCTTTTCCTCCGGAATATCCCTTTCCCATCAGCCAAGGACCCTTAACCTTTCTGAAGCTTGGCAGCAAGATCATTACTCCTTTTACTCTGTACAGCAACTAGCAAAGTGTAAAATATGGCTGTGTGATGACTGGCAGTGTGGGTCTGACAGCTGGACCCCGGCTGTTTCTGGCCACCCCTTTTCTACATGCACAAGATGCTCTGAGCTGCCCATTACATCTTTTCTGAATGGCCCTATGAGTGTGGGGGTTTCTGGCATTGCATCTCCATCTCTCAATATCCTACTCAAACTTCTGCCTCTTTGCAATGTTTGGAGTTTACAGGTGGTCCTCTGGAGTCTGGGGGTGTCTCTGGTATCAGGGTGGATTAATGCCACATGGTTTCTCTGCTTTTGCCACTCTTCCAGCATTAGAGCTACCCAGCACCAGTGAATGTCTCCCAGCCAAGGCAGCAATTTAGGATGGTTGGCACTCAACACAAGTAGACTGTTATCTTGAGCACAGATTATTCCCTAGCATTTCCAGCACACTAGAAACCTGCTTATCATGTTTGTCCTTGGAAAGGAAAATATTAAGTATAAGAAAAAAGTCCCAGGTTCACAGTAGTGCCCCACACCAGTACAGGTCCAGAGAGGAGGCGTTCCCAAGTGACTTTAAATCCTCTCACACACAGAGCTTCTCTTGAAAATTGCTGTGCTTCCTGCGTATCTAGTTGGGATTAGTGGGTCAATAATACAGTAATCTGAGCAAGTGAGGTGGCTCCAGAAGGCACAGCTGCTTGTAAGCCCTCCTCTGCAGACTGGTAGGGGACAGACACTCCTCAGGTGGCTCTTGTTGCCAATGAACTGATCATTGCAAAGACAAGTTATTTAGGGGAAAAGCTGGGAAAGTGATGTGTCCAAGTCAAGGAGACAAGCCAGAGAGTCTCTTTGGGAGGGAGAATACCTGCTGCAAGCCTGGGCCTCTGCTGGCCATGCAGAGTTGGGTAGGTCATAGTAATGCCTGCCCACAGCATCCTCCCTCCCCAGCAATCTGCAGTCTATTTTCCTGAAGTGGTCAGAGCAGTGTCCCCTCAGGACCATCGTGTCAGCAGGTGACAAAGCTGTTTTGTTGCAGACAAGCCATTTGTCTTGTCTCTGCAGAAGTGCAAGCAAATGCAGTTTTCATGGATGCCATTGTGTGCAAGGGAGGTGCTGATTTAGGAAGTGCATATCACACAGGACCAGTGCAGGTTTGACAACTGACGTGAAGCCTCAGCTCTTTTAGTAGCCAGAACAGCAAATTCAATATAAGTGCCCCCTCCCCACTGCCATTTCAGCTTTTGAGAATAATCCTTCCTACCTACATTAGGGATGAGCTTTTATCTGCCTGTTTCAAACCTTTAGGTTCTCAGGAGTAGTTAACTGTAGGAAATGTCAGACAATAAAAAATTTTGAGTCACGTGGGATTATTTCACTGCATGGCAAAATAACTTTAGGCACAGACATACCAAACTCTTAAGAATTTTTTCACCCTTGATCCCCATTAAAATGCACCTTGTGGTGTTATTTTAATGCAATATGTGCTACACTCCCACAGTAGCCATGCTGCAAATATTATGATACAAAAATACCTTAATGCTAGATTAAGCACAAAATAATTAAAATTTCTCCATACAATAATTAAGCTTCTCTGAAATCCCATGTGCATGGGGAGATTTCATCCCCAGCTCAGGTGTGATAGGGCCAGGAGGGCAGGTCTGATAAATGTATGATCTGTGAAACTTGTGCCTGCAGACAGCACTTTACACATATCCTGAGCCCATTCCTGCCATGGTCCAGCCAGTGAGAAAAGTGGCCATGACAAGTCCCTTTCAAGTTACTTCACTTTTTTCCCCACATTTTTTATTCAGTGTCCAAGAACTGGTTGCTGTTTTGTGCAAAAATCAGTATCTAACATGATAAGACCCTAATCTTGATTGACTTCTGGAGAGATAATGCTAACCAGTGGTTCAGAGAAGGGACACATTGCAGAGGAGATTAGCAGAAATCACATAGATATGTTACTGGAGATTTGTTTTCATGACTGTCTTGAGCCTGCTGCAACTTGAGTTTCGATGCACTCACTAGACACAAAAATAGTAAATGGTTTGAGCATCAGAACAACACACAAATTACAAGAGGATGAATGGAGCGGTGGCTTTTTAGCTGCATGCAAGTGGTGAGATACTGGTATGCTGAGCATGAAAAACTTGTCAGCAAATTCAGAGTCCAGGGAGGGAGGACGACTGATATGGCCAACATAGCCTTGGGAACATACTTCAAAAGGTGAATGTGTGGGATGCTGCCAGGCACGGTGGGAGAAAACAGCTATAAACAGTAATAGCAGCTATTGCTCTCTGTGAGATTTTCCTAAGGGAACCAGACGGTTGGGATGTGAACGGTGAGTCCCTAAAGCCTTGCTCACACAAGCTTTTCCAAGGAGGATGGCCCCTCTTCTCCCCCCACTCTCCTGGGCTCGGGGTGTGCATGTCAGGGGTTGTGCTCAAATGCATCACCCTGACAATGTGTTTTCATCCCCTAAGTATGGACAAGCTTGGCTGAACAGTGTTTAGAGCTGTATAAATGCACTAAAATAAACAAGAGTGGAGAAAGCAAAGCTGACACCGATGGCTGTGATAGAAACATGAAAAAAAAAGAAGTCTTTTAATAAATCTGTTCCTCCCTCAGGCATTGAGGAATTTGCTCCCTGCTTCATTAGCTTCCCCACTGTGCTCTGGTGTGTGACTCAGAGCAGACCTGTCCCTCCACATACACCTCACCCTACTCCAACCTGTGGACTGAACAGTCCACAGGGTGATGGAAACAACTCCAGGAGAGAGTGTTCCACCGGGGGGAGCTGTTCTTGCTGGGCTCTGCATCATTCCTTGTGTTAGTTCTGGCTTTGAGAAGCCACCTACTGCCTTTTAAAGGTTGCACTGACTATCCACCTGCACCCTCCAGCTGGAGACACTTCCCAGCTTCACAGATCCCCCTGTGACAAATCTCCATGTGAATGCACACTTGGAGCACGTCTGTCCCTGCAGTCAGCATGTGTCCCTGTTTCTCCTTTACCTTCTCCTGCTGGTGTGCTTTAAGCCATTGGGACTTATCCTGTAGGAGCTGAAGTGAGGTTATTGTTTTTTCACAGTGCAAGGAAGGAGCTGTGCAAATGCAGAACACGTAGGAGAATGAGCAGGGGTCAGCTGGCACTGAGCTGGGTGAATCAGTCATCATGCACATTTTTCTTTGTGGCTTGTGTTTCTTTTTATCACAGAGAAGGTGGTTTTTGTTCCTGAAGCAGGGGGAGACTGTCTGTAGTATTGCTGGTATTTGCTTAACTACCTTCCTGCGAGTGTAAATCTTCCCTCTTTCGTTCTCTCTATGGGGGTAAAACATTCAGCAAATCCCCTTTTTCAAAACAGGGATCAGGTATATCAGCAGGCACAAAATGAATTTCGCATTGAGTTTGGATCTCCTCCTCTGCAGGGGTCTCTGGGTCTGCTAAACTTTCACACTTGATAGCTGAAATCTGCTTGTGATTAAAGGAGAAAATGAAAAGCAGACAGTTGAGGTGAAAGGTGCAGATTGCTCTGTTTTACTGCCCTGGGAGTGTAGGGGGTTGGTATGCAGGCCACTGTAGAGAAGCTCAAAAATTTCTTTCCTATTTAAGAGACTGAAGGGGAGCATCACATCTTCCAGACAGTCTGGATGAAGGGCCATGCTCATGCCCAGTCACAAGATGCAGTTTTAACATTCTAACAGCTTCTCCAGCTTCTCTGTATAGGGACTGAGGCAGAAAAACTGATTAATAAGTGAGCCCATCACTTGCTTGATATTGGCCGGGAGGCAGACAGGCACCTGTTGGGGCCTTGTGGACTAAACCCAATCTGTCCACTGTCCAAACAACTTTCACAGGTGGAAGTATCAAAGGAAGAGTGAAACAGAGGAACCAATAAACATCACTGGGCAGTGATGCCTGCCCAGTGTCCTCTCACTTCTTCCAGAGGAGATATCTCAGAACCTGGTGGAAAGGTGTGACATCTTGCTGACATTAGCAGTCCTGGCAGGAGCTAGAGGTTAAAACTGGCTGATGCGATTTATAATCTTGGATCCAGGGTGCTGGAGTGGGAGAAGCAGAGACACCTGAGAGATGACTTGGTACTCAATGAATCCACTGAAGTGGCATCATATTTAAACAGAGGTGGAAAGGTGGTTCCATTCTCCCCTTACTTCTTTCCAAACCCTCTTGATTCATTTCTCCCAGACTGGCTGTGAGTTGAGGTCAAGCTGGGACTTGTGCTTTGTCTGGGCTCGGTGACTGCTGCTCCATGTTGCCAGACTTCAACCCAAGAGCTGAGGAAACCCATCCCACCTGACCAATGCAGCCACAACCTTGCAGCCCCCGGGGCCATCGTCCTGGTTTCAAGTCTTATCACATTCCTGAAGGAGCTTCTCCAGCATGGAGGATGAAGCAGAGGCCAAAATACAAGGGGGCAGTTGAGAAGTTTGGATGACATGAGCAAAGCAAAACTTTGCCTTGACTCTTGTGCTGGGCATCAGTCACCAAAACAGATGAACAATGCTTTTGCATGAGTTAGAAATCATTATCAAACCTTCCTGGACAGGCACTGGTGAGCACTCATGCCTCTTGTCTCAGTCAAAATAGATGGGCTTGGTGGTGACAAGGGATGTCTCTCTATCACTCTCTTCTCAGCTGGGGGGGATTTAAGCATGTTAAACTACTGTGTTTTTACAGGCTCTCTGGTGTGGACAGCACGAGAGATCCTACCATGAGGATCAGACAGACACTCTCATCAGTAGATGAAGTGGTGAGAAATTATTAAAAGGATTAGCTGCTGGTCCAAAGGCATGTCTGTTGGGGCAGCCAAAATACCACTGCTGGTTTATAAGCTTCCTCTTGTATTGTCTACGATTTCATAATTTGAGGATTCAGAGTTCATAGGGGAGTTAAACTGGTGAAGCGGCAAAGAGGTAGATTTTTTCAAAGAGACCTTTGAAAGACGATAAAATAACTAATATTATCAAAATGTCACATGTTGTCATTGTCTGTGGAACCAAATAATAGAACAGACTGAGAAGGATCAGGCCAGAACTTTGCCAGGTAACTGCAAGAGGCACAGCTGAACAGAGCAGCACTCTCTCTTCCCCACCCCTTGCTTCAGCTCTGTTTATGGAGGGCTAAGCAGATATCCAGCATTTTCTGAGTTGGGAAAAGTCCCAGGCCCCACAGAGGACCTCCTCTTCTGCCCACCTTTACTCCCCTCTGCCAGCAATCTCTCACTTCATGTTCTGGGATATATTTGCTCAGGACTTTGCCTCATAGCTCAGCAATATTCCTCTGACTTTTACTTCTGAGCCAGTCTATATTTGTTCTTCTCTTAGGCAATATAAAATCAAAGGTGCAATTAAATTTCCAGTGTTTTTCCTACCAATATAAAGAGAAGTAAGATTTGCCCTGTTGCTTGACTGCTTGTTCCTGGCCTGAGATCCCAGATCTGCATTCCTTTGAGGGCAAATGGAGACATCTAGATCCCATGTTTAGCTTAAATTGTGGCTATAAAAAAAAAAATTCAGATCTAGGCTGGCTGACACTCCAGAATTCAGGACTATGAAGACCTCAAGGTTTGGTTTCGTAATTACACATTGCCTACATGTGGAGCTAAGATGGGAAGCAATGAACATAAATTACAGGAGAAAAACCATTTGGACATTAGGAATAGTAGAAAATCAGTGAAGCATTGACAATGTTAGCCGTGGGATTTCCATGGGTATCTGTGGGAACAGATTTAGTCTTGTATTCACAGAACCATGGAATGCTTTGCAGCCCTTCCATAATTTTTGTGGCCTCCCTGTGGACCTGCTCTAACAGGCTGGGGACCCCTGAGCTGGACTCAGTGTTCCAGATGGAGTCTCAGGAGAGCAGAGCAAAGGGATAGAAACATGTCCCTCATGCTGCTTCCCACAGCACAGTTGGCTTTCTGGGCGGCGAGTGCCCATTGCTGGCTCATCTCCAGCCTCTCATCCACCAGCACCTCCAAGTCCTTCTACACAGGGCTGCTGTCTTGGCACAGTAGAAGATGGAACCTAACTCCTGGGATTCTTTGTCAATTATTTTTAATGATTTTGTACCAAGTTTTTCCCTAGTTTCAGCTGGGTACAATTTTTTTCTCTACTTCTCATCCCAGTGATTCTCTTTTTCTCTCTTGACATAATGTAGGCTGGAGTGATTTCTTTTCTGAGGAAGGTGAAAATGTCTCCATATGTAATCTGTAATCCTGAATTCCCCTGGGATGATATAAGTGATATAAGTACAGCTATGATTTCTTATGTTCTGTGCCTAACACGTATCTCTGTTCCACTCTACTCTTTGTCTGGAGTTCATTCATGCTATGCATTGCTTGTTCCCAATGAACATTGATTCTTGATTTGGATTCACAACACTCAAGGAGATTTGATGCCTTTGCAGCTTTGCATGGTTTTCTTCATCATCCCTTTGACTTCCTCTGGATTTATTTTATGGGTATAAATAAAGCTTATTCTGCAGTGCTTTCAAGAATCATAAATATAAGTGGGGAGAAAAAGCAACAGACACAGAAGCAATAGAGAGTGGAAGGAAAAACCTCTTGTTGAATTGTCAGGACTCCTGTGTGTTTTTATGCCAAACACTGCCTGTCTAAACTTATGGCCTTTACCCAGATCATGATGGGATGAGAAGGGACATTTTCCATGTTTATGGGAATCAACGAACATCTGCTGGATGGACAATATTTCTGTGGCTTAACATGGCAAAGTTGGTTTCCAGCTTGAGAGCTGTTTTTATGAGTCTGTGAGTAATTTGATGTCTACCAGAATTATTTGTGTTATTCCATGTGCCATTTTAACTGCTGAGATAACACAATATACTTGATGAGACACTGACAGCTATGAAAAGCTGGAGGAGAAAAGCTCCATACTTTCAATAAAAAAATCCAGTAAGATTAATCCTGATCCTGCTGAAGTCCTCTTATTACTGATTTCAAATGATCTGATGTCCATGCAGGCCTTTCTTTAGGTCTATAGGACCTTCCTACAAACCAAAATTTGTTCTACAAGCATTTCTTAGTTAGACAATAATTACTTGAAAATTCTCAAGTAATGGCATTTTGGATTTCCTCTTCATCCTGGAAAATAAACTGTTTAGTTAAAAGGAAGAGTGGAATTAAAATGATAGAGATGAAAAGACTCTTCAGTAGGTCATGCAGATTGTAATTGTTTGCTTAACTCGATCTGGTTCAATGAACTCTCCTATACTAGTGGCTCAATTAACTCTGAGTATCTAGTGCAGTTTTGTAGCATTTCCTAGCTAGTGTAGTGGAAATGTTTAAACCAGAAATATCTAGAAATATCAGAGGCTTTTTGTTTTGCTTTTCTTACTTGGACTCACAAAGAGTACAAGGAGAAGAAATAAAACTCAGGCATTTTGGTGTCTCTCTTGAAACGATGATGTTTAAAAGTTTACTTAATCTTATCAGTCCAGCCAGAGTGTCTGTTGTCTCTGTTTGTGTTCCCTTTCACAATTACAGAAAACAGGCAGAGTGGTGGAAATTCTTAGATGATCATACCAGAAACAGTCACTGGCTGAGCTGGCTGTCAAAGACCAAAACAAAGTTCCTCTCTTCCTGGTTTCTGGCTTTCAACTCAAATTTCAGGTGAGATTTGAAGGTGATCTTTATCCTCTAGAGGCCCACGGAGGAGATGATTTAGGATTTCTCTGACTTCAGTGGGAGACTTGTGGATCTGTCGTCAGGAGCACAACTTTGGTGCTCCCCTCACATCCAGGATCCTTTCACAAAATGTGCCAACTCTGTGTTTCTCTGAATGGTATCTGCATCAAAGTATGTGTGTGACTATGAAAAGCAAAACAAGAAATCCTTGGATATTTCTAGACATGTGCCAGGGTCTTTCTCATTGGCCTGAAGATCTGGCAGCAGAGACAAGAAACCATGCCTGCATGCAGGAGTGCCCCAACCTGCAGTGCCTCAACAGCTTTTCAGGTCCAAAATCGAGGTCTCTGTCTGCTGGAAGTTTGATGGGTGATAGTGTAGGTGTCAAAAGAAGAGAGAAGTTTGTAGGGTAAAGAGGGTTTCTTTTGTTTGTTTTTAATTAGATTACTTTATCTAAATAGAGATATTTCAACAACTAGTTGAACACACAGGTCCCTTTTTAGAGTCCTTTAAGAAGGACTTAAATTCCCCCACGATGTCAGGTCAGCTGCACAAGAGGGGTCATACAAGCCCTGCAAACTGATGTTTAATTCCAGCTTTACTGGTTGCTACCTGTCAGAAGTTTGCCCATGACAGACGTGCATGTTGCCTTGAAGTGCATGTGCATGTGCTCACAGCCCCTGTCAGACAGTGAGGAATTAAAGTGAGCAGAGGCCTCAGTGAAAGCACACTGTGGGACATGAAGAATAGCAGTATTCATTGCTTTGAGGGAACCTGGCAGGATGGGCAGTTCCCCTCGTATTTTGGCACTCCTGCTTCTGATCTGGGGACCCTGAAGAACTGACGGGAAAAGAAAGAAGAGGATAGGAAAAAAAAAACCCCAAACCCCTATTATTCAGACTTTTATAAACCTCCATCAAAGGGTTGGTTTGTGTTTTGGACATGTCTCAATGAAGGTTGTCATTAGTGACTGGCTAGCTATATTTGAATAGATGCAAGTGACAATCCAGAGCCTTTTCCCAGCCTTTTTTTTTTCACTCCGGTATGTAGGGAAAAAAAGGTTCATTGCAGTCTAAAATACATCTGCAGATGGTGTGTGCTCCTTGGCTCCAGTTGGGGCTCAAAGTGAAACACCACAAATTGTCTATTGTTACCAGCACTTTTTGCCCTGCTATGGTAGGAAGCCCTGTTTACTCTCAGCAGATTTGGATCCCAGTTCCTGGCCCTAATGTTTTCGTGTGAACTTTTTGGATGGCACACCAAACTTTATGAGGTTTGCCAGTTTGTGATTATAGGCTGGTTCTTGGGAACAAGAAACAGACCAATTGTCATCCTGTCCCAAATGTGGGCTGCATCCCAGGACCCCTGAGGTCAGCAGATCAGCAGCAGTGGATGTTAGAGGGAGTATGAAACCACAACAACTCTGCTGAAGTCCTTGGAAGGTGAATAAAGTTCATTGCCCTTCTACTTCCAGTAAGTTGGAAATTTGGATCTTGATCCACAGAGACATTTTAGGTCCCTGACTCCTAGTGGTTTCCTAGCTATGGTACAGATCAGGAGCTGACCCCTTAATAACTGGGGGCTGTGAGCCCACTATCTCAATATGCTCAGATGTATCTAACATTATTTGTGTTATTGCTGTGTACTGAGGTCCTGGAATTTGAACTCCTTGAAATAGAGACAGAGACATACAGGCTGGGATTTAGGTGGCCAAGTGTTGAAGTTTACAGTATGGATGCCCACATCAGAGCTACAGGCAATGAAAACAGCACAGAAAATAGTTTCTGTTGAGAGTGTGACATCGTGAGTCACCTAAAGCTGATCTCATAAGAAAGCCTCTTTCTCCTTATCAGCTGCAAGGGAAACTGGAGTTACATCTATGTTATTGATACCTAAATTAAGGTAGGAGGTGTCCCATCCAGAATGGGAGGCAATTTCTTCTTCAAAGAGGCTGCCATGCTGTATAGCTAAGACAGCTAGTGCTGGGATGTGAAAAGCAGAGGAAGTGAATTTTAGTTAATGCCAGCCAGAAGAGCCAGGAATTGGTACCAGGCACATTGATTCTCAGGTTTGTTATCCATTTCCCTGATGCTGATCTCAGTGGTGAACCTCTACTGTTTCACACATGGGACAGTTTGGTCTTTAAGCGGAGGTTTGTAGAAATTACATCAAAGTCATTAGCCACTCCTGAAATCTTGGTCTGTCTGGTTTTCTCTCTGGTCCCTCTTCCCATCTCCCTTCTCGCTCTCTGGCTCAGTTGTTTTGATTACACAAAGTTCAAACTCTTCTCTTTTGCAGCCTTTGTCTGAAACTCTACCAAGACACTTAATTTCTGACTTCCAACATCTTTAGAGCAGATCAACAAGTTTTAAAAACCTAATTCTCCAGTAAAATGGGAACATTTCACCTGACCTCAATAAATTTTTACAGCAGCTGAGTCTGCAACCACTTATCTTCTGTGATGTACTTTAGAGAAAGATGGCAAAATACAAAAATATTTGCTGAATTTTGGTTTATGGATTATAGGAGGCTTTTCATTAATTTCTGAGTTGTCTGGGGTAAGACCTAAACCACCAGTCTTTACATATTCTGTTCAGATGCTGTCAGAGAAGATGGTGAGAGAATATTTTCACTTCATCTACTCCATGTACAGACTACATGTACAACTACATTTTGCAGTTCAGTGCAATAGAACTTGATCCCAGCCCAGGCCTGTGGCCATTCCTGCAGTTCACATGCTAGATAATAACACATTTTCTTTTCTCACATCAAATGCTGGGTGTGTTTCCATCCCTTAGATAAACTTTGTAGTGTTTCTATTTCCCTTTCCCCCATGGTACTGATTATCCCAGAAATAGATAGGGACTGGAAAACTATGTTCTGGATCTGAACTATTTCTGTGTTGCATCTGGCATTGTGACTGGTTCCATTTTTGGGAATGTGATAATTTCGTGTTTGCCCTTGTGCCAAATTTTCTATCTTTCAATTTTATTACTTTTTCCCTTCCAGGCACTGTTTTTTTTTTCTTGTCACCTCAAGTGCTTCTTATTTGAATTGTTTTGTTCTCTTCTCTTACCTTTCCATTTCTGCATCTTCTTGACTCTCTCATTTGTTAACTTCTGCTGGATGGCTCACCCTGATCTCACCACAGGGACTGACAGAGCTGAACCTTCTGCAGTTATAACACAGCAGCAATGGACACCATGTTCTTAATGGAAAAAAAGAAGACAAAGGCTGTTTTTAAGCTTAGCCCTCCCTAAAGAGAAGCTTAAACCCTGTGTGAGATCCTCACCTGTGTGTGAGATCACACTGAGATTTCAGCACCCTGCAGTTATCCTGATGTGAAACTTTTGCAGGTTGATGCAGAAAAGTTTGGTGTCCTTCTGGGAAGAGCGATTCTTCAGTCTTGGGTCTTCAGCCCAAGATTAGCTGATTGCTGACTTTGGTCTGTGTGAGTGCTGAGACAGAAAGACCTTGTGTGTGGCATATGTGGAGGGAGCAAGGACATCCAGAAATAGATATTCCTTGTTAAAAGAAAAACAGAAAGGGAAAACCTATACATGATGATACATGTAGCTCTATTTATTATGCATAGTCTATAACATGCCATGTAGAAACAGGATGTGTAAGTAGCACACTGATCTTTACAGTCTCTTTAATAGGATGGCAGGGTCATCCAGCCCAAAGGAGACCACTGGTGACACCAGTTAAGCAACGCTTAACTGGTTTCATGGGTTAGGCAGAAGCTGAAAGGGAGGACTGGAAGGTTTCCTAGTGATGTTTGGACATATGGAAAATACCACAAAAGGGGAGAGCTCTGGGATCAAAAAAAAAAATGCCTGTGGAGATGACGATGACACAGATGTTTCACTTTTATTGTTTGTTTCAGGAAAGATGTATCTGTGGTTAGATCAGAGCCAAACATCAGAAAATACACATCCAAAGTGAGTGCCAGGTGGCCAGAATGGATTGGAATCTCAGTATTCACAAAGGAGCAATAGAGCACAAAGTGACACCAGAGTCCCAGAATGCAGGCACTTACTGTCCCTTCCCTGCACAGAATGTAGCCATCACCAGAGCACCACACTGCCTGCCTTGCTGCAGCAGAACAGTTCTGCAGGTTTCTTTTGGAATTATTTTCTCAAATCTGGCACTTCTCAGGTTTTCAAGCCAACAGGGCAAATACTTAATGTTCCAGGATACCAAACAATGTGATGTGGCACATGGGAAGGGGAGCTGGATCTCCTTGCTCCTCTCGAGTTGCCACACAAAAGGGATGTGATGGAGGAAAGAGTTTCTGCCTTAGGCAGGGAGACTGACTCCTCTGAACAGCTGATATCACCACAAATAAAAGTCCTGCAGTCCTTGGAACCAGAAGAGCTGTTCCACCTTTTCCTTTTGAGATGTTTTCCTTCTCTAGCATATAAAACAAAAAAGGAAGGCAACCCTTTGCCATATTCCCAAATGATCTACTAGAGTCCAGGAAAGTGGATCAAAAGGTGAACAGAGCAGAGCTGTGTTTGCCTCTGCTTTGGCAACATAAAAGACCTTGGGCCACAGTCTGTAAGTGTGTGGTGTGGGGCAGGAAATCCCCATGGGATTGTAGGGTAATGACACTAATAGGGGTTAAGAAGTAATGGATTGCTTCTTCAGGGTGGTGGTCAGGGAAAATTTCTGGAGTATCTTGCCACCTGTGAGCTGATACTGACTTTTATATATTGTTCCCATGGGAAGGTTACTTCAGTCTCCAAGGTCACTGCAACTCTGGAGGCTCCATCAGTATAAACTTGGGGTATCTCCTGACAAGGGGGGCAGGATCCTGTCCATGGTTTGCAAAGCTTTTTTTGATCCTTGAGACACAATTATTATTTTGAAACTATTGCGAAATCTCAAGGGTCATGACTGAAGAAATAATTGGCCATATGGAAATAAGGATGAGTTATTTCAGTAGATCACAGAACTATCCAGCATCATAATCATAACATTTTAAAAACTGGATAAACAAGAGCTATGGGAAAGATATAAACTCTTCTGTTTCAGGGCATAACTATTGTGGGTCAGGAAGTAATTCTCCTTTTAGGCCCATTTATTCTGTAACTTGTGATTGCAACTGGAGCTGGACGCCCCCGGAATCAATAACCCATGGCAGAGGCACCTCTGATTGTTTGTTGCTTCCATGTTTTGCAATGAATTCATTGGGATAAACAAGCTCTTGTTTTCCTCTTGCAAATTCGACCACCTCCCCACTTCTTGTATTCCCATACTTTATATTCTTCTTGGCACTAATTGCATGCTTTCAGTCAGCATGTTTTAGCTTTCCAAGACCGTAAGCCATGACTTGGGGGCACAGTCACATTTACATCCCTTTGCAGATGGCCTGTTTCTAGCACTGTCAGTCCTTGGGTTTTATTTTTTGCTGTCTTTATGTTGAGGGACAGACACTGCTCAGTGGGTCTTTGTGATTCTAATCTTTTTCATACAGTTTGAGGAGCAATGAACTTGAAAAACAAGATCCCTTTCTCCTGGGAGGGAAGGCACCTGAATTTAGGCCTGTCTTTACCACCCACTAAGGATGTGTGTGACAGTTTAGAGAGGGCTGAGAGCAGTGTGTTTGTGGTTGCTGTAATGCCCTTTGTTGTTTCCACATAACTCCCATTTCTGTAGGCACCATCTGTTTGTTGGGAATCTTTTTTTTGCCCCGTCATTGCAGGCTTCAGGAAATGCCATCTTGCCAGGTGGCATCTCTATTTGCTACTGCCACAGCAGCTCTAGAAGCAGGTGCAGTTTGAGGGATAATGTAGCTTTGTGCCAGCCCATTACAAGCCATGGCCCATTCAGGGACTTGGATGGGGTTATTGCTTTAACTCGGCTCCATTTGAGACGTGGGCATTGCTTCTGAAGTGCCCTGGCAGCTGACTTCTCACTTTGATTTATGCTAACCTTAGAGCTGCTGGTAATTACATGCATGTTCTTGTATTCAGGAAGTTTCTGCAGTCGCCAAGGAGCAGGGACTTCTTCATGCAACACTGGGAGGATGAATTGTTCATTTTGATGGGCATCTCAGACACTTGGGGGCATATGAAAAGGCCTGCCTGTGTGTTCCTTCTTGTGATGGAGGAAAGGCTGGTGGAAGAAGAATTGGTAATAGCACTGCAGCTCTGCTCTCTGAGTTTCTAAACTAATTTGCTGGTGTTTCATCAGCCAAAATAATGCATGCAGAACAATGGCTTTACATAGTGTGATTCTGTGGCTCATTAGCCAAATTGGATGACTAGCTGGGATGTGTTGTCTTCTTGACATCCTTTACAAATAGTGCAAGGGGAAGAGTGGTCAATGCACACTTTTTTTTATGGCACTTCATCTACCTGCTTCCACGGAACCCAAAAGGTCACATCAGAGAAATGGTAAAAAATTCTTTTCATACTGGTGCCTCTCCTGTGAGTGCCCTGAAGATATCATTTAGCAGTGTCTTACATGGGAATATTTGTTCTGATCTGGGCAGTAACCACTAACTTAAGCTACCAGGCGTTTCATATTCTAGATAACATTTCTTCATGTGCACTCTCATTAACTTTTTTCATTTTCATGCACTGCTGGAAAAGACCAGATGCAGCCAGGTGACTGAAGAAGAAGGGATTTGCTGGCATTAGCACAGAGTGATGTAGTATTGTAATTCCTTATGTAGCAATAACCTTTTTTTCTGCTGCTGTTCAAAAGATATTTGTAAGGAAATATGAAGAATGCAGACCAAATTCAATGATGAAGTGGGAAGGAGTTTTCTTTTGAACCACATACAGAATCTAGGAGGAGTTTTCATCTAGTGAAATGCAAACATCAAGGAACCATAAGCAAGAAGGTCCTTGCTGTCTCTCTAATTCTACTTATACTTTTTCCACATCCTTCCTACAATTTGAAAAGTACAGTACAGGTCCAGTGCTGTGATGTAAGTGACCACAGCTCCAAATAAGATCAGTTATTCCTAACAGCAAATGGTCTGCTAAAACTAGGAAACCTCAACACTGAAAGAGTGAGCCTTCCCACCTTCCCCTCACGATGAAGTGAAGAAAACTGATGTCTTTCCACCTCATTCTCACTCGTGTAGACAGTGAGAGAGCCTTATACCTGCTTTGCTTCTTATGAAAACATAAAAAATACTAAAATGGGTCCCTGTCTTGAAGCAAAGCAGATCTTTGAGATTCTCTCAGCCCACTGGCACTCTCTTAGCTTTATGTGTCACATCCAGTGGATGGCTGCCATCCACAAACAAATACCAACTTGCTGGCTCTCTTGCCCTGTCCCAAGTCACCAGGTGGGTATGTGGAGCAGACTCTTGGAGGCTGCTTGTATTGCATGTGTCAGATTAATCCCCTGCAACAAACGCTTGGGCTGGACTCCTTAAAACCATTAAACTTGGATGGTTCCCCAGAAACCATCTCTCTTGTCACAGTCAAGAAACACCCTTCCAGATCCTGTGAGATGCCAGCAGAGCTGTAAGCATGGCATCTATTACAGTCCTTTAGCATCTCTGTTTACAGCTGCTCTAAATGCATCCACACCAGCATCTTCTTTCCCCACAGTGCCCCATGGCACAACTGCTTGCTTTAATGCAACTCATCATGCTAATGGAGATAATTTGCTATATATTTTTTCAAATTGCAGAGTGGTTGTACCCAAAAGGCAAGAATAAGCCTAGAAACACTGTGGAAAGCACTATCTTTTCAGAAAATTTAAGGCGGTTTTTTTATTGTTTTGAAGTTACCTGTCAAGTCCTGTTCCTCTTTATGGACCTGATCTAAAGCTCCACAGAAGTTTTGAAGGAATTGCCCCTGGTTCTTGAAGCTTTGGATTAGGTCCTTCATTAATTTTCATTTCTCCTTCGTATTTAAATACACATTAATATACAGATGTGCTATTAAATGCTGTCAGTAGACTTGACAGTGCTTCTAGTAAAGGTCCATTAATGATTTTAACCCACATGAAAAGAATTATTATATGATCATTCTCTCTGCTCATTCACGTTCATTTTTTTAATCACTTGGCTAATTACAAAACTATTTTGAGACAAGAGGGAAGATTTCCGATACAAAAAAAATCCTGCAAGTTTTTTGGAACTTGGTGGCTGGGCAGAGGATAGAGATGTATGTAAGTGTTCTGAGAATGGGGAGAAGAGGTCAAACTTTGTCATGTCTAGTCTGTCCATAGGCACAGACTCATAGGCTCAGGACAAACCATGGTGCATTTTGTTTCTTGTCCAGTGGGGCAGATCAGAAGGTATGGGGGGAACAATGGGGATAACGGGGATTTTTTTAGCAGCCAAAGACTGTGTGTTGAGGTGAAACCACATTTCCTCAGTCTTGCTGTTCATAGAACAGCTTCCTGAATGTGGGCAAAAGAATGTATTTTTCCCTTGTGTTGTGCACAAAATCTCTTGAAATGTTTTGTCTCAAATTGGCTCAAAACCTTTAGTGTGCAGCAGATATCCAGAGCATAAAATTTCTGCCCACACATTTAAATCTAAAGTTAAATCTAAAGTTGGAAGTCATTGAAAGTAGGGTTTATTCAGGATCACTCAGGAGGTGATGACAAGCTGAAAGGGACAAGCTCTGCTACTTGTTTCACCAATGCCTGGCCACTTTTGCAAAACATCATTGAATTTCTGACTATTAAAGCCATCCTTCAATCTGGGCAGACAGATCTGAGTTCAAGTAGTAGAAGCTGTTTCCCAAAACAGAAGTTCTACCGAGGGTCTTCAGAAACCCAAATGTACTGCCTGAGGTGTTTCACTGGCAGCAGAAGGAAAACCTGTTGTTAGGGTATTGTTTTGGTTGAATTTTGTGTGTATAAAAGCAAATATGCCAGAAACACCAGAGGAGAGAGGAGATAGCAGAAAGCCCCAAGCTGCCACAATCATCTGTGCACGTAACCCCAGCTGACCACAAAGAGGAAGTTTTGGGAATAGAGTTGACCAGAAGAAGAGACTAAGAAGATAGAACAGACTCTTCTTTAGTCTTTGATTCCTACTATGCACAGAGGAAAATGAGAACATGAACTTTCTCTGCAGATAAGCAGGACTGCATCAAAACCACTCAACTTAATTGCCATCTTTCATAATGGAAACATTCCCCATGATCCAAATTATCAGCTCTTTACTGTAGCCAGATGATATTGCACTGCATTTACATATAAACAAAATATATGTATTTTTTGCTTTCTGATATGTATATATATATATATATATACATATATATATGTGTATATATATAAAATAAAAGAAAGTCACTTTGGACTGAGGATCATTTCACGGGGTTTTGAGAGAATTCTGCTTTAATTTGGGTTTATTTCCATTTGTTGTGTGGGGTGAGATACATGTGATCAAAAGTAGATGCATGGACCATAGATATTTCCATGTGAGCCAGACTCTGTGGCTGCCTTTTCTGGTTTTGTTTTGTTTGTTTGGGGGTTTTTTATATATTCAGGGCATAATTCTACTTATCTTAAAATAGAGTTTTAAAGTAGGTCAGACAAGTGTCTCCTCAAAGATCATCTATTGAAGAACACAAGGATGGCCAGCTCTACCTTTTATGCATCTGAAATTCGGTGAAATGAATTCCTTTCCTACTGATCACCAGGTATGTGGCGCCTGTGCTGGGGTGGGTGGTCTGATCTGTCAGGCCCTGAGCTGAATGACAGGGCTGTTTGCAAGTGGTTTCCACGAGCTGTCTGTGTAGTTTTCTTTGCCGCCAAATTTTAGCTTTTTATGCCTTAGATGGTGGTGGGACACTCCAGCCTTGACTGTATGCTTGTCTTTCTGCAGGAGATGTGTGTGATGTGTCTCACTTCTGCAGTTTAGTAATCCAGCTGCTGACCCTGGGCGCTGTTTGCTCTCTGTGGGATGACTGGTGCCACTGGGTTTGAAGTGTTGTCCCTTAACCCAACTCTAGCAGGCTTGCAAAGGAAGGAGGGTGGTGTGGTGAAAGCACCCCACTGCGTGGCAGGAGATCTGAGCTCAACTCTTCACTTCTCCACAGAAAAATATCACTGTTGATCTTGGGTGCGTTTCTTACACTCTCTGCTCCACCACAGTTTCCTCATCTGAAAAAATGTGAAAGATTTTTACCTACCTGGCTGAAAACTGAGGACCTCATAACTGGAACTCGAGGAACCCAGAGGGAAACTCTGGCCTGGATTTGCTCATGACAAAGCATCTACTAACATATATATTTTCAGCCAGTGCCTGGCAGAGAAGACATGTTCAGATTTCTGTTTAAATAAGCTCTTTCATCAGATGAAAGAACATACCAGGAACTGGTCAGCAATAAGCTCTGTGTAATGGTCCCTGGAAGGAAGCACAGACCAGGGAGTTAATAGCCTCCAGGTAATGAGGAGATGCAGAGCTGCAATGAGGTGAAGTTGATAACAGAGAACTGACTCAGGGAGCTCCTCACTCCTGAGTAATCCCAGTTATCAGCTGCTGGACACATCTGCAGGGGGAAGACAAGGGGAACGAGGCCATTGCTCTTCACTCTACTTGCGAATATTGAACAATAACCAGCCATAAAGCTTTTGACTTTAACTGGCAAGAAGTAAAGGCTTTGGTCAGGTTGGCCTTGGAATTGTTTAGGATGAAATCGATTCCTTTTAGCCTTTGAGAAGGTCCAATTTAAGCTGTTTAGCTGAGCAGTGTGGAAAATCCAGCAGTTTAGCTATTATGTGGTCAAACTGAAGAGCAGACGCCATTTACCGATATTGCTGGATCCACAACCTCACATCCTCTCGGAAACACCGTACTTATTACACTTTCTATGACTGTTGTTGTGGCCACCAGCAATGAAAATCCAGCCTGTTTTATCCATCTATTTCTTGGCTTCCATGTTGCTTATATGTCTTGTACATCCAGGGCAACGTATTTTCATCACAGGGTTTCCACTGCAGGCAGAAATGTATATGTTTTGAGACAGGAGGGCAGGAAATGTTTTTGGTAGGTGTCCATGGCCTTATAGTTTGTAAAGGTAAATGTGACCACAAAAGCTGTCATGAAAATAAAAAACATTTCTGAGAGACTGGTTGCTTGTTCTTTTAATCCTAAAGCTTTTTAGCCTGGGTACAATACCATCTTGTTTTACTGCAGAGGTACATAGATCATATTAATATATATTAATAACACGTTTTCTGCATTGGACAGTCTTTCTGTTCATACTGCCTGAGGGATGGCTTCTTCCAGCAGCATTGAAAAAGACTGGTTTGTTAAGCCAGGACAATCTGATATCAGAGGGTCTTTTTTTTGTTTTTTTCTCAAATGCATTTTATATCTATTCTCATCTGTCATGAAATAATAGAAAGTACAAATTTGTGAGCTTTATATTGGCTGAGAATCTGACCTAAATTTTGGACAATGGATTATACAGATGAAGGAAAATGTTAATTTGGGCTGCTTTATGGAAGGAAAAGAACATTTTCCTCTTTAAAACTTCCCTTGGGAGCTATGGAGGTACATGAAAGAGCAATGGGAAAAAATTGAAAACAGAAAATTCAGGGCAACTGCTAGTAAAGTGAGGTGTTAATCTTTCCCCATGAGAACATGATGATGATTTCTCATCAACATGCAGAGGGAAAAGAAGAGATGGAAATGGTGAAGTAATAAAAGTCATCTCGGTTCAATGAGCATTGTCTTCACTTAGGTACAAAATGAAGAAGTGTGGGAGAAAACAAAACACGAGTCCTTTTGCAGAGGAAAATAACCCATGTGATGAGATACTGAGGCTGGACTACCAGCACTAATTGCTGCCTATAAGGCATAAATCCTCCTGGTTGGAGCATCTGCCATCTTCAACTTCTCTC
Source organism: Calyptomena viridis (assembly GCA_013390005.1). NCBI lineage: Eukaryota > Metazoa > Chordata > Aves > Passeriformes > Eurylaimidae > Calyptomena > Calyptomena viridis. Next base: position 106,442 of record WEIV01004838.1, read on the forward strand.
GCCTTACCAAAATGAACATGCGGGTTCTTTGGTGAGGAATTTTGTACCAGGACTGGACAGAGAAGAGGCATAGTCTGATCCCAAGGAGTGTTCTTAGAGGCAGTTTCCATTCCTGTTTTCCCCATTTTGCTCCTGAGTGGTTAAACCTCAAAGTGGTCAGTATTTATCCAAACACTTCTGTTCTGAAAAACTGGGCTTATCACGAAGTTTCCTGCCTTTCCTTGTGCTGATGTTTGGGAATGCTGCGAGGACACCATTGTGTGTAATGTCTCCTTACTCACAACTTCTGGCCCAACACTTAGGAAGTGCAAAACCATGCAAAGAAACAGAAACAAAAGCCCTTATAGCATGATACATCAGGCAAAGTCAGTCTGAGAATCTACAGGAAGATCTACTTGAAGCTCTTTATCTTTGGCATTGAAGCCAGACCCTGTCCCTGCTATGGATGTTGCCAGTACAGTGTCCATGACTGTTTCCCCTGAAGCAGACCGTGCTCCTGGCTAAATATGAGTGATACAAGGGAAAATTGCCTTCTCCCTGACTTCTGCCCCTACTGATGGAAGTGGGCTTTCCTCCATTCTCCAGTACACTGGCCCAACAAGTGCCACTGGAATCATGATGCAGTGATAGCACCATCCTCCCCTGTGCTCTTTGTGAAGATTCTCACCTCTGCAGCTGGTCTGGAATATTCCAACCAGCTCTTCTTTCCTTGTTTTTCTTTACATCTTCCTCTTCTTTAGGATGGTAGAAGCTGGTTTGTTTGAGCTGTTTCCTATTAGGACGGTTCTTGTGCTCCAGGATAGGTTGTTGTATCTTTTTCTTCCTATGAGTGAAACAAATTTAGAACAAATTTATGGAGTTTGGTTTTCATTCAGTTGTAGAGCAAAAGCATACATATGTAAACAACTTCACAAAAGATGGGCTTATTGACATATAATCACAGCACAGCCCCCATGGTGGGACTCAAGCCAGGTGTCTTTCCCTCTATTATTCTCATCTCTATTATGAAAGATGATATTCAAGACTAACTGTGACAAGACACACAAATGAATGTAGAATTTTCAAAACAGTCACTTAATTTCCTGAAAACAAATATGAGCTTTTCTATTTAGACTGCTGGACAATCTGGGAAAAAACCTTGTTTGACTGTTAATTAATATGGTGGTGTTAAAATTAGCAGTCTCTCCTGCAATAAAAACCTTGTTATAATTGTCATGGAACCTGTTCAAGCACTCCCATCACTCATGTGTCTTTATTTAGTACAGAGTTGGGAGACATCAGCTTAATCTCTGGCTCTGCCAAAGCAGGTCTCCACTAGAGAATGATACTGCTACACTTCACAGTGCTTTGAATGAGCTGGGTGTGCCCATACCAGAGTTGTCTCCAACCTGGCAAAGGGAACTTGTTTGTCCTGATCACAAATAGCACTTTTTCCAAGAACGACGGTTTGGTGCCATGGGGAATTGTCTCCTTGTTCCCAGAAATGATGACTTGCATGAACAGCAGACGCTCAACCACAGCCAAGGATGTGCTGTACCTAAAGCTGGTTATGTGTTGGCTCTTGTAGAAGTGTTTTCATCTTATGAAATGGTTTATTTTATCAAAATGTAATTTAGGTGATGTTTAAAACAACTGAGCCTCCATCTTGGCTGGGACCTTTGGTCTCAGTGGAGCATCATGACAACAGCAACGCTCTCGGAGGGACAAAGTTGCAAACAAACTATAGCCACGTTGGTTGGGCAGATGCCAAGGAGTGGCTGACAGGGATGATGTGCCATAGCAAAAGAGCAGGGACAGCCTAAAAATGTGTATTTGCTTGGAAAAAAAAATCTATGGAGGGAAAAATGGGTCTTATTGATGAAACATTGGCCTGAGACAAAGAGCTGGGTTAAATACCATTGCTGGCACCGACTTTGGGTGTGCGTCCAAGAATAAGTCAAGGGACCTTCTGCCCTGGTTCTCAGCCCATAAAATGGAGACGTGGCAGAGGATAATAACAACTCCTTTCCTTTATCCTGGCTTTGTATGTGTCAAACCAGCAATCTTGGGGGAAGGGGCAGCATCAAACACAATAGAGGCTTGTTCCCTTTTCAGGCCTGCAAGCATTACTGTGCAACAGACACAGGTTGTGCTATCTGAAGGCCCCTTTCAAGGTTGTTTCGTTGAGACCAGTGTTTAATTCTAGGCTTTAGAAACAGAAAATGAAAAGACCCAACTGTTTCAAAGGTCAAATTGTCCACCTGTCCCGAGCAGGCTGGTTTTCTAGTGTGTACTGTACTGCCGTGACTACTTTGCCTGCAGTCTGAGATGTGAGTTCAATGGCAATTTGCAGAGCAGAGTGGTAGTTTGATTGGCAAATTTCTACAAGTTTGAGCTCAGCAAAATCTAACCTTCCTTCTGGGACAGCATTTCATTTTAAGGCTAGGTCGTTTTTGTCCAGGACTTGCTTTCATCAGAAATGTTATCTCAGTTGGGAAGATAACTTACACCTTGTGACGTAACAAAAATGGAGAGGATGATTTCTGATTCTTGATTTTGTATTTAATTTTGATTCTGTGTGTTTGTTTTTTGGGTGGGAGCACTAAGGTAGAGAAAATTAGTTCACTCTTTCCCACTGCCACGCTTTTTTTCAACAGGAAAAATACTGGTTTTTTCAGTCCTCAAATGGAGGCAGCTCAAACAGCAAGAAAGGGTATTGTCTTTAAATTTTGAAACACAAAATTTCCCAAAGAGGGTTTTTAAATTTTTTTTTTCTTCCTTTACTTAAAGAATGTCACACTTTCAACATAAAGGAACTTCTTAAAAATACTTTTAGCTGGTCGTTGAAATACATATTTTTTTTCTGCATTTATGGGTCATAAGGAGTATGAGCTGCTCTAAACCACCTCTGTGTGATGTTCATACTAATTTTTGGAAAAAACATGAAATAATAACTAATAGTTATTTTAGAAATACTGATAATGGGCAAGGCGTGTTTTACAACCTTGAGGTAAACTTTCTGAAAACTTGTAACAGCATAATAAAGGAGATTGTACAGGAGAGAAAAAAGGATGAACACATGTAAAAAAATTTGAGGAAACTCCAAAAAAACTTATTTTCAGTTATCCAAGATCAATGTACAAAATCTAAAAAAGCACTGCATATGGCTGATTAATTTTAATGTCATTTTGTTTCCATTTTGAAATATTATGGAGTTGTGCTAAGCAGAATTCCTGAGGCTAAAGGAAAACTCAGGTACTCCAAACAAATACCATTTGAAGTGAATGTTTTTTGGCAAGGTGTTTCACAGTATGTATTGAAAAATTCCATCCAAGATATTTTGATACCTTGTTTGAGGAAAAGAAAATGCTGAGGATTCAAAGTAAAATAAGACTGCGGGGGAAAGAAAATGAATCTGTTTTCTTGGAACCTCTCTCAGAATGTTACAAATCCTGCAGAAATTTATGGGTAGCCAGAAGCATCAACTGAAGTCCAACCATTCACCAGCCTGTTACCAAAAAAGAGCATTAGAGAACGTTCCCATTTCATGGAATATGTATGATGATTTTATGATCTAGTGAGGTCTAGTTCAGACTAGATCCTTAGGAATGCTGCTGTCCAAACTTCCCCTGAAATCCTCAACATCCGGTGGCACTTTGTGTTTTGAAATATTTGCTCATTAATCACTCCCTTACAATATTAACTAATCCTCACAACGCCCTTATCAGATGGGTAAAGTTAAGGCAGGATAAAGCTAAATTCCAGATCTTGAAGGGATTCCTAGCTGATTATCAAGATAACAACAGAGAAATCACAGGCATTTCTAAACAATAGGTGAAGCTGGAATTCTAGAGATATCTAGACACATACCACTGAAACCGGGAGATGATGATGTTATGTTTCCACTTCTGTTACAGTCAGCATTTTGAGCCTTTTCTCTCTTCTGTACCACAGTCATGATTTATATATTTGTGGCAGATATTACAGAGCTATAGGAAATACTGAAGCCCATTCAACACTTTGAATGAGCACACTGAAAGTTGTCACACATTATCTGGGATTAAAGTTGAGTACTTCCAGCCAGACCCTCTACTACTGAAAGTTAATTGGTGAAACTTGATTTTATAGGCTGGCAGAATGCCCATGCACCTCAGCTGGAGGTCAGGAGTACTATACCACTCACTGGCTAGGCAGACAATTTCAAGGTTGCTTTCATCCCTCATTTTGGATAACAAGATCTGATTGGTCTTTAGAGGTTGGGGGAAAAAGGCTGGGAAAAAGCACATTATTTCTTCCAGTTCCCTGATTCAGAGGAGTTTGTGGAAAGAGCTGTAGAAGCCCTGGATGAACTCCCCTCTTCCATACTTGGTCTGGATGCAGCCATGGGCTGTACATAGTCAGGTCCACGTGCTTGTAGGATGTTTTAAATTTTATTTTAAAAAGGAACTCTAATTAGTTCAAATTAATCATTCCCAAAGGTGCCTGTTTTTCTCCACTGACTGGGATAGATAAAAGGCTGACCTGAGTTCAATGGGATGAAACCCAGCCCAGCTGCTTAGTCAGGTTCTGCTTTAGGGACTTATTCCTGTGTGAGTTATTGACCATCAAGCAGCTGATGGTCCAGCCTTAGGATAACTTTGTGTGAATCAGCAGCAAAAGCAGAAATCACTAATGCTCCAAGGTTTATTTCCCAGGTGTAGACAACTTCCTCCACACCTTGTCTACAAATAGGAAGCGATAGATCATAAGGCTCCTCTCTGGGGTCTTGTGAGATTACCACATGTTTGGGGCTGCTGTTAGCACTGTGCCACCCCGTGCCTGCACCGATGGCATCACACCTGATGGGAATGCAGCCACAGCAGAGGTATTTCTTCACCAGGCACTGAGTCTGCACAAACCCTCCCATCTGTGTCACACCGGGAACCAGAAGAAGGCCTTGAAAAATGAAGCTGCCAACATGAAAGCAGCAGGGGAAGGCTTCTGAGGACCTTTCTGGAAAGCTGAAAACAGGAAATGTTTAATCAAGCTCTGAGAAAAAAAAAAAACAACCTTAAAAAAAGAGAAAGAATAAAAAGTCAGTCTCTTTCTGAGCAGCCAGGATGTTTGTGAAATCCCTGCTCCGTTTATTATGATGCTGAGTTTCAGCTGGTTGTTTTATTAAAGACAGCTGGAACGCATTACTTGAGCATTAACACTGAGCCAGCTTTCATTTTAAAACTTACCCGTTGCTGGGAGCTTTCCTTAATGCATTCCTGCTGCTGCCAGCTCCATAATCCACACCAGCAGCCGCAGGGGAAGATCACCTCACTTTACCATACTTCTTATTTCCGGAGAAAGGCCTAATAAAAATCAGCCTGGCTGATCAAGATGGTCCCTCTCCTTGCTGTGTCTCCGAGGTAGAGCAAAGCCTGCCAGAGTGAGAGGTCGGCGGTGCGTCCGCCAAGAGGACATCTGCTCGTGCAGCAAAACCCTTAACACTCATATGCAACTCTCTCTTAATTGCTTTCCAGGGACATATTAGAGCTTTTTGCAATGTAAACTGTGTTTCAGTACATCACAAATCACTGTGTGGTGGCTCCAGTGCAGATTGGGTAGAGGTTGTCAAGTCCTATTGTGAGAGTGGTGGGGAAGCCGACACGATCCGGTGGGTGTGAAGGTTTGTCTGTGCAATGTGGAAAGAGGGGCTGCTCCAGCACATTTCTCTGAAGCAGACAGGGTGAAAATGTTCTTCTTGGGGATCTGAAATGTTACTGAAGTCCCTCACCCCAAATTTCCCTGGATAAAGAAACACTCCTGTGCAGATAGAGGGAAAGAGCATGTCTCTCATGCTACCAGTTGTGTAGTTTGGGACATCAGAAGCAATTTGGGCACTGCCATCCTAGTCCTGGTTCTAAGCACGACTCTGAATGCTTTCTGGAAAAGCAATTGTAAAACTCTGGTGTGAATCCAGGTCACAATTTTGTGACGGAGTCAAAGGGGTGATGTTCCCATGCTCATGCTCCTTTTTAGGTTGGTCTTAGAAAAAGACTTGTGCCATCCTAGAGAATGTTGAGGGGCATGTGCAAGTATGTTTTTTTGGAAGGTGTGTTCCCTAACTAGTCTTGAACTCACAAGCTGACTTAACTAAACATAACAAAAAGGCAGAAATTTCAAATGTATTGGGTTCTTACATGTGTAAATAAGCTGTTGGATAGAGAAGAGATGTTCTGTTAATGCCCTTACTGATAGGCTACATTGGGACCTCAGGATTCGTTAGACACTTGGGAATACACACAGGGACACTCAATTAAGTGGTTTAAGTGCAGAGGACAATTCCATTCCTGTTTATGCTTTGGTAGTGTTCTCCCTTCTCTCATATTCAGGAAGAACTCTTTGTTTTTTACATGGGACTAGCCTACAGAACAAACTTCCCTGAGGATGTGTTTCTCCCTGACATATCTTAGCTGATATTTTGTTGATACCTTTTAATTTCTCAGCAACACTGGATGATTCCTCCTGCCGTAAAAGTATCAAAATCCCCCAAATCTGTTCGTGCCCTAACTTGTAAGATTACACAACAGGTTCCTCAGATGACTAGCACTCATATATAAAGAGAAGGGATTTCTTACTGTAAAAGTCTTTATTTTTGTCCTATTCTCATGCATTTGCACTTCTAGAGAGGATACGTGTCTGCATCATTCATTATTTTGTACTGTATTCATTCAAGCTTTGCCTCCACACAAGAAGGGCTGTAAGTTAGGTGCAGCAGTATTCTACAGAGGGGCTAGATGCCTGGAAAAGTCAGACGTGCTTATCAGAGTCCTCCAAAAATTATGTTGGAAGAGAAACCACCGGACTAGTGTAAAATGTTTATTAGGTTCATTCAATACTAGGCTTAATAGCACAATATAAGCCAAAATCGGGCTGACATGCATACAGAGATTCAGAAGGAGATGTGTGTGTGTGTGTAGCTGTCAAACATTTCCAAAAACTTTCCTCCCCAGGTCAAAAAGCATTGATTGGAAATCCTTATGAACAATTTTGATTTCACTAGATTGGCACTTGTCAAAGGGAAACTAGGTCTGTGGAAAATTCCTGACAGTCTCCAAAGACTCTGACATGGATCAAGACTAAAGAGGGAAGAGGTATGCTTACAGTCCTCCCAAGGAGGCAGCTGAGGATGTACGTGTTCCCCCTCAGAGGCCATTAGGGAGTTGACCTGAGCTTCATTGAAACGCCCCACCAGCTCTGGGAAATCCATGGAGGTAAAGGAACTACCCTGCAGTGTTTCTTTCTGAGGTATAATTTCCCTTTGCTTTGGATCCTGCTCAGGAAAAGGGGGCAGGTCATGCTGCGAACATCAGCTTTCATACAGAAGGGTCTCTTTTGCAATGTTCCTTTAATTTCACTGCCTTGAACCACGTTGTCTTCTTTAGCTCCTCCATTATGATGCCATAATACTTATCTGAATAAATACGAACACACTATTTTATGCTATATCCCCTTTGTTAGCAAGAAATTAATTATTGTGTTAGGTATAGGAAGGAGTTCTGCAGTTCATTCATTGCAGTTTGCTTTAATGAATTCAAGAACCATTGCATCAGGCCCTGGGCTCAAGTAAATCTACATAACTGCTCTAGACCAGGTGATGATCTGTCCCATTATTTTTCTTACAGTGCTGCAATTTGCCTGAGACACTTGGTTTAGCATTTACATCCTGAGCCTTGCAAAAAGTGCCAGGAGAAATTTATAACCACGAGTTAATTAACCATGAATCAGTTAATATTTGGGCATGTGAAGTGCTATATACATGCAAGGGATTAAGCTGTCAGAGGGAACTTTGGTTTTAAATCTCCCAGGAAAGTTCTCACTTCTGGCAGCCTGTTGGTCTCCAAGTTAACACTATGCAGAGTGACTGCAGGAGCATTGATTCAGGGACTAGGTTCCTCTTGCTATTTTTACATTTTCTGGGGTTTATTCTGTAGAGTTCCCATCCAAATGATACCTCCCCTGTTCTCTTGGGAACCTACCCAAGAAACCAGATTACCCTTTGGTTAGGAGGGCAATTGGTGCACACTTTGCTGGGTGAGATATACACTCCTGTGCTGTATGGATCACAGTGATCAGTGTGTCCTGTCAGCTCTGGAAGATAGACAGACACCTGTAAGGTCTGCACAGACCCTGTTGTCTCAGAAACATTGGCAGCAACCAAGAGATGAGCTCTGCATCGCAGCAGGGATTCCTCTGTGAATTTAAGGACCCATCTGCTATTGCTCCTCTTCCTGGCCAATTCTGCTGGAGGATGTATACTCTAATCAATCCCACATATGCTTTTTATCCTGAGCAGTGTTGTAAGGAGTTAGTGCTGTGACCACCTGACATTGCCTCTGCCCCTGCTGACATGCTCTGTCCTAGCCCAGACAATGCCCCATGGATGCAGGCAGAAGTGAGCACCTGCCTGCTAAAGCCAGTTCCTTACACCACCTTGCTGCTGCTTCCACTTGAGCTGTAAAACAATTGCTGAACCAACTGGGCAGCTGGGTGAATTGAGAGGGATAGAAGTGTTAGTTTTTCCTTCATCTGGCAAACCTTACTTATATTTGGGCAGCATTAGCTATTAGGATACTATTGCCTTGGTATGCCTTGTCATCAGGGCAAAGAAATCTGAGACCAGGAATAAAGTAGAGTGTATTTTCAATCCTGTCCCTAGTGGTGGAGGCTGGCCCAATGGTGCTGTTTGCAAAGCTCAGACTGCTGTCACTGAGCAGGAGAGACATGCCAGAACCAGAATGGGTTGGTAATCAACCACAAAATCATGGAATGGCTTGGGTTGGAAAGGACCTTAAAGATCATCTAGTTGCAAGCCCCTGCCATGGGCAGGGACACCTTCCACTAGATCAGGTTGCTCAAAGCCCCATCCAACTTGTCCTTGAATACTTCCAGGGATGGAGAATCCACAACATCTCTGGGTAGTGCACGAAGCAAACTTCAGCTGTTGTGTCTCTCCCACCCTTTGATGTCACCTTGACTCAAGGGAAAGCCTACCCTGTGAAATCCACTGAAGCAGTCACTGCTGCTGTGAGGCTTTCCAGCTCCTTGCTGAGACAGGGTCAGGCCTGCTGGTCCAGAGGCTGCAGGTGACCTGCTGGGGCCAGGAAGGGATTAGGAGCTGTGGACAGCAGTGCTGATGGCTGTGCACTGCGGTGGACCTGGAGGGGATGACGTTACCTTGCTGTGGCCAGGAACACACTCAGGTTGCAGGACCTCAGCAAGCAGCCATCCACTGTGCTTTGGCAGGCTCTGCTGAACTTTAGGATGTTGATGTGGCTTCTCAGAGCTCCCTGAGGTGGCAACAACTGAGTTTCACAGAACTTCAAAGAGCCAGGTTTGATATAACAAACTCATTTTTTTCTGCCTACTTGAACCTAATGAATGTCCTGTGTCTGCAGCAGTTGCTGACAGATAGTGACAGTTTGCATGAAGAAAATGAACATGAATGGAGCATTAATAAAGCCCTGCTAGACCCATTTAAAGGAGGCACTTTCCCAGAACTAGGAGCTGATGTTAAGTCACTGCAGTTGTGTAACCAAAGGAAGGGATGGAGCTGAACTTCGCTTTCTACAAAAACCCTCTCTGAAATTATGGAGAATTAATATCTTCATAATGAGATGTCATTATTTAGGGACTCCTGCTATCAGTTTTCTCTGCTCCACAGGTCAAGTTTGCAAGCCTTTTACATTTTTATGGGCAGAGAAGTAGATTATTAGTATGAAGAATGATATTTGTTGTTAGGGGATGGTTTTAGTAATACATAGGTAGGCAAATGCCTTGGATAATGTCGTAACACCTGCCATGTCAATTCAGTAGTACAACTATAACCATATCCCCTGTGTTACAGTCTTTTTGGGCCTGATCTGGCTGACTTTACCATATGGAATAGCTTTTCATGTTTACTCCTGGGCCAAAGAGAGTAGATTTAATCCCCATTCTGCTCCAAGTAACTACATGAATCATTAACATTACAGAGACTGCTTGAGAACGAGCAAGTGTTATTTATAATGCAGCCATTTTAACAGAAACTGTTGAATTGTGGCCGTAGGAGGCTGAGTTCTCAGTATTTGGGCTGTTTGAAGGCTTGGGCAAAGCAAAAATAAAATTGTAAAACATAAGGTCACACATTGTCCTCTTATTCTGCATGACTAGTATGGCTCCAAGAGCAGGGGTGGAAGGGCCCAACTCTTGACATGGAAGTTTTGAAACAAACACAGAGGTGGCAGCTCCCTGCACCTTCTTCAGTCACTCTCCAGTGTATGTCTGCAAATCCAGACAGAAATCCTTGGGGGGAGAACAGGATGCCATTTACTTAATTCCTCAAAATATTTGCTCCAACACCTACCAAACCATCTCATCCTGCACTAGACAGCATTAGACAGAAATGTACATGCTGAGCTCTTGACACAATCACAGTGTGAAAGTTTTCATGCAAGCAGAAGAACAGCACACAGCAAGGGAGATGGATATCCACTTGGTTTTCCACCACAACAAAATAGTTATTAATGATTCTGCAAATTTCCCTCAACACTAATTTCCTGTTTCATGTAATAGGTGGAGAATGTCAGTGCTTTGCGGACTCCAGGGCTCATTTTTTGTCCCTGATTCCAAGTCCCTCATGGACCAGACCCCTGTAACATCTATGTGATTGGATACAATCCAGGATGTTTACTTCTTGTTCCAGAACATGGTTTCTAACATTTTTCCCTCCCTGGATTCTAAATCTCTCAGCTGCCCATAGCCTAGAATTTTACCCAGCCAATGTAAGAGCTGGCTTGGCATTCCCTTACCCCACACCCATCAGAACAGCCTTACTGGAGGAAAGAAAGTTACACCAACAGGAGATTAGGATCAGCTCAGCTCAAGACAATTTCCCTGGGAAAAAAACCCAAACAAGCAAACAACAAAAAGAAAACATTATGAAATGAGCCCTGGGATGAGCATAACATTAGATTGGCAGAAGTCAGTGTCAACAGAAGAGTTTGGGATATGGTGCCTTCACTAGTGTGACTGATGGAATTGCAGAGAATTCCCATATGGAGCCACAAGGTACAAGCAGGACATTAACACAATTCCACTGCATTTTTAGGCTGGACTGTTGTGGAGGTCTATTTTTTCTTCTGTTTGTGGATTCATTTCACAGGGAGTAGTTTTGCAGGAGCACCTTCTGATACAGCTCAGCATAACCCAAAGTCAGACTGTGGTCTCCTGAAAGAACATTTTAATTTCTATTACAGTGTATCACTTCATGCTCAGTCCATTGGCAGCTCAGAGCATGCACATGTACATTTCTTATGAGATCTCCAGTGACCACAGGGAAAAAGTCCTGGGAGATGCTGGAAGTAATACATGTGCTATATGGAAACTATCACTTACCCAGGTGCACAGCTCTTGAGAAGTCTGAGCCTCTGAGGATCTGAAAAACCCTATTTCCTGTGTGGGAGGAAAAGGTTCTGCAAAGGTTTTCAAGTGGGAACAGAAATGCTGAAAACATAGAGAAGAAATAGGTATAATTTGCCTGTCATTCCTTTGGCTTTAGGTTTTACAGGTTCATATAAAAATCCATCAAAATGCATCTCCCACAATGAAAACAAAAGGAGGCAATTAAAAAAAGCCCAAAGAAACCCTGGCCATGAGAAACCGTCTACATAGGAAATATGCTTTATTATTGCAACTTGGTCTAGCTGTGCCAAATAAAGTTTAGCCCCTGCTCCCCTGCATGGAGAGACTGACAGCCAAAACTCAGTACAAGGAACACACAACTTTAAGTCGGAACATTACACCGCACATTGTTCAATTCATGTTTTCACACGGAAATTGTAGCCTAAAAAGATTGAGCAAAACCAAAAAGCCATGCTAAAATCAGGAATTAAATACCACTGTGCTGACTTCAGGTCTAATGAGGGTGTGCAGTGACTCCAGCATATCATGGCAGCCAGCAGCTCCTGTACATTTGCCTCCAAATAAAAATACAGGCCTTTCCACTTCCCTGTACTGTGATAACTCCTCTGTGTAACCATACCTTCATCACAGGGAGGATGGGTGGGTTGGATGGTTGGTTTTTGCAATCAGGTACTGCTCCAGCCTCTCCCCATGCACACAGCTACCTTCACACAGCCTTTCTGAAAGCAGCTCAGCTTACACTTCACTCAGATGCACTCTGCTTTTTAGCACCAGCAGCTCCTCTCTTTGCTGCTGGCATCACCCTGCTCATTGCCTCCAGAGCAGCAACAGCTGTTTCCTCCGTGGGTATGAAGGTCTTTACATTACCCAAGAACTGCTAAATACTTCTAATTGCCAGCATAATAACCTCCGAGTGAAGGATGTGAGCTGGGTAATTCCAGTGTGTAGACGCAAATTCTCATCCTCTCACTGAGAAAGCCCAGAGTGGCTCCTGGTGAAAAAGATGATGTCAAGTTGTTGGAAAAGGTGATCCTCTCAGGTTGGGAGTCTGTTTCAGTGATCTGGGGAGGAGCATATAAACATGATAAACTTGGTGCTGCTTCTCAAAAATAACTTCTTTCCTGTCAGTGATTTGCAGCTTAACTACAAAGTACCTGTTTTATTTAGTAGCATTGTATTGCTTCCTTTTCCATGAATTTGCCTCGTGGCCTCTTTGAATCCAGGAAAACACCTGATATCTGGAGCATTCAGTGCTGAGGAGTTCCACTGTTTAACAAAGAAGCCTCTTCTTGTGTTAGAACCTGGTATTTTTGTGTGGTGATTAATTGTTCTTTTGTCGGGAGGGCACCTCCTTATTTTGGACCCTCCATATACCCCTGGAGCTCAGAAGCTTCCAGCACCTCCCCACTTGTCCCTTGTAACTCAGTTGCTGTGGAGACCAGCAGCTGATGAACTCAGCTGTCCCACTTCTCTGAACTGCAGGAGGTCAGAATTACTACTGTTTAGTTTTCTTGGTTTTTCCTCCTAAAATTATTCTTTTTTTTCCCAATGATTAATGCAGCGAATTAAATGCTTAAAAATGTAGATAAGCCACTGTGCCATAATTCTCTTAATCCTTTGCTATCTTTTCTTGCCTCTTCCAGCCTCCCTAGGGTCTTGAGCAGTCTGAGAAACTACTTTACTGTACAGCATTTGAGACAGTAGGCAGTATCCTTAAATTGCCTTTTATATGACTGAAACTTTTATGTATGATCAGTTTGTGGTTTGAAATGGAACTGTACATCTCTTCAGCAGCTCTTTCACAGCTCATAGAGCAGCGTATCAACATCAGTGGGCTGAAGTTTACCAAGTCTTATGAGATCAGTGAGTTTTAGACTTGCTTCAAGCATTGCCATCTCATTGAAATGTTGATGTTTCTGGGCTGGAAAGAGCCAGGAAAAGCTCAGTTACATGTTTTCCTTGTCTTTGATCTTGATCTAATAGTTACCTTGGTTTTAGATGTTTGGAAACGGGTACAGAGGCTTGGGCTGCATCAGGACAAATCCTGGGTAGAAGTTGGAGTGAGTTCTACTTTCCCTTTCCTTAGGCTTTAAAACCAAGCTTGGATCTTACAGAAGGTTAAGAAACAGTTTGCAAATTGTTAACCAAGGAGTGTTGATTAATATTTCATTTCACAGAGGAACTGGAAGCAAGGTTGTTTCTACGCGTAATTTAGCAAGGAGGTGAAGGCGAAAGGAAACTACACATAATTCATCTTGGAACCTAAAAATCTTAAGTGCTAAGGAAAGCAGAGAAATCTTGCAGTGTCACAGACCACATTAAGATTTTTTATTATACCTCATAGCCTGGCATTTAATTTCAGGAGCAATGACACACCTAATACACACCTAATACACAGAAGAAATTCTAGTCAGGTAATCCAGCATTGAAAAGAACAAACAGTGAGTACACCATCAGATGCTTTGAAGAGTAAACCACTCATCCCAAGGAATTCCAATGAAAACATGCTCCTTCCGCAGGTCTGTTCACTGCTATTTATTCAGCATCGATTGTGGATAAATAATAAACAGTAGAAAGCTACATGGGATTAAGCTTTGGTAATGACAGATATCACAGATAGGATGTACAGGCTTGAATTCCTCCTTAGCCACATAAAACAGGAGTAGTTAGTTAGAACTGTCTGGACAATTTCCAACAGACTGTTCTCATTGAGAAATACAATCCTATTATGATGCAAGTACTTAACTAAGTCACACAGGTATTTTTAAAAATCTTGTGCTGGAGAAAGAACCAAGTTCTCAAATTTTCAAAATGAACCTCCATTAAACAGAATAACACATGATTTTTGTTGTACATAAATGATGTTTTGGTTTAGATTTTCAAAGTTATGTACTTGCAAATAAAAAAACCCCCAACCAAGTGACACTGTGTAATCAATCTTAAATGCTATTTCTTCCTTCAAAGAAGATTTCTCCATTTACTGAGTGGTGGAAAGGAAGGGAGTATTTTAATGTGGCATGAAGACAGATGTCAGCCTCTCAAAAAAGATTAATCTCTAGTGTCAGTGGTACCCAGGCTAGGGAGCAATCTCTGGCTCCAGAGAAATTCAGTGCAGACTGTTTAGCATCTGTAGCATTCAAGGAAACCTCTGGAGCAAAATATCTGAGTCCATGCTGTGTGTCCAGGCACAGAAATCTGTGTTTATATACAATTATATACACTATTTACAAGTCCTGTGAAGGGTGGTGTCTCTGGCCGTGCAGAGTGCACTGTCTGTATTCAACTGCATTGAAGGGAGAAGGGATAAGTCTCACCCACACTGCAGTCTTGGATGTGATCAGTGCCCTGTGGCCATCCATGACTAACTGCTTCAGTTCAAGACTCACAGAAAACTTTAATTCTCTCTTTAAATGGCAGATCTTATTGCATGAGGGATTTCTGACTGCATCATCTCTGCTCAGATTTAAGCCCGTCATTTCTGAGCTGTTTTACAGATACATTGTACAGTCTGAAAAGACCTTTAATTCTTCAGAATACTGATGGCCTCTCCAATTTATATTCCTGCTAATCAAGTGTCTCAAAAAGACAACCAGATATCAGGCTTGTCTCTTGTAAGAAATGGATCTCAATCTGCAAACATCACTACCATTTTACCTAGTGCCCTGTTGCATGGAAGATGGCACACAGCCAATAGCCATGCAAAGAGAGGGGCTGCATGATTTTTTTGTTCTGCAGGCAAGCCAAAATATTGATATTTCATTCAACTGAATAAAATTTTCAATTTGCTTTTAAAAGAGATTGTGACAAAGCACTTGCCCTGGCTTACATGCAGTGGTGTGGTTTAGGATTTAAAATATCTTTAGAATTGTCTAAATGTAGCTACAGAGTGAGAATGATTTAATTTAAATTAATTAGTTTAAAGTGAGAATCATTTAATTTAACTTGATTTGTTTGAAGACAAGCTCTTTTCATAGTACATCTAAAGTTAGGCAGCTCCAAAGGATAAATCACCCCATCTGTTGCAAAGCATTGGAAGCAAAACTGTACAAATGTTTCCTTTGAAAGCATAAAAATAAAGTATTTCTGTGTTTAACCCAGATTTTTAATAGCTTTGTGAATGCAACAGATTGAAAAAAACTTCCTGAATTATCCGGTTGATTGGAATCAGCATTTTCAATTAAAGACATTCCAATGGAAGGCAATGTGGACACTGCAACTGCAGGAGCAGTGTGGATGGTGTGTTTGTCCACACACGAGTGCAGCCTTGCATGCTGCCTGAACAGGGCATTTTCCTGTGATTACACATGTACTGTGAGCAGCAGCACTGCCTGCCAGGGCATGCAGAGCCCATGAGCCATGTCTGCCGTGGGATGAGCACAGAAAATACGTTACTCCATAAAAAACTTAACTTTTTGCTTGTGCTCATTTTTTGAGCCCTAAAAAGTTCCGTTCAGATCATGTTTGCAAGCTTTGATCTGCAAGACTGGAGGCCAGAGATGTGAGTCTTTAGTGAAAGCTGAGATCCTCGCTTAATCGGGCGAGGCAAAGAGCTGATGTTTGGGAAGAGTGCCAGTTGTGACAAAACATAATGAAATGATGAGAATTGGCACCACTACAGTGTAGTGTGCTGCTTATTCCTGACAGCAATCCTGAAAGTTATTTATACATGGAAAGTACACACAAAAGCCATAATTAGACCATATGGCTGAATGGTTCTTCTGGTGTTGCTCAGGCAAGCTGTAGAACTTCTCTCTTGCAGCAGAGGAGAGAGTGGAAGGGTCAGATCCAACCTGGAGAATTTCCACTTTTTCAATTTTTTGTAGAATCATCTTCTATATAACTATGGAAACCTCCCATTATTGGTTTTCTAGGGTAAAAAGTCAATCTATATCTTTGAGCTGAACCACAGCCCACGTGGTCTATAAAACTCTATAAAACTCTATCGTGGCGGAGTACTGGCATTCAGTATCTCAGAACAGAGAAGGTGTTCAAAATATACATGTATTTTTAACATTCTTGTCTGATTAAAAATATAAACCATTCAGGGATCTAAATGGCGTGGAAAGCTCATGTGTGAAGGGAAGGTCTGGGAGTCACCTCCCACCACATGCACTGTGTTACTGCTCAGAGAAAGGCAAGAGCTGTAAAGGGACATAATGGCAGCTGTTTTTTTCAGCCTAAAATGTGGGCCATTTCCAGTTCTTTCTGCTCCGGATGCAACTCTGAGAAACATCTCTGAAGTCAGTGGGATTGTATCAACAGAGACATGGTAGAGGTGAAAAGAATTGACTCTTTGAATCTCAGATCTGTTTTGTAGACCACTGAAAACAGATATAAAGCCAGTGAGAGAGTGCAACACCCTAGCCCTTGGTAAACTGGGGTTAAAAAAAATGGAAAGTGTGTTGTTTGCCAAAAACCATGGAATTTTATGCATATTCTGTTTTCATTTTTTGGTTATGTCAGCATCAGTATCCAGACCTAGGAAATATTTTTAAGTGTCTTAATTTTTCAGACCCTGACCATCTTATGATCAATAAATTATTTTATTCACACAGTGACGAAAGGGGGCAAAAAATGTAATTCTAAAGGTGATGGAGTCCCTGGTGAATGGTGAATGGAAAATGATGATATCCCTGAATTACTCTGTAAATATTTAGTGCAGTTGGTATTGATTCACAGCTGCTGGTGTCCATTTCAATGCCTGAATGAAAATGAGAATGACCTTTATTTACTCATTTTTATTTTCCGACCTTTCTTTACTCTTCATTTACGCACTCTTCTCACCATTATGCACAACAAAAATTATTCATTTTCAGGCAAAGGAAAGTCTGTCGGTGTGATGTCTGGTTCAAATATTTCAGACTTCCAAATTTTGATAACATTTATCACTGGTATTTTGAATTTCCTTCCAAGAAACCCCAGGAAATAATGTGTTTTTTCACTGTATTCCTCTTGATTTCTGACCAGCCATGTACAGAATGTGGTTGAGGTAGAAGACTGAGACATGTCAGTACCATTTCAAGTGCTATCCATGTACAAAAGGCAGGCAGAGGAGACAATATTTTTGCAAACGTGAAGCTTCAGATATATTTTTGTTTGCTTGTTTGTTTCTGTAGTATAAATCAAATCTAAAATTACCTACATGGACTAAACATGGGCCACCTCATGCCTTAAACCCTTTGGACCATATAGAGGCAGTCCCAACTCAGAAGTCGTGGCGGAAATGTCTTGTTGACATATTTCATTCCTTTCAGCATTTTACAGAACAAACCATTGATTTTCAAGCAGGAAGCAAACGTGGTTTGTCTCCTCAGGCTGCCTGAGCATCAGAGAAATGAACATCAGAGACAGGAGAAGGCCCCAGTGTTTATTAGTGTGGCTGGAGTCTTGATTTCTTTTGATACCTCATATGTTTTTATGGTGATGGGTGGGGAGGGCACCTCTCCTGCCTTATGAGAAGTTCATCCAAAGAGAGGGAAAATGAGGAAAGCTCAATCATTCAGCCCCGTGCAAGCCATAACTCTTACAAGGCACCAAAACAGCCCTTGTTCCGCTTGTGAGTGGCAGAAATGGTGTTGGATCTATCAAATTATAGCTGAGTACAGCTCTTCAAAGGCAGCCTTGTGCCACGTCACAGCAACACCATGATCAGGCATGATTTATGAATGTCTTGCAGCTTCTCTGCCAGATGTGCCTGCCCTTTGTTTTCTGCAGGAGCTGGAAGCTGTCCATCCCGAAGCCATCCCACGCAGAGGGAGTGTGCAGAAGAGACAAGCTCTTGGAAAGGGAAACCAGGCGTTTTGCAAATGGCAGAGCCCCTGGGCACTTTATTGAGCTGCATCTGCTCTTTACAAGCTGTAGGTTTCACTGATGTGTAGACGGATGTTGTGAAAGACAGTTGTAGCTGGGATTTGCAGGGGCTTGCAGGTGTCAGTAAAATTTTGGAGAGCTGACAACAAATGATGTTCTAGTTCAAAATCTCAGAGAAATAACTGTGATTGTTATGGGGATACAAAACACTCAAGATCTGTTGAAGATGACGGAAAGGTTCCCATTCATGTCTTGGTGATAGAAATAAAATGGGAACCTGTGATTCCTGGCAACCTTTGTTGGCTGGAAAGTTCCACACATGTAATTAGTTCTGCATTCATTTGAAATGCTGGTGGAGGAATCCAGTCCACCTGCCTGCAGCATGTTGTGGAATAATCTTCCTACACAGGGTTAAAATGTCTCTGCATAGTCATTGAAGACAGTTCCCTCTTTTGGCTGGACAGACCCTCACACCACAGACTTCCTAAGTACATTCCTCTCTCTCTCCATAGGAGATACAGAGTCACTTACTTTAAGAAGCTTGATTCACTTGACTGCTAAAATGTACAGCTGTTAAGGTAGGAAGAATCCATTTTCCCCAAGTTTACCCCATTCCTACTGGATTGAGGCTACTTGGATTCCAATGATTTCAGCTAAGTTTTATCAGCTGAGTATGGAAGCTGAAATCCACCGTAGAACAGTGCAGGAACTTGGAATCAGAGGTAGTAAAGTCATGGTGAAAAAGTCATAGGAAGCAATCTGATCCTGAAAGGAGGCTTACAGACATGACTTTCTAGCTTTCTGGATCTTTTGTTTCTGTGAATTCATAATAGTTTGCTGAAAAGCTGATATAAACAGAAGAAAAATGTAAATGGGAGTGTCCTCTGCAAAAGACATATCCTGAGGAGGATGTAGAGCAGGTGGAGACATGCTTTTTTGGTGGGTATTTAATACTCTTCAATGGAAATCAGAAGAGAGGCAAGGAGAAGCTTCCCTTCATGTTCCCAGGCCATGAATTGATTAGATACTGCCATCACAGATCACACCCTTGTTAAGGCCAGTGCTGTCTCCAGACACAAAGCCCAAGAGATCTGGGGTTCTCAGCCCTTGTGGGAGAGGCAATGCAGGTCTGAGAGCACATACTTTTGTGGTGTTTAAGAGACCTCAGTCTAAAGGCATGAAATAAGTGGTTTTAGACAACAGTGAGCACTACCACACGGTATGATGGACTAATTGGAAATAAATGAGTTTGGAGGCAGCCCAGTTCCTATCAGTGTTTGGCTGTTGATCCCCTTCTAAATGTAATTTCTTGGACAGTTAGGCCACAGGGCAGTCTCATCTGGGACTTCCCACCACCATGTACCTGGCTTTCCTTTATGTGGGGGCAAGAAATTTGGCAAGAAAATGATAGCTGGAAATGTAAATTTCCAGGAATACCAAAGCTTTATCCATTTCACATTCAAATCACTTCAGATCCAGATGGTGGCTATATGACCTTCGTCTAGAAATTTATCATCAGCAAATAGAAAGGTGAAAAAAATCTACAAGCCCATCAAAATTTGTCATTACTGAAGTGTGAAGAATTTGCAGAATCTGTAGGGAGGATGTTACTGACTTAGGTCCCTATCATAGGACAAACAGAACTCTCCTAGCAAGGATATATACTATTTGTTATCTTTTAAATATTTTAAATATGGTCCAATTTGTGGGTTAAACAGCTTCTGGGGACTTGTAGCACAATTTAAATTATGGTAAAAGCACTAGAAATTACATTCTTTGAGTATTTGATGGCCAAATTCTGATGTGTACTGAGTGCGCATGGAAGTCATGGGAAATTTTGGGCGCCAAATCGGCACTTTGGAGTTCCCAGACCTTGACTCCACAGAAATGAATGTGGTAGCCCCCAAATAATATATCCTGCCCAACCTCTGGCTGCCCTAAGGAGAGGGATGGCCCATTGACAATGCTATATTATGCCCTCCCATCACAAGAGTATGGGGCTTGGTGGAAATGTTAGCTAGGGACTATGGGAAAAAGGATTTGGGGAACAAGGATTTGGGGACACAGGTTGGGCCTCTGGGGTAAAATGCAGAGAACTGAGAAAATGGGAAATATTTGTGAAAAATCTGAGCTGTAAAATCCCTAGCTCTAACTGGGTTTTTCAGATGTCAGATACATAAAGGCCAGTTCCAGCTCTCCTTTCTTCCTGGACCCAAGCCTTAGAAACAGACTGATGAAGGTCAAAGAACCTTTGCTTGTATGCTTTAATAGGGTTCCATTTCTTGCTTTATGAAAGGCTATTTCTGATGTCACAAAGGTAAAGTGGATCTGGAGAGATACAAGGAAAAAGAATTTCACCCTTTGATCCTGGAGCAATGTGAAAGAGTAGCTTAGGTCTGGGCTAGTGGTGACTGCCACGGCCAAACCAGGCTGTATGCAATTATATGCACAATGTAAAAGAGGGTGGATGATGGTGAGGATCCCACAGGACCCATCTACTTTTGGAGAGAAGTTTATTTTTCTTATCCAATCTGAGACACCCTTTGATCCTTCCCTCAGTATCTGTGTGTCTGTGGGCAGTTTTTGGCCCCAGGTGAAAACGACAGAACAGCTCATGCTAAAATATAAATGCACACACACAGGCACAGAGGGAAACCTGCTGATCTGAGCACTGACTGTTGGTCTCAGCAATCACTTTGGTGTCTGAATTGCCGTCAGCAATCTCAGGGGCTTGTAAAGGAGCCAGGAGCCTTTCTCTGCAAGAGGTGATGTGCTGTGCTGGCCATGCTGCTGGCAGTGGCATAGGTCCTCGCTAGCACCAGCAGCTGCCACCAGACCCTGGCCATCCTGCCCCTAGCTGTGCAGGAAAGGCGAACACCATGCAGCCCCTGCAGACTTAATGCCAAACGACTCTTTTTCCTGGTCCAAGAGCTGCCAGGAGGGACTTGGGGTTGATGGGCTGCGTGAAATGTGCTCCTGTCTGCTCCACACAAAGCCACTTATCATAGGCAGGAGGTGGGAAGGGGGAGAGTTACTGTACAAACAGGCATTCAAGATTAATTGCTTTACATCTTTCTAGCAGGAGCTGGCCTTTCAGCCCCAGGATACAATAAGAGCCTGTTCAGATTGTATCTGTTCAGGGGCCATGTACAGCCAGGGTTGTTTGGCAGGGCCAGGCTGAAGTTTTTGGGAGAAATGAATCGAGCTAACAAGTGCTTCATCCTTCTGGGGCTGGAAACTGTTGTGATGCTAATGGAAATTATTATCACATATTTACAACTACAAACGGGGTGTTTGCATCATATAATTTCTCTTCTCCCTGGAATTTGTGTTGTGAGTCCATTTTCACACCCAACTCCTGCTTGTCATGGTCTGTCACTGCTTGTTGTTCCCTGATCTTGCTGATAAATCCCATGTATTTGATAGGGTGATTCATGTGTCTGAAGCCAGCTTGCCAGCTCTGGTGCCTTTCTTATGAATCATGGGACATTCACTGTTTCCTTTAAACTTGAGCAATGGTGGGCAAACAATTACATGAAAATCACAGGCTTCATTGAAAAAATGTCTAGCTTGTCAGAGAAAAATCTTGAAAAAAATGACTAAAAACTGTCCAAAGGCATAAACCAAAAACCTGATATTTGGAAAGAAAAAAAAAATCACAGAATCATAGAATCCTTGAATGGTTTGTATTGGAAGGGACCTTAAAATTATCTTGTTCCAGCTCCCCTGCCAAGGACAGGGACACCTTTCACTACATAAGGTTGCTCAGAGCCCATGCCTTGGCCTTGAACACTTTCAGGGATAGGGCAGTAACAGCTTCTCTTTAGTAGTAGTAGATGGTAGTGGCTCACTACCATCACAGTAAAGAATTTCTTCCTAATACCCAATCTAAATCAACTCTTACTTGATTCACTGCTATGGAACACCTGATGCTAACCATCCTGAGAGCTCCACATGATCCAGACTGTACCATAAGGGCTGTGAAACACAAATCCTGGATTGATTGCACTGTAGTGATGATGTCTCTGGACCACAGGAGGACCAGGAGTTTTACATGGGTCAGCATGCCCAGAGCTGTGCTTGTGCAGGCAGCTGTATCACAGCCTTTGGAGCCATCAAACATCCGCTTCAAACCAATTCTCTTCCCACCAGCCAGAAAATGTAAGACCTTTTGTTCAAATCCCAGCTGCCTCATTCAGTGTAAACTGCTCTCTTCTTCCTACGATTGGCTGTCTTCTCCCAGTGTTGATTCTAAAATGCCAACCACAAAGCAGTCAGGTTCCTACTTGTACCTCTGTCCCACCTCTCTGCAGAGGAAAGGGACATCTTTGAACCTGACAGTGTCCTTACCCTGCCATTATGTGCAATGACAGTAACTGATGCCAAGAAATAGGAAATATCTTCGTTTACTGGGCTGAATTATGACTACACCTTCCTAAAATAGTATCTCTGTCTGCAAAAGTGTCAAAAAATAGTGAAGGAATTAGAGATTGTTTTTGACGTGAAGTATTTTAATTCATTTTTGAAGTGATTTCAGACTCTATTGTTCTGACTTAACAATTAAAATTCTCCCTAATTTTGCATTGCAGGAAATAAAAAACCCCAAACTTCAGAAACTTAATTCAAAGCATGTTATAGTGAGTTGCCAGCATAAACCTGTACTGACTTGTGGTAGAGTTCAGTGCTCATCCATATTGACCCAGAAGGTAAATATAGGCCAGGTTAAAACCTAAGATAAACAGTCTCCTTATAGGACAATACTTCTTTATCCTGGCTAGAAATCTCAAGTCAATTCTTCTTGTATCCTCAGAAGGGAAAAAGTAAAAAACAATAGAGAGAAAAACAAGTGCATTTTTAAAGACAGAAAAGATATACTTTTTAAGACAACATAGTAATTTTTCTGATTTTAAAACCACTTGCCTCATTGATTTTTGATCCAAACCACATAAACTCCACATAAAAAATACAGCCTGTCCCTATAGGGCATTTAAAAATATGCACTCCTTAGCTTTTTTTCTTTGTCAATATGTGTCAGTGTGGAAGAAAAAACCCAGAAATAATAAAAATTATAAGAGAGGATTATCTGCATTAGTCCAGGAGGTACTGTGGAATTCCACAGCTGGGGATGAACTGTGGTCTCAGGCGGATGATGGGGAATTCAATAAGATCTTTGTCCCTGGTTTCAGTGAGGATTTCATTTGCTCTCCTTCTGCCAAGGATCATCATATGAAGCATGTTGCTAAAATTATGCTAATATACAAATGTTTTCTTGCTTGTAGTCCACAGAACACTAGTGAGACCAAAACTACTGAAGTTCAGGATGGGATAGATGTGGCATGCTATAACCAACATTTTTTGCCGTACTGATCTCAGTCTTGTGTAGTTCCCCTGTTAATCTAAGATTGGGACACTTTGTGTAGAGCTCTACCTAAACCCAGTGGAGAGCAGCAGCAGAATTTCTCATCCACAGCTTTAAATTGGCTGGGCTTTAAATTGGGCCCATCAAAAATTTACTATCTCCCCTTTTCAATTGCTGTACTTGTTTGACTGTGAATTCCTAAGTAATTCCACTATTCCAACATGATAGCATTTCAGTGTCTTTTAGTATTAGTCATCTCATCTTCTGCTTCCCTCACTTGATCTTTCCACCCTGGCCCGGGGTAAGTTCTGTTGTTGGACACAGAACTGGTTGCACTCCTGATGCTGTGGGCTAGATGGGAGTGTGGCAGCCTCCTCTCCTCACAAAGATTCATTTTTGCACATGCAGCCAGGAATCCTTTGGGGTCTGGAGTGTTGTATTCCCTTAGAGCAAGCTTACTGAGGTAAAAAGAGCTCTTTGTGATTGAACACTCTCAAAGTGTTTCAAGAGGTTTCTTTTCCGAAGTCCCTGTGGCACAGTGCAGGGGTGTCGGACCTTGTCCTGGAGAAGGCAGATGGACCAGATGACCCCTCTGGGTCCTTTGGGTCCTTTGGAGTCCTGTTTTGTGTGGATACTAGAGTCCATCAACCTCAGGGTCATCTTTGATCTCCAGCTTGCTTTTGTTTTTGATTTTCTCTACATTGTAAAACTTTGCAGCACCCAACAGGCTGTTGACCTTACTCCTTTTGGGAGCACACCGAGTCATTTGTTTAGGCCATACAGTTATACCAGATGGCTATATTTGAAATTCATTTGTCACAATCAGTTTGGTTGGACTGAAATTTCAAGTGCATAATAGCTTCTTAGGAATCACGTGATTTTCAATATTCCCATCCATGATACTCCCATGTTGAAATTTCTCAGTTAACTTCCAGAGAATTAAGTAATTGTCATTGATAAATTTGTGCTGTGTGTTCTCATGCATATTATGGGAGGATGGCTTTACTTTCTCATATATCCTGTTGACTCCATGTAGAGGTGCACAGGATATGCAGGCATTTCTCCTGCTCTGGCTAAAGAGCAGGAATTTATGTTAAAAAATTTATGTTAAATTTATGTTAAAGGAATTTATGTTCCCAGCTTCACTCCACCTTTGAAAACCTGCCTTTGAATTGCTAGGAGCTCAAAACATGCCATGTCACATAACTTTGCTATATGTTCCTAAAATACAAATCCAAAAATGGGTTTTGGATTAAATATTGTCCCTTGGGCACTCTTAAATCATGTTAAAAAATGAAGGCGTGGGGGAGGAGAGTGTTTTATAATCTACATTATTTGCTTTCTTTTCCTTGTGATAAAACCTTGATCCAAAACTCATTAGAGACAATGAGAACACTCCGACTCATTCAGTGGATGAGAGTCCAACAACTCATGTTCAGAGGCTCCATGTGGAATCGTACCTTTCTGCTGACTCACTTGGGCTTTTTCCTTGTACTTTGGTGGAGTACACGGAGATCCTTATCAGCTCCATCAAACCCGGTGCTGCCGGCTGTAGCGGGGCTGTCAGTCAAGCTGGCGACCGTCGGAATGCATCCAGCGGAAGTGTTTATGAGGGAGCGCACCTGGCTCTCAGTAGGTGTGTTTGCTCAAACAGTGCTGGGAAAGCTCGTCTCCTGACCTGATGCCAAACGCCTCCCAGCTCAACGTGCCGCAGCACCGAGATGTTTGCTCTGGGCTCACCTCCTGCCGTGGGCCAGCCGGGCCACGCCAGGTGAGGCAGTTTGCCTCCAGAGGCTGCCAGCTTGAAGAGCTGTGCTTCTTATTGCTCTTTCCTTTGAGGCTGAGCTTCCTTGGCACTTGCAAACACAAGATTGCCTCCTCAAGAACCAACAGGAGAAATGTAGGGATTAGGGAGGAAGTGGTGACAAAAAGTGCTGGCTGGAATTCTCGTGCTGGCAACAACAGGAGGTTTCCTCATTTTTCATTGCTCCTTTGCCATTGCCTCAAGGAAGTGGGGCAATATATTTGGGAGATGAAGGTGGTGGGAAGACCACTGCTCTCCTGATGCTCTTTTCAGAGCATTGTTTTGTCCTTGTGAAAAATGTTTTTTAATGACTAAGTCAACAACTAAGTCATCAGAATCTTCTGATTCATGACACTGCACCTTCAAGGACTCGGCCCTACTATTCTCCATCCGAAAGCGTCCTCTGCAAAGGATGAAGTAACAGAGTAGTTCTGCCATGGGATACAGACAGCCCTAAAGAGTCAGCAGTGGGGCAGTAATGATAAAAGTGGGGTGTCTCATCTGTTGTTTAAAAGGCTTTTTTTTTTGGCATTTAGAGGCCTCAGCTGGGATGCAATATGGCCGGGCACATGGAGGTGTAAACTTTCCTAGAGAACAAGAATGGACCAACAGCCCTCTAGGTGAAGCAAGACTTCAAAACCACTCCAGACTCACTTTCAGATGTTTTTGTGGTGCTGTATTTAGGCTGTGGGACTCTTTCTGGTAACCCAGAAGAGCTGGCAACCTGAACTGCTCAGGTCATCTGAGTTTATTCTTGAGCTTACAGATAACAGCTGCTTGAAGAAGGGGACTGACAACACCTTGCTCAGCCACAGTAGAAGCTGGTTTTAGAGACATGCATCCCATTTTCAGGCTGAGAATGTACATGAACAATAGGAAATTATTGCCCAATGAGCTCTGGGTTCATCTGCTTCTAAGATATGAAGTTGTTGCAAAGACCACATTCAAGATTGCTTAAATTTTCATAAAAATGTTTATTTTGGGAGGGGAACCGACAAGGAAACAATGGACGAAATTCAAAGGAGGGAAATGTTTGGAGTTGTAAGCTGTCTTCAGTCTGTCTATGCAGATTATAGGCACAGCTGGGAGCAGAGTGTGTTAAATCTTCCTTAGGTATGGGGAAAAACACAAGCCTAGAAGTAGTCATTACTATTAAACACTCTGTACAGGATTAGCATTGGAGGTCCAGTAAAAGGTTTTTATCTTGTTGCAAACTGACTTATCAGGTTATATGAAATCATTGAAATTGGCCTGATTTGCAGAATTAAGAGTTGGCACTGAACAAATCCTTGGAATAGCTCCACTGTAACTGCCTCCAGAAAATTAATAAGGAGCCTGAACGAAAGATACAACATTACAATCCCCAAATGGAGAAGTCTAAGTATCAAATCCCAGGATTGACACTACAAATGGCTTAGAAAACAGCAGTCGCTCAGGTCAAGGAGAACAAATAACCACGTCTGGAAATTGTCTCGGTGCCACTCATCTCAGTAAGAAATGACACGAAAGTGATGATGAAACAGAGCAGATTGCAACTTCTCCCTGGGAGGTGGGAAGCCTATGGGAACAGGCTTATACAACTTCACTAAAAACAACCAGGCAACTTGTTTTTATTGTATAGAATAATATATTACCTTGAAATTAACCTGTGTATTCACACTGGCCAGTGGCTTACTGTAAGACTAAGGTGGCATAGAATTACAATAGGAAAAGAAATCCATCTATAAATAAAGTCATTCATCTTGCGTAATTGATAGCTTGTATTGCAAAACATCCAGCAGCTTTCTTGACAGCTTGTAGGTTTTCCTCAGCAGACACCACAGTGGTTTCATAGTTGACTGACTGATCACTCTTCAGCATTATCACATCGAGTCCTTGCCAAGTTGCATGGCATTTCCTGTTTACAAAAACAGGAAATCGCTGGAGCAGAAAGGGCAGGTTGCAGCAACTCATTTATTGCTGTCGATTTTTTTCTCTACCCTTCACTAACTACCTTGAAATGAAAATAAATATTGGTGATTGTGCCCTCCATATCCGTGCACCATAGCAAGGGATATGCTTCACCACCTCTTGTGCTGGCATTAGGCTGTGCTGTCATTTATCCATGTGGAGGCATGTTTTGCTTTACTCAGTGCCCTTACTTCTTGTAAAGGCAAATATATCACCTATATTAATTCTAATCAATGTGGAAATGAATGTAATCTATGTATTGCTTGCTTCTCCATCTGAACGATGTCTGCAGCTTTCTCAAAGTTATATCAGATTCATTAATTTGACGACCTGACTTTATAAAAGGCCACAACATTCCCCCATCCCTGGAAGTGTTCAAGGCCAGGTTGGATAGTGCACCCAGTCTAGTGAAAGGTGTCCCTGCCCTTGGCAGAGGGGTTGAAATGAGATGATCTTTAAGGTCCCTTCCAACCCAAACGATTTTATGATTCTAAAAGTGTTAAGCTCTTCATAAAACAACTCAGAGGTCCGAACACATTTTCTTGCTACCTTAATCTTTTGAACTGCTGCCTTCATTGGGCAGATGGAGGCTGTTTGACCTGTAACATGCTAGGCTGTGGATGGTTTAAATTCAAGCATAGTATCTGTAGATGGAGCTAGGATTGTTTAAGGAGCTCAGCCTGATCCTGTGCATCCTGCAGTACTTGGTCTCACAGACCTGGGAGAGTCTTGTCGCAGTAGGTGTGGGTATCTGAGACTTCAAGCAGCGAGACAACACAGCACTTTCAGTTGCCAGTACTAAACTTGTCATTTAGACAAGTTGGTTGAGCCTAAGAAATAAAAAGTGAGATTTTAGCACTGAGAAGAAAGGCATCAGAACACCTTGAACACTAGATCATTTTGCAGCTGGGGAGTGTGAGTTGACCTTCTCCTCATTCAATTACTCTGTTAACCAGACTGTCAAGCACTTGGCATCCATGGATACCAGCATAAACCATTGTAATGAGGCAGGGAAGGTGTTAAATACAAGCGACACTTTCTGAGAGTCCTATCCTAGAAAGTCCTGCTGTTAAGTTCGAGGGTGACAAGGGCACATCCTCTCGGGCAGGAGGACCACTCAATCCTTTGGGTAGCTGCTGAGACATCACCCACACCTGCCCACCCCCTGCTCAGAGCTCCTCCTTGCCCATGGACCTGCCATGGGCAGTGGTTGCCCACTCCAGCAGCTTGCTGGCACCCGTGGGCTGAGCTTCTGACTCTCCCAGGCTGTCTGGAGAAACTGTTGTGAGAAAGGGCCTTTTTTTCTGCACTTTAAAGATTTCCAACAAAAGAGTTTGAAAGGGAAAACCGACAAGGGCTGCTTCCAAAGGAGACTTGGCAGCACTGTCTTCCTAGCCTTGCAGCTCATGTCACTCCACTGGCATGAGATGTGGCCTCAGGCAAAGCTGCCACAGCTTTGAGGTGATGGTGACCTGTGAATATTTTCTGTGACATTAAAAAGAAAAGAAAAAGGCCCTAATTCCAGAGACTGATATATCTTCTGGGAGGCTTTCCTGCAGCTCCTGAGCCTGGGAGCAGCTGGGTTACATCACTGGGATATGCAGGGCTGGGGAGCCAGTGTGCTGCAAACTTTGGTGGTTTGTCACCTGGGATTTTCTCCAAGGGATTTCAGGCCTCATGGACCTGGAATTTCTTGGTCCTGGGTGCTTTGTTCATAATCAAAAGCACGTTGTGACTGAGTCATCTCCATCCCAGGGTGCCACAGCCGTTGTCCATATCCCAGGACTTCCATTATTTTGAGGACATTTTGTCATCAGTCCAGGACTCCTGTTATTTCCACAACTTCCTGGTGAATGCAATGGAGCTCAAACTGGTAGTTGAAGAACACAAGGACAGGAGAAATCCCGTCTCACCCCTTCCTTCCTCAGACCCCTTGGGACATTTCATTGCCTGGGTTTTTTTTTGAAAGAACAGTTTTTCTCAAGCATCGGCCTGCACTGCTTTTGGCAGAAGCATCTCTGCATAGTTGTGCTGACACACCAAATCCAGCCCCCTCTGCTCTGCCCTCCCCAGGGCAGTGCTGGCTGTCCTTCCCTTGCTGGCATAGCCACTTGCTCTCACCGCCAGCCTGTTAGCATTATAATGGGGAAAACAGGGAAACGTGGTTCTTCTGGTGCAAAACTGGAAGGAAAACCCCGTCAGAGAGCTGGAGGAAATGAGGCCGTAATACACAAAGGGTTCTGAAAGCAGTGGGAACTGGGACATTTCTGTGCATTTGGCCTTAAAACAGTCCACATGGTCACAGTGGCAAAGCAGGGCTTGGACCTCTAGACCTTACAGAGAACTTTGTTCTCCTCCTCCACCCCAGGACTGTGAGCGGAGGTGTAGAGCAAAGGTTGTTGCTATTCCTTGGATTTTGGAGCTCTTTCTTGCGGATCCTACCCCACATCCCTCAATTAGGACTTCTCTTGCTGTGGAGGCAGCAAGGCTGAGCAAACAGAGGCAGCTCTACTTGTGAGGCTATGGCAATGACAAAACACTTGACAAGAAAATTGCATGGGGGTTTTTTGTTTTGTGTTGCTGAAGCAATCTCTCCTGGCAGAGCATGTCAGCCATCTCCAGCTGATAGATGCTGGCTATTAGCAGTGTTTGCAGAAGGGCAATATACCTCAGGTCTCTATCTGTGTAACCTTTATACAGGGAGAGTCAAGACTGCCCTTTCTATCTCAAGCTAACCCTTCCTCTTACATAGCATGCTAAAGAAGCACAAGAAGAAAATATATACATTATCCAAGAGACCCCATGGGAGCACACATCTGTCTTTTGAAGGGCTCAGCATTGCTATGGCAGATTGCCATGAAATCCTCTCCTCTGGCTGGGCTGCTGCAAGTGCTACAGAACTGTCAGTCTCACACAGTGAGGATGAACATGGGTTTGTCTCAGTGTTGGCTGCCTGAACATTAGGCATGTAATCTGATTTATGCAGCCAGGATCCTACCAATGAGACCTGGCCTATAAGACATACCTGTCCCAGGAGTGAAATCTTTCAACATCTCAAACTGAACAGGACATAGATGGGTGGGCAACTTATCTGAGCCCTTAGCTCACTGTAGATGCCTACATGTAGACACTGAGAGATAGATGTGTTCAATTCCACTCTTGGCAAAAAAACCTCCCTTCGAAGTCAGCTGAGAAAGCAGGGCAGGTGCCTACAATAGCCACCCAGAGACTAATTCTTAGGGATTTTCTTACGTGAGATGAATGTTGAGGCAGCAGCTGGAGGCTGGGCCCTGTCTCCTGCTCCCCCATGTCCTGGGCTATTGCAGTCAAGTGGAATACCTGGAGTTAAATGAACTTAACTAAAAGAAGATGAATATATCTAGAGCTTAGCTAGAGCTGTTCTCAATTGTTTCATTTTACTGACAAAACTCTAAGCACGTTTGTCATAGTTTGAAACGGCAGCCATTCCTCTTCTCCTTTAAGGTTGGAAGGTGCCTTGCAAATTTTTTTTTTTCCTTCTTCTCTTCCTCAGCCTTTACTTTGTCTTCACTGTTCTGAGAGCTTGCACTATCAGAAAAACTAATGATGTGCAGACTCCCATGCTAACAGCTGTGGATCTTGAGGAGCTTTCCAACAGACTGATTTTCGCCTGTGGAAAAAAAATGTGAGGGATGCTCCTGTAGCTGCTGGAAGTAAGGCCAATGAATGTTTGAGGGAAATGATCTTTACAGTGCATAGGTCCAATTACAAGTTAGCAGTTGTTTGTGGATTTCTGTCATGGGATATATAGCCTCTTGTATCATAAAGCAATAATCAAAATTACACATGCTTAGCACATCCCAAGACAAT
Organism: Calyptomena viridis; assembly: GCA_013390005.1. NCBI lineage: Eukaryota > Metazoa > Chordata > Aves > Passeriformes > Eurylaimidae > Calyptomena > Calyptomena viridis. The sequence continues at coordinate 137,626 of WEIV01004838.1, forward strand.
CTCTTTACTCAGTAAATTGACACAAAAGACCTTTTTCCATCTGGGCATTATATCTAGATTCCTATGTAAAATGGTTACAAGGTTTTAGCTCTGACTTTGGCTCAGTCTGTATCCCACAGAAAGCCTGGCTTTGATTTTGGAGCCGTGGAGGGGCTGAGCGAGGCATTTCACATGAATTTGCAAGTGTGCACCTTGATCAGGTGACAGATGCTGTGCCTGCACTACTGGCAGATTATTGTGTGTGGGAAGAAGAGGTTATTGCCAGCCAAAATACAGGTGCATAGCACTGCTTCTCCAGCCTACGTATGACAGGCATCCAAGAAACAAAGGAAATACACCGTGGGCTGTAATTAGGCCCAGAGGGCTGATACTTCTTCCCCTTTCCTAAAGGTTCTTATGTTTTATCGAGTCATATTATCTCTTTAAGAGTAATCTTGCTCAGGGTCACTGAATAGCAAGGCCAGGCCAAGCACAACAAAATAAGCTGGGCTGCTAATTTGAAGCAGATTGCTCCAATTCCGCAGCAGTGCGGGTCCACATGGCAGGACATCACACTTCCAAACCCAACACAGGCTCCCTGACCCAGCCAGAATAAACTGGGTTCCAGTCATACCTCAGAATAAACTTCAGTAAGTTTAATAAATATTATATTTAAATGTGTGCGGCTCTGTGTGTAAACCACTGAGACCAAACTGAAGCAAACTGGAGCTTGTGTTACAAGCGCTGTGGAAATATCAGCATTTGGCTTTTTTAATAGCCCACTGTTTGTACTACCAAGCAACAAGCACTCCAAATAAGAAGCCATAGCAAACCTCACCTCCTTCTGACGCCTACTGTCTAATGGAGACCAGATGCAAAAGGATATCTTGCCTGCAGTGAGTAAAAAAGTTGGGATACATCCAAACATGGTGGTACAGGAACCTGGTAATGCTAAGGACCACCACTTGCCTCTTTTGTCTGGGATTTAGTCAGTTTGTCTTCTTTGACTTGCAGGATGGGATATATTTTAGTTTCAGGTGTTGTGATTTTTGATTGTTTGTTTGTTTTCATTTCTATCAAAATCTTTTTGACTGGAAGTTCCCCAGTAATTCCCTGGGTTATATCTCATGGTGTCTTTAATGTCCATGCTCAGGTGTAGACATTATATTGAAAAGGAACAATAGCAGTTGTATTCAGTGGCTGTTCAGATTCCCGAAGTTATTCCCCATGATAAGAGGGAAAGAGGGGGTTTGGGTGTGGGAGAGCAGGCTGTCTGGCATATGCCAGAATACTCCATTCTCATTGGGAAACCAAAGGAAGAGAGTCTAGGTGAAAATGTTCATCACTGGGTAAACATGGATTGGAAATATTTACTCAGAAAACAAGTAATAAAAGTGGCTTGCCCTCCAATCGGATGATACACTAACTGGCCTCCTGAGGCAACAGAATAGAGACAGATATTTTAAATGCTGATAGAACACGAAAATTAGATGGGCTTGGAAGAAAATTTTAATATTTTCTTTGGAAGACAGTGTTAGAATTTAAACATATCTTTACAAAGTGGAAACAGAGATTGAAACAGTAAGGAGATTGAAATCAGTAAGGACAAGACACCCCACTTTAGCATAGTTAATTGTCCAAAACAGTACAAGAGCAACTAAATAGACAGCAAAGTATCTAGGGGCTGTAGTGAGACACACACCTATCAGAGTCAGCACCAGGCTGTCTGAAAAGCAGAGAGAACATGGAGGTTTATATAAGCAGGAAATATCCATGAAGGAATTCTCCCATTATGATTAAACCTCTCTTAGGATACTGTCTTCAGTCCTGAGCCATTTTCAATGCGAAGTGTTGCTAGAAAGGAAAAAGCTGTAGAGTGCTTTCTGTTACTGATGTCTATCATGCACAGAGCAAGATGTTATCTGCTCATTATAATTTTTCTTTTCTTTTCTGTGCTCTGTGTGAACAGTGTGCTTGTTTTTTATTCTCGTGTGTGTTTGGTTAGAAACACAAAAATTTATCTGGATAGGTGTCATTACAGATGTGTGTAGGCTTTATACACAATGCTGTGCCAAGTCAGCTGTGTGAGAATGTGAATGCAATCACTGTAAGGTTTTGGACACACAGACAATCAAGCATACTTATCACTGGTGTGCAGAGTAGCCATTTGCACATTCCTCACAGCAGGTATGAAATTAAACCTATTTTGGCTGCCGGATGTGCTGCAACTTTAGCAATGAGCCAAAGGTACAGGCTTTCAGCTATGCAATGCAGTCCACCCAGGAGGCCAAAGAAACTTGGTACTCATGTGCTGCATCCTGCTGTGTTGATCCACCTCCCCTTTTGTGCACACACACACCCAGCTTAGCCCTGGATCCTCCCCTTCCCTCTATGTGCATCAGCAGGAGTCCCACTAGCATCAAGGTAGGAGGTGAAGGCATACGGCAGGAAAAGAAAATCAGACACATTTATCGGGTTTTCCTAAACGCTGAAATGTTTTAAGTGTGAAAATCCTATTGATTTCCAAGATGTTTTAGGAAAATGCCACTTTGAATCTATGGACAGAAATAGGGTGTGCTTAGAAACTATTCACAATGGATAATTGAATGCTCTCTTGTACCTACCACATCATCCCCCTGACCACCAACATTATCTTGCTAAGCTGAGTGGTGGGAGATGCAAAACACTTAGAAGGAGATAAATGGGCTATATTTGAGCACTGTATGCTTGATAAATTAGCTGTGCATCCAGGCTGCCTTTCATCTCCGTAGGAAGGAAGGGCACTTCAGAGCACTGTGATCTCCCAGCCAGGGAGACAGCTATCTCTGCAGTGCCAGAGGCAGCCAGTGCAATCAGCCCCTTCAGCTACCAGCACATTTAAAGCCAAACCATCTCACAATTAGCAACTTGCTGTTTCCTCACCATTGGCTGTCATTTGGGGGTGTCAGTGGGTTGCCTCAAAGTTTGTTTATGCCCTTTGTGTTGTTGCTTGTGACACACAGCTGTCACCTCCAACCACAAAAGCTTGAGGGACCAGTTTTATGAACATTACTTGAGCAGTGCACCCTTTGTTAATGGAGAGATCCCACTCAGTCAAAGGAAAACTGGTGCAAAAAATGGAATCCCACATGTCATGTGTGAGATTTTAAGGAGTTCCCAAAGTAGACTTCATGAATTAGCATCAAGGTTGCAGATGATGGGACTAATATGGTGAAATCCTCACACACGTAGGATCCAGAAGTCAGGGCATTATTAGCACAAGATGATTTAACAAGAATACCATCATTTTGAGCATCTCAAGAGCGAAGTGATTTTTGTGTTACTTGTATGCCTTCAGATCAGAACCAGAAGGTGAGTTTCTAACTAGTTTGCACAAACTCTACATTGAAGCGTTTTGAGATGGAGTCTCTGAAAGCTAAGCAGGGATTCACCCCAGTTTAATTCTTCTACAGCCAAGCCATGTGCTCAGCTCTCCAGTCCAGCTGAGACACAGTGCTGGAGCTTCAGAGCTCAGGCTGATGAGCTTTTAAATTAGGTGGCATCAGAAAACCCAGTATGCTTGGAAATAGAAATCCAAATTCCAAAGGCAGATTTTGCTATCATAGGAGAAAAATGTCCTGATTCAATAGTGAAAGCAAGGTAAGGAAAGAAAGATGTTTTTTAATGCAGAAAAATTTCTGAAAAAGTTTATTGGGGACAATCAAAATGGATTCTCCTTTGGAAGCTCAGGATCTTGAGTTACATTTACTTTTTCCTCATAGACAAGACTCAAACTAAAGAAAGGTTTTTTAAGTAAATGGATTAAATTTACTTACCTCAATTTCACTGATGGACAATGGAATTTCCAATTATATTTATAGATGTCTCTCATTGAAAAATGTTGAGTTTTTTTTGTACAAGGTGTATTCCAGTTAGAAAATCATTTGGGGTCCAGTCCCAGAGAGATCTAGTCCTAAGTATTTCTTGTTTAATGGTGATAATTGTGTTATATGAGAGGCAAACTAAACTCCTTTGGAACTAGTGTAATTTCATGCAGAATGCTAAATGTATATTATTGTTGTTATTATTTTTTAAATATCAATTAAGCCTTCCAAGTAAGAAGAGAAATGTGTTATTAGCCTTTTTCACTAACCTCTGGGTTGCCCTTCACTGATTTTTTCCTGATTCTAGCTAACAGCAACTCAAAGAATGAAAACACAATCTTGATTCATGGCATGTACTTTCCCAGTTTTCCTTTGAGTGCCTTGGCATCATCTCACAATTAGTGCTGCTTGGTTTATTGGTGTATCACCACTTACACTCTGAAGAACTTGAATTGAGCTTCATGAACTTGACTTCCAAGGAGAAGGGCTCTTAAAGAAGCAAGAGCAGCAGAAGCACAGCATTGATCAGCAGCTCAAAGAATTGAGATACTCAAAATACTGTGTGTGGGAATGTCTCAGTGTTTCTTAATACCAAGGAAAACAAGACTTTGCAAGGGCCAAAAGGATGAACAATTACAGGCTAAAACTGTCAAAATATTTATGTCTTCTTTTTGACTCCAGTAAGCCCATAATTAGGAAATACATTTTTTGCCTGTGAACACATATTTGATGTACTGTGTACAGTTAGGAGGTGGCTGGAGGAGGACTCTTACCTACTGCCTGTTCCTGGCTGATCCTAATAACCAGAGATGGAAAATAGCCCTAGACTTTGTACTTCTTGAGGGAACACCCAGGTGAACAGAATTTGCTTTTCCTAAAGAAGAAAAATCTCCTGTTTAAAACAGGGTTTATCTCAAGCATCATGTCTAAGAAAATTGGACTATATATCTAGTGTATTTATCAGCTGTTCTACATTCATTACTAGTGTTGGGCAAATTTCCTTAGGACAAAACAGAAGGGTCCCTCTGTTCCTCCCATCACCATCCACAAACCAAGGTTACAGGGTCACCTCTTCAGCAAAGACTTAATGCTGTTGTTAATATGAAGCCCTTAATTTCTCTCTTTTTTGTCTATTCATGAGAAAAAAAAGTTGGGTTTCCTACTTGGAAATTTCCTGTTGGCCTAATGACAAAGCTGAAGGACTTTGAATCTTTAATTTTTCATTGTTACCACATGATCCTCCTGTCTCTGCTCTGTGCTCTGTGCTGGCCAGACCTGAACCCCTGAATCACCACTGGAAAGTGGCTGCTCTGAGCAATCCAGTGAGAAATGTGAAGCTCTTTGGAGGTTGTTGTGGTTTCTTCTGTCTGTTTTGCAGGGCTCAGCTCTTTCCTGATGTTCAGTAAATGACAAATATGTTCATTTAGTGTGGTTTTTGTAGAGAAGTGTGAATTGTGTCTACTAGTACCTGTTTGTCAGTTCAGCCTTTCCAGTAACTGTTAAACTTATTTCTACCAAATTTGATGGAGGGATGGGAATATCAAAGATGACTGTGTTTCTACAAACTTCGTGAAAATCAGCATGTGGGAAGGGAAGAGAAACTTAACTTTGTGTCTCCTGGGGACTTGTTTAGTGATGAAATTGGCAGTGCTGGATTAATAGTTGGACTTGATGATCTTAGAGGTCTTTTCCAACCTAAACAATTCTGTAAGATTTGGTCTTTGTGGCTTTATTTGACAGCATCCAGCTAATGAAGTGGTTGATGTCTGCTGCTGGCCAAGCTGCATGTGGACAGCTCCAGCCCTGCCATGGCATGACCTGCCTCTCCCTTAGACATCTCTCTGGGGAAATTAGACAGAGCTGGGGTGAGTACATTCGATCCAGGGGGACACACAGCATATCCTTTGGAATGTATTTTTGCCAGAAGTGAGATTGGGATGCAGCTTAGTGTGAAAAGAAAAATTAAATTAAATATTGGTTCTATTGAAGCCAACAGCAAGATTCGTAATCTTGAATTTTGGCCACATTTTGTAATAATATGGCAAAAGCAGAAGTTTCTAAGAATAAAAATTTGTGGATGCAACCCTTGCCATAGATAATACCCCAGTCATGTGGTAGGTGATTCAATACAGCCTCTCTTTAGGAACTACTGTTTGTCAATGCAAAATTTGGATTTTTGTCTTCCTAAGACTCCATTGCCAATACAAATCTAAGCATTTGTCCTACTAAGCTCCTTGTTTTGCCTCAGATGAGTTGAGAAGCTAATTCTCAGTTTGGACCTGAAGGCAGGATGGGTGTTGGATGGCACATAGGGCCCTGTGATGCCAAAGGACCTCAAAAGGGGAAACATTCACTTGTCTTGGATACTCATCTTAGGGCTGCTGAAGCTCTCTCTGGAGGTGATCCCTCCCTGGTACTATGATGGAAGCCCTGTCCTTGGGCTGGGTCCCTCATTTTCAGACAGTTGCTAGGAGGTACCTGTTGACCCTGGAGAATGCTGGAAAGATTCAGTTATGTATAAAAATTTTCAGAAATCTCCACAGGAAGGGTTTCATGATGGACAGTAGAGAGCAGCAATCTTCACCTGACTGTTTTTGAGGTTCACCGTCAGTATTTACAAAGCAGTGAAGGTCGGCACCATTCTGTGTTATGCACAGGCAAGAGAGCAAACTCACTTGATTTTGGAAATGCAAAATCTTTAAAAAGAAGTTTTCAAACAAGCTTACCCTTTTCTACCATTTAGCAACAACCATCAGCTATTAGTTGTCCCTTCAATTTTTAATGTGTATGACCAAATACTTGAAGGTATTTCTGGAGTGCCCAGAACTATTTCAGTGAAAGTGGTGATTACAGAAATGATTCAGCTTCCAGCCAGCAACTTCCCACAAGATGGGAGCACCAGACAGCCCCTGGCCACAAGCAACAGAAGTTTGAGAGAAAATAAAGGGTTTATTTAAAAAAGAGAAAGATCACAACTTTATAATAACATTATTATTCAAAGAAAAATACTTCCTTATGAATTGCAAAACCACTTTAGGCTTCACGATTCTTTTTCCATCCCCCAATTGCAATTAATTCTAACCCATGAAATAGAGTGTAAAATAACATTAACTGTTTGCGAGTGTTGTTGGTTCCCCAAAGGCTGTCACTTCACCCTGATCTAGTAACTGGTTTTCAGGATTACACCCTATAGAATTTGAAGGTATATTAGAGTAAACAGGCCTCCTGGCAGTATTTTTCTGCTGAAAAAGAAACTTTATTGGTTGACACATCATTACTTGTTATTCCTTATTTCAAGTGAGAAAAAGAAATTTTGGTCCACATCTTTTCTTTTGGTTCCTCTCAAATAATGTGTGCATTTTTTTTTAAATTTAAAAATTGCTGAGAAGTTGACTGGTTTTGTGAGTACTATTTTTTGCTGTTCTTCGCATTATGTCTGTGTAAAATGCTCTTAGTTTTATGTGTGTAGTGAAAAGCCCCCCTCGTGTTGAGAGCTGTCCCAGAGTCTTTCTCTGCAGCAGTCAACTTGTCCTTTGTGTCCAGAAGCGTGAAATGACAACTTTATTACAAACAAATTGAGTTTAAAGGTGCCAAAACCACCTCATGACTGATATTTTAGTTTTCTTCTGCAGAGAATTTGCCTGTTTTGGAGACAGGCAGAGAAATGAGTGATAGTTGTATGGATTAATGACTGATAAATACAGTGGTTTTTGGTGGTATGACCTAGTTGGAAGAGTAAAGAAACTAAGACCCAAGACTCAGTTGGTATTTAGCCCTAAGGGAAATATCATGGAGGTTAGTATTCTTACTGAATTTTTTAAAGAAAATACAATGTAACAGTCATTTTTCCTACTGCATTTTCCACCTTTGAAACTCTTGGTTCTATTGCTGCTACAAGAGTTTATTTATATAGGCAGATAATGCACAGCTGAGGAGGAGGCAGGGAAGAATCAGTTCCCACGTTTGCTGTAGTGACCCACCTTGGATTGGTTCCATCATCAGACGGTGCAGAGGAAATAGTACTGTCAGAAATGTACCTTATCCATCACTCTTTCATATGGTTTATGTGCCTGAGTCCAGGATCTCAGGAAGTTTCTATCTGTCTATCCTCTTGGAGTCATAGCCTCGAGTCCTCCCCAAAAGAGTCTTCTATGTCCGTCCTTTCAAGAACTAATGAGAGACTTGTCTTTTCTTTCAGAACATCACTGTGACAGGCTGACCTGCATTTTATCAATGTCCAAGCCTTATATCCCTTGTCATGGTGTTTGAGTCCTCTCTACAGCATCGAGGTTGTAACTTTTTCAGGAGAGACAAGAGCTGAACATTTCACATTTGGTGAACTATTGGAAAAAGTGAAAGATTTAAGAGACCAGAGAAAACATGGATGAGCCTGACACTGACTGGTGGGGTAAGTGTTCCAAGACTTGCTTGATGTTGTGTTCAATTATTTCACATTACATTCTGAAAAAAACATAGGAACAGTTTTTTGAGCAATTTCAGCACACAGATCTTGCTCTCCCACATAGAGCCCTTAGGCTATAATGTCATGTTTACTCATTCCCATGTTCACAAAAATCTTTCCTTTTTGTACATAATGGAAGAATTCCTACTGGATGTTGCTTCCCATTCAAGTTCACTTGTAGCTGGCAATTAGGGCACTGGTCAGAGGAGGAGGGAATTTGGATTTAATTTCCCTGAGGCAAGAACAAGAACTGAACCTTGGTTTCCACAGTCTGTGTGTCCTTATACCATCCAAGTGCTGGAAGAGTAAGCTAGGTTTGGTATGGGAATTTATGGTTACATATGTTAGCACCTACAGGACAGAGACACAATGAACAGGACATTTCTCTTGACGTGTCTGCCAGGCTTTTTCAGATTACTTGAATGCCCTAGGGCATCTTACATGGGTTATTTATCATCCAGACTTTAATTCTCAGGGTGGGTACAGCCTAACTTCTACTCCAGATTGCCTCAAATGCCCTTGCCAGGGAGCAATTGGATGGAAAATCCATTTCTGTCTCCCCCGGGCTATTGACTACCCCATGCTCTCAGCCTTGCTGTACCCTGGCAGCAGGAGAATGTTACAGTGAACCAAGAGCCAGTAGATTTCACTCTAGACATCAAGAGCTGGATGCAGTTCTTTCAATTTCTGTGCTCAGCTGAATGACATAAAAGCCATGACAATATTTTTAGGTTTTTTGCTCCTGGTAATGATCTTATTAAGCATAATGTCCAATTTTCTTTGAGTATTTCAAATACCTAGGCACACACATTTTGCTGTAAGAGTTCTCTGTAAGGCATATGGCACTGGCTTACAGTTTCTGGCTTGGTATCTTCATCACTGTACAGATATATTGATTTTGTCTCTCTCCTCAATAGCTCTACATGAACGAGGCTTAACATGCCAGTGAGGTGAATGATAACACGGGGCTGACACCATATCAAATTACTCTTTACAAAGCTGTAACATATGTCCAATACCTGAGTCCATGTAAGCCCTAAAACATGATACTCTGCTATGACATGTCCAAAATATAAAGGGGAACTCCTGTGTTTGGATACAGCACACATCTGAAAGTTTATTTTTCTTTTTTCCTACTGCTGCTACCACTGACAAAGAAATCAGACTGACAGCTATGATACTCATGTGTTTAAACAAAATAATTTACTTAATAAATAATTTATTTCTGAGTGCAAATGGAAAATTATTCCCAATTATTTGCTCATCTGTGGCCATTGAAATTTGTGGAGTTAGTCTTGCCTGACTGCAAAGGAGTTTATGTCTGAGTTAATGTCCAGAAATATTCTTCATAGTCAACAGAGATAAAAAGTCTCTTAGAAGGTATGATTCATATTATCCTGAAATAAACATTCAATAGAGGCTGGATAAACTACACCCTAAAAATACCTCTCTGTCCACTGACTACACAGACATCTTGTAAAAGGTCTAGCTAAGATACTGACATCTGCCACAAAGGCACCTAAAGTTGATGAGATGGGGTGTTACCTCATCTTGGCAGTCTCACTGGCTGCATATGAAGTGTCTGCTGTTTTGGAAAATCTTTGGAAATAGCCAATCAAGTTAACTTTTCCTTTTTCTAGTAGTCCAGTGAAGGAAGAACTTACACTACAGACTCAATCTCCTCAGCCCCTATTTCCATCTCAAAAAGACTGCACCAACTCAAAGAGACAAGATGGAGGTCTGGTACTTGGCTGAGGCTCCTGAATACTGCAGAAACAGCAAATGCTGTTTGCAGAAAACACTACAGTAGAACAGCAGAGACCGTCCCCATTTCTAAGGTTTTCAAAGTGTTCTACCAGAGTGATTCCTAAGAAAAAGAGGGAAACAGGTTGTGTCAAGGTTGTTTTATCTGCTGTTTGTTGAGACTACTTCTCTCAAATGCCAAGGAAAGGCAGAGAGCTGGGATTATTCACAAAACAGATTAAGGAAAATACATGCCATTAAGAACAGAAACCCAGTATCAGGATTTGTAGAGGATGGGCCCCACCGTCAGACATGGCATTGGAAGTGGGAGGAGACAGTGATGCTGGAAAATAACCTAACCTCCACATGGCACTAGGGAGTGCTACATTTTCGTCCCAGCCTGTGAGGGAAAGTCATCCAGCTCTGGTGTTTGCTCTTTCAAAATCTTCCTGAAACACTGGAGCAGGTGCAGAGAAAAGAAACCTGAACAAGCCTGCAAACAAAAAAACCCCATCCAAACCCAAATGATTAGGTGATTGCAGGAAATGCTGTGCAGTGAGCCCCTTGGTGAATTCCAATTCCTTATTTCAGTTTATCAGAAAAGTTGAAAGAGGACTCCACCGTAGTGTGTAATTAATTGTTTTTCTTCGGGAAGAATGTGCTGCCTATTCAGGGCAGGAAGCTAGAACAGGGTAATTCCAAACTGGAAATAAGGCACATTTTAACTCTGAGGTTGATTAACTGTTGCAATGAACCATGGAAAGATTGCTAGATCCCTTCATTTCTCAATGTCTTCAATTAAAACTGGATGACTTTCTGAAAGAGTTCTTTTAGCCAAACAAAACTTGTTGGAAAATTTAAAGGCTGCATAGTACAGCAGTTGTTGAGGACCTTTCCACAGGGAGGGAAGATTTATATGATCACTGTGTAGTTTATTACTTCTGTTTACTTTCTTTAGAAGAGTTCAAATACAAGAGAGATGCTTGAGATAAGTGCAGAAACAAACAAGCCAAGACTAAACTATGTCCTGAAGATAAATGTCAGCTGAAGTTAATGTGGCTAATTCAGATATGAAATTTATCTCAAAGAACCTACACAGTGAAACTGTTCTAGAGACTTTTTTGTTTGGACACCCTTATAGATTATATTTGAATACTTAAAAAAAAAGAAACCAGAAAAATAACTTCAGAAGTTCAGAGTTGCCATAACCAATACCTAATGAATTTGTCTCCTTTCTCTCTGATTTATAAGTTCCCTTAATCATAAACATTCCTCCAGTTTTGCTAGCTGACCCAAATCAAAAGGACAAAGTCAAAGATCGCTGTTGCACATTTTAAAATAGAAGACTGTCTCCTTCTCAATAAAACATGATGGATTCATTGTTCAGCATAGAATTCACAATCATAAAGGCAGGTGATAGAGGTTAACCACCACATTGCAAATACCAGGACTTTGATTCATAAATTGAACAATAAAATGTACTTAAATAAAAAACAATGTTTGCAATTTTGTAAACTATTGACCTCCCTCAAAACTGGACCTGCCTTTTTGCTGCTTGTGAAGTATCTGCTCCCAAAATGAAACAAAGGTTAAATAGGCTCGACTGTGTATGAAGGTGCCATAGTCAAGAAGTCAAACCCAGTTGCCTTCTATTTTTTTTCTCTAGACATTGCTGTGCACATCAAAGCAGACAGGTCTCTAGGTCTATTTAGCACCAGATTTGTAGTGCTTCAGGAATCTTGAAGACTCACATTTGCAGCCAAAGAGCCCCAAACAGACAAACCACTCAGGAATGCAAAAGAAATGTTTTCTGTGGGCTCATTTTTTATAAAACTATTTATTTTAACTTTATAATTGTCATGATGAGGTAGAAAATTCCCCCCTCACTTGACTTTTTGAAAAGCTGGACAATTTAAAGCCAAATAATGTGCTGATAAATGCAGTTGTAACTCTACTAGTATTTCTGCTGTAGGAATTTCCTCTGGATTGCAATATTTATTTTTCTTTTTGCACCTCTCTTTCTGTGGGATAATCCAGTGTGGAGCCAAGACACCCTGGAAGCAAACAGCAGAAGATCCACTGGCTGCAGAAAGTAACCTGCAAAGAACCTGTAACAAAGCTATTTTTTCTTTTATTCTCTTACTTTTTTTGTCCTTCTGCAGCACAGAATAACACAATTTACCCAAACTGTATTTTTATCCTTCCTCCTTTTCAAAAGATCTGTTCTGTTTGGTCCCCAAGTACTTTCTCAGAGAAACTGTTTATGACCAGTGTCTGCCATCTGCAGAGTCCTGAGGAGAGGACTGGGACCATTAATTTAATTTTGGATGAGTGTGTGTACAAGGTAAACATATTTGAAAAAGCAGCATGAAGGCAAGGATCATGTACATGCACACACTGCAATTTCCCGTAGCTTAAATGAGGATTCTTTTTATTAGAATAAGAACTTAATTAATACACTTGGGCATTTGTGGACCAGACTCTAAATACCATTCATATGGACTTGATTTAAAGATCCTGAAATTCATTAAAACTACTGGTAAAGGAGCCTGTTTCTGCTAGGAACTAACTTTCTTAGTTAGGATATGCAAAAAAGTTATGACCAGCCTCTCATAGATCAAAAATAAAAATAAGGGTGGCTAATGTCTTGTGGAGAGTTTGATCCCATCTAACCTGGCTTCTGTTGCTGGGTTTGTCAGTCCATTGCAGTGTAAAACTCAACCCTGAAGGAAGGAAGGGGTGCTCTAGATCCACTTTGCATGTGAGGAGGATGGCAAGATTTCCACTGGCCGAAAAAAGCTCTGTTTTGTCATTTTTCCATCCTAGGATGAAACCATCTCACCCTGTTTGTCCAGGGAGCAAAGCAGATTTTGGAGCTGTTTAATACTTGGATAGGTGACCACATGGAAAACTCAGCCACTGTGGGAATAAGTCAAGGATTCAAGAGCAAACCCTTGGTAAACATTGGACCACAAGCACTGGGTGTTTTTGTCTTCAATATTGTTTGAGGGCTGCCTGGAAGTTCACTTCAAGGCCAGATTTGCTGTCCTTAGAGACAGTACACCAAGGCTATAGGCTATGCAGGGAGATGTGTGGGTGCTGAGGCATTTCAGATGAGATGTCTGAAGAGGCTTAAACCTTTGTCTGCTGTTATCCAGCTTTGATGCCACTGAAACACTTTGAATGCAAAAGGGAGATGAGCCAAGAGTATTTCCTACAGGCTGTGCAGAACTGTGAGTGTTTTCTCCTGCTAAATTCAAGCTCAGCTGACAGGATGAAAAAAGCAGGAAGGTTTTCTACAGCCCAGCTCCTTCAGGCAGGTATAAGGCACCACTGGACATTGGTAGCTCTGTGGGTGAGGGTGTATCTCATTGTGAGAATCATTCTGCATGTATTCATGACTCAGACTCCTCCATTGCAAACTCATCTCAAGAGGCTAAGTCAACACAAAGTTCCAGAATTGATCCAGACTGTTCCCACCAAATACAGCTTTGGATCAGTACATTAAATAAAACAGTTGAAAAGGCAGCTGACAATTTTGTGGGGCAAATCCCATTCAGCCTTTGACTTCAGCCTTCTGGGTTAAAAAGGAAATGCATTCATGGGCCAGCTACTGCAGCTGGTGCTTGTTGGTGACTTGGAGACAAGTAGTGGAGTCAGGCACCCCAGGATGTCTGGTGGGACATGTGGGTTAACAAAACAAATATCCAATGGAAAATAGATTAAATAGATCTTCTAAATAAGGTCCTGGTCCAGCTTCCAACAAGTCACGATGTTCTTCATAGACAAAATTAATAAATGAAATATTTATCATGAAAACTATACTGCCTACAAATTACTTTTGCTTTAACTAGGACTTTGGAATTGTGTAGATCTTTCCTCTGTTGGATATTTTGACGTGTTTTGCCATAAGCAAAGTAAAAAGAAGTACCGGCTCTCCTAAATAAAATAGTTCACATGCAAATTCATGGACCTGTGTTTGTCAGATGAAAGCAAAGTGAGCGTGTGTCTGTGGGGAAACTCACTGCTGTTGTGCTTGGCCTCCAACTAAAGAAAATCTTTTTTTTCAAGTGTTGAATGAGTTTTGGTACTGCCCACAAGGCTGGCACTTCACACCAGTGTGTGCAGTCCTCTCCTGTTTCAAATTCGACATATTTTGGGTATGGTAAACAGATTTGTTTTGTTTCTCTCTTAAATATTTTGCTTCCTCTGGGCCTAGGAAAAATAATTAAAAGAGAAATTCTCTCTGTCAGTCATGCTTTGCAAGGGCATAATATGTTTTTGACTCTCTCATAACTAAGTGTGCTAATTTTTTGGAAAGATTTCCTTATTCTTCTTGTAAGTAAAATGTCTTGGTAGCCAAAACAAACACAGAAAGAAGCCAAGGAAAGAATAGGATTTATCTACTTGTATGAATGGTCCAACAAGGGAAGTCTCCAAAAACTACTGTAAGTGCTATAAGATTTCAGATGGCAAACTCATCCAAAATTAATGGTTAACAAAACATTCAGTTTTTAAACACCAATAGGATAAAAAGAACAGCTCCCAACAGTAAAAAAATAATCCTTCTTTTAGTGTGGAAGGACTAGTCTTGTGGTTAAAGCATTGGCTTTAGAGTCAGGAGACCAAGGTTTAGCACTTCTCTCTCCAGAGGAACCCTATGTTAGTCAACTAACCCAGTTGAACCTTCCTTTTCTTTATCAGAGAATTGTCCTGCAGCTTCTTTCTTATCTATTTCCTTCCCTTAGATTACTACCTTCTTGGACTATAAGCTTTCTGCTATCATGTCTGTATGGTGTTTTAAACAAGGAGCCTTGATCGAGTTTTCAGCTTTCAAACAGAGTGAACTTTTTTCAATTAGGTAAAGGTGGGGTTTTTTTAAATAGAAAATAATCTTTGCTGAAAATTTTTGTTTAGGGTTCCAAAATTACATTTTTTGTAAAAAATCAGAATGCTGGTAGACATCTTTTATGTTGTAAAAGCACCTTGAAATCTCAGGATCTAGCTAAACTCCTATTTCTTCTCCCATGCAGTCTTTCACAGGAAAGGAGTAGGATTGCCCTAATGGTATATACCTATTTACAAATTATGACATGTCAAATTGTAGCCTTTGAAAGGTGGGTAGTGTAAATATCCAGGATTAGGTATCGAGTCACAGGAAATACATGGTCCTTATGCAGGTGAGATCTGTACAAATGACCTTCAATTTGCTCTTCTTAGTGTCATTGCTATTTGCAGACAAAAAAAGAAACAGTAAAGCCAACATGACACGTACAGCTATTTTTGCATGCAAGGGACAAACAAAGACCCAAGAAAATCCTATTGCACATGAACCATTCGGTTTGAATAAACACTCTATTGACCAATCTAGTGACCACACACACATGAAACAGGGACTATGCATTGTAGCATGACCATGTTTATGAAAGGAACTGAAATCTGGATAAACTCTGTCCATCCATAAAAGACTCAAAATGAAGCAGCATTTCAACAAGAAGACATGAGCAGGATTTTCTGACACACCCCAAGCTGAGCACTGCGTTGGTGGGAGAATGGTGTGTGGTGACATTTCCCGAAACCTCCAGAGACACTCCAAGAAAGTCAGCTCAGATGGAGCTGCCCTCTTACAAAAAGCACAGCCACCAGCCCTGCCACCCTGCCCTGTTTCACCTGAGCTGTCAGTGTGATGCTTGGGAAAATCCACATGGCAGTGCAGATTTTATAAACTGCTTTGTAAAACAGCTATTATTCTGTTTTGCCCTTGACATCTTTCTTATTATTTAAATATATTGTACTTCCATTCACAAGCCTTGGCTGCTGTTCTTGTACATCCTCAACAAATCATTGTTAAGAGGATGATCTGAAATGTAAATAAGCTTTTTATAAGGACATGGGGTAATAGTTTTAAACTGAAGGAGGGTTGTTTTAGGTCAGATAAAAGGAAGGATATTTTTTACAGTAAGGGTGGTAAAACACTGTAAAAGGTTGCCCAAGAAGCTGTGGCTGCCCCATCCCTGGCACTGTTCAAGGCCACAACCTGTTCTAGTGGAAGGTGTCTCTGACCATGGTGGGGTGGTGGAGGGGTTGGACTAGATGATGTTTAAATGGTCCATTCCAACTCAAACCATTCTGTGATTCTATGACTACTAGACAAGATGGATGGAGAGTAAAGGAGTTTTAGTTACTTTTCAGTCAGGAGCCTGGATGTGGAGCAGTCAGGATCCCCAAAGGGTGTTTACTGCAAGAGCCGTGGTCACAGTCCCCTCCAGGTAAATCACATCTGGAAGAACCTTTGCCATGGCATGATCCTGCAGCTGTCCCACACCTTTTTCTTGTCTGTGGTCTCTGTTTTATGCACCATTATGCAGACATGTAGCTGCTGGCAGAAAGTCAGGAGATGTCCTGTCCCAGAGGAGTTCATACAGACAAAGGCAGGCTCAGGAGGGGTCTCCCAGGGTTACCAGGCCAGGCAGTGGGAGGACACTGGGAAACCTGCCTGCTTTCTTCTAACTTGACCCACCTTTCTCCACCGTGGCTGGCCTGGCTGATCTCCCTGCAGTTACCACAAACTTGGGATTGGCTCCACCTCTGTATTTAATTTTTTTTTTTCTTTAAAATGCAGCTTTTTAAAGTTTTTTTTTAAATAGGAACTGCTGAAAGCTGTTGCTGGTCTTATTTTTCCTTTCTATGAACTGAAGTGATGACAACAGAGTTTCTAGTAAATTATAACATAAACAGTCAGTTCCAGATTAGTCTTAAAGTTGGACTTTTTTTTTTTTTTGAAGGGTACAAAATACAGTCAGACAAGATTTAATTAAATACTTGAATTTCATAACCATAATTTATCTAGCTCAGTATGCCCTTTCTCATGGTTTTTTTTTTTTGATACAGGGAATTTTTAGCTTTCAGACTGTCAGACTTGGAAAACTGTCCACAGGACAGGTAGAAAACAGCCAGTACCAATGCTGACATGCCCACACTGTCCTCTTCATGGTCTTCACCCTCATGCACCACTAAGGATGAGAGGATAGCTTCCAGACCACTCAGCATGTGGTGTCTTGCTGAGCCTGCCAAGACTGTTATGTTTACCAACTAAAAGAAGCCAACATATTTTTGTTATATCTCTTACTACTGTGACTCAGAAATAATTCCATATGGTTACAGTCTTCCTGCAACTCTTTGTGAGCCGGATCTGGAGCTTGTTGGTGTCAGTGGAGAAAGTCCCAGTGCTTTTAGTGAGTTTTTGGAACAGCCCTCCGTATACATGTGAGACCTAGAAAAAGATCTATGTGATGTGTTATCGCTGACCCTGTTGCCAAAGATGTCATTGCTTACCACACTTATAACCCAGCTCTCTGTTCTACCCCACTATGAGTCCTGTGGTGGCGGTGAGAACTCATAAGAGTATGTAGCAACCTGGCATGGCTGATGCTCAGTCCTTGTAGAGTGCATTACTGCATCTGTGTTTGCTGCTTCCCAAGACCTGAGCTGTCCTGGATCCAGCTCTTCTTGTGGAGAGGTCACATTCCTACCCATTGCTTATGTCACTTATTATCTCTTTACTGCAGAGATAATGAAATAAGAAACTTATCTCTTTTAAATTTCTTTTCTACACTTTCCTAACAATTATTAATTATAGGATAATTAATAATAATTAACAGTTATTGCTTCCTAAAATTGGAAATTATTATTAATTTTCCAACAATTTTACACTCACAGATTGGTCTGTAGTGATTGCATGAGCCCCTCTTACATTTCTCTAAATCAGCTGAAGAACACTGTAATTTTCCTGCCAATCATCCTAGAAATGAGTACGAAAAGATTTATATGTCCATACATACTCTACTATCTAAATACTTTGTATATGAAACTCATTCTAGGAATCCATTTGTCTGACGGCCTGGAAAATGCCAATTGTCCAATTTGTAATGAGGATAAATGAAGAGTTAGTTCTTGTGATTTCTGTTATTAGTCAGAATGGAAGGAGTTTGCTAATGTTTGTTGGGTAATTTGTGGACCAGTGCCTTTCACAGAGGGAAGAGTTGACAGGATGCCCCAAGGCTGCAGGGAGGGGAGTCTCACAACTCTTCTGTAGAGATTCCTCTGGAAGAACGTTGAAGCCCATGAATGCAGTGTTGGGAGGGAATTTTGCTCTGTTGCAGGGGATAAAGAAAGGATTTTGTTGTTTCATGACCTTTTACCTGGCAACCATCTTCGACTCCTGAAAAATTAATTTCCTGGAAAAGATATGAAACAGGATGTAGTTCCTCAAAGGGACTCTTCTCTCAGCCACTGTGGGACCTGCTGGCTGAGCACATTCTGTCCTCTCTCCTCTCTGGCTCCCAGCTATCTCCTTTCCTCCTCGACAAGTTGTGATTGTGCTTTTATGAGTTTTCTTAGCCTTGTACCTGGGTTGGAAGGATGTCTCATGAATAGAAACAGGGTGAATGATGTTCCCTATAGCAGATGATAGTGAATGTCACCAAGCAAAGGGGAAAAAAAAATGGTGGGAGTTTTCAGTAGACATAATCAAAGTATGGCTGCAATTTGCAAGGGGAAAATGATTAACAGAGCTTTGGCTGTGCTGAGATTTTTCTCTTGTTTTTGTCCAGGAAACATTTAGTATCAGGAGCTGTAGATATGACACATAGTTGGGATGGGACATCTGTTCCAGATGTTGGACCCTGGTCTTGGATGTTGCTTAGTTCTTGCAAGAAAGCACCAAACTCCTTAAAATTCTGTTGGTATTATTGAAAGCCAGAAGAACCCACTGCCTTGCAGGCATGTACATTTAATGACTGGTTCAGGAAAAGATATCAGTGTCTCAAAGTTACACATCACAATACTTGACTCTTGCGTGCTTTGCTTTGAGAAGATTTTACATGGAATATTTACATGGAATAGTTCAGGACAAAAGAGTGAAGTAATTTGAGGGGCATAGCTAGAACTTACATCAATTCCCAGGCTGCTGAACTTCCCAGTCTCCCTTATTGACAGGTTCTTCTATTGACTCCTATGTATCACATTCCTGGCCATATTTAATTGAGTGCACGATAACCCCTTCATTAGCCTGTAGCACACAGAAGCACTTACCAGTGAAAGATACTGGTAATAAAATTTTAATTTTATTATTGGAATAGACTTGAAGACAACATTGCTGGTTTATTCTTGTAGAGGACAAGACATCGTGGCATAGTGAATGGTGGATACCACACTAGCTGTGACAAACAGCCATGAAGGCTCTGGGCAGAGAAAGGCTGTTAGGACAGGAAAGTAGGGAAAGGCAAGGAGAGAAAAGAAAAAGAGAAGGACTTCTATCTGTATTCATTTAATTCTCAGAGATGCTCTTTTCTTTGAGTCTGGGGTTGATCAAAGAGTAGGAACGCCAAGGGACAAGGAATATCACAGCTCAATTTGTAAAATAATTTGACGTTATAAAAGTCCCTTGCATTGTTGGACTTGCCTTTCAGAGAAGTGGTGATCTCCTGACTCTTGTTAGAGGTGAACAACTGCTATCTAAAGCCAAGGTCCTTACATTTCAAAAAACCCCTATTTTTTTCTACTTCCTTCAGAGAAATATCTAGACTCTGAAACAATCAAAGGTTTGTTCCAATTTGTGTATATCATTAACAAAAACTTCCTCGATCAGTATTGCAAACAGTGGCTCCACCTTTTGCATTGTGTGGCTGAAGGTGGGCTAGAAACCATGCAGTTTTGGAGGTAGATTGCATCTTACTTTGTTCTTCTTTCTAAGGATTTATTGCAGTTTTAGTGAAAGGACAGCAAAAACATTGCTTGGAACCTGCCGCAGAGCAATTTATAGCAGCTTACAACAGTAATTCATGGGAGTTTATTGTATGACCTGCTTTATGAAAGTTCACTATTAGTTCAACATTTAGTGCTCACGGACTTGGCAGAGTTTCATGCAAGCTGGATGCTGAACATCCGGTGAACTTTGTTTATGAACATACTATATTGTGGTCAGGAGGTCCTGGAGACAGAGGTTACCACCCAGTTGTGTGCAAGCCCAGTGGCCAGGGAGAGTGGAGGGATCCTGTGCAAGGATTTAGAAATAATAACACCACCACCACCACAATCACTACTACTACTACTACTACTACTACTACTACTACTATTACTACTACTAAATTCATTTCCACAGAATCAATTCTGTGCTTGAAACCCAGATAAAAAAGATGGAAGTGGAGAAGCTGCTGAGGACAGAGATGAGGATAATGTTCTCACACACTGAACCTCTATCATCACCTCCTGCAGGAATTCAACCAAGGTGCTTCTAAGGGCTTGTGAGTAGAAGAAAAAATCATGACTGAGTGATAATAAATCAAAGAAACTACTAGGAAACTAAGGGGGATTTGGAAAAAAATGCTTCTGTTGTTTAGTCTTCCCCTTTTATTTGGCTGTGGTTTATGGCATAATGATTGACTACAGGCTCTTGTCTAAGCTGTTTATTTTGGAATGGTTCTGTCACTATCATGTCCCAGTTATTGTGTATATCTTGTTTTCATCTTAAAGAAGCCCAAAACAAACTGAAAACTTCACAGACCTATAGTTCATGCATTCAGCTGTGGACACATGGAGAAAGCCCCAAACCACTAAGTTTATGTGTAAAATGGACCAATTGCACAAACATTCTTGCTGGGCAAATTGTGCCTGTTCTGTATAAATATGTGGTAGGAAGCAGAGTCTGCTCCATCCCTGCTCTGTAGTGAAGTGTGAGGGTTCAGATGCCCCAACGTCAGATCTGTGTAATAACTCAAAGACAGATCCTTCACACTCAGTGGGAAGAGGTATGATGGCACTCTGTGTGCCTGAAGGGTATCAGAGAGCTGAGCATCTTCTGCAGGTGTTTTCCAGCCACTGGAAAGTACTTCTTGACTCAGACACCCCAAGTTAAGGCTTATCTATATCCTGACAGGAAAAAAATCACAGTGTAGGTGAACTTTGGAGGACTTAGCTGCTGAGCTACTAGAGATGGGCATCAAGTGGAGGGCAAAAAGTTTAAAGAGTTTCGCTTCTGAACCATCTGCTGAAAGCATTTACACTATCTGTGATGCTTTACTTCTAAAGAGAAACTTTTTTCTCTACAGTCATCTGGCTAAGCAGAGGAGCCCAGAGTGTCCAGCTGAAGTTTGTTTAAAATCACTACAGAGAAAGAGACACATTTCATCCAGTCCATTTTAGGGGGACAGCTTGTCCAGTGCCATTGTATCTAACAAATATGGGAGAGGACATAGCACAGACAGATGAAATGGCATTCTGAAGGCAGGTGGGACAGCCTGGGGTGGTGAGGGTGAGCAATATGTTCAAACTGTAGCAATGTGCTCAATCCCTTGCCAATTGGAATAAATAAATAAGCTCCAACATCAGCCTCAACTGTGCAGCCAAATCTGCATTTGTGTTAACAGTAAAGATGCAAATAAGCTTTCTGCAAAGTGTATGGTCCTCCTAAGAGACAGCAATACTGTTGCTGGGAACCCACCAGGTGAATGTCACTTCTTGCAATATCCCAGAATTAGTATTGTAGTATTTAATAAACAATTAAATCCCTTCTCCTAATGTTCCAATGCAAGTTAAAATAATAAAGAAGGCACAAACACGTTGTCATATAATTAATTCTGGTGATTTTTATGAGATGAAAACTATTTTGTGGCAATGTCTCCAAAAAGGGCATATACCAATGAAGTTTGAAAATATATGATGAAGACCATCTTTAGTTAGAGTGCTGACAGTATTGTTACCCTGTGAGGTATTCAGATTACCTCCTTAAGGCATGATAGGCATAGTCAGCCAAAAAATGAATGCTTTTACAAGTGGGAATTCAGAGCCCTCAGTTAAAGTTTATCTTGAATTCTTCATGCTAATTCTATTAAACATAAAAGTGACTGACTTCTGAATGTGGACATTTAATTAGGCAAATAAAGTTAAAATGAATGAATGCCTCCATCTCTTATCCCCTGCATTCAGTCTTGAGAAGAAAATATTTCTAAAGGATTCTCAAGTAGTGATAATGTTAATTTAAATATAATGTTAATTTACAGGATTGGTTGGGAGGCTATTACTCAAACTTGCACCAGAAAGCCATCAACAGGGACTATTCCTTTTCTCTGTAAAGCATTACCACTGGCCAAGCACTCTCAGTGAAGTGACATCAGCAATAGCTCTCAGCCATGCTGTTCAGGTGGTAGACCCACATGAACTTGACTTTAGACTACTTGGTAGCTGAAAGCACATTCATTTTTCTTTATAGATTATTTCCTTTCCATTGTTAACCCTATTGATGAGTAGGAAAAGAGCCATGTCCTGGTAAACAAGATACCAAGACAGAGCTGTAAACCACCACAAAACCATTGTGTTGCTTGGACAGATCAAAATGGTCCTCAAATGCTAATTTAAGAGCTTATTTTAGACTCTTGTGGCCTCAAATTATGAAAGGGACGTGGTTTTTAATCTATTTCCTACATTTTTGTTTCAATTTTTTTTTCTGAGTTGTTGGCAGTGATAATGACATTGTTTGTATCAAAACTGAGGTGGGGACAGAAGAGTGAAGTGAGGTTGTTTGGCCACACTGAGCATGGTTTCAGTTATTTCAGAGCAGCGAACATTAATGACTGTTAACACTCATATGTGCCCACATGTTACACACAGAGACACAAAAGCTATTAATAAAAGTATTTCTTAAAGTTCGTGTGGTAAAAATGTGGCTGTCTTCCAGTTTTCCATAGCTAGGGTAGTGTGAGCTAATTGGGATGAAATGAAAACCATCCCCAAGCTTCTGTCAAAAATGTTGAGATTTAAAAAAAAAATCTGTTCAATATTTCTCCCTCCTTATTTTTCATCCTCCCTTGTCGCCCCTGCTCCTCTGGTTACTAGCCAGGATTTAAATATATGTTCACATCCAGACTATCCAGTTATAATGAATGATAAAAAGCATTATGTGAAGGTTGTTAAACCTAGAGCTTTGGAATCTGCTGTGCTATTTCTAAATGTTAGAAATAAGACCTCTCTAAGTTCTTCTCCCCTCTGTCTTCACCATGACTTTAGGTCTTCCAAGCATTCAGAACTGAGTAAGAGGTAGAATACTAAACTGAATGGATGCTGGTACAGTATGCTCTTGTTTCTAAGCGAAAATTATGAACAAGTGAATAGCAACAACATTCATCTAGTTCAGGTCCTGATGGCAGTCTGGAAGGGGTAGGTCAGCTGCAAGTTGCTGGATTTGCTGCGTATGTGCCATGGATCTGCATTGCTTGCATAAGCTTGAGTTGATCTCAGGCATTTGTGACAGTGTGTACTGGATGGAATTGATAAGCACATAAAGAATAACCATTTCAACAGCTGCTATCTGGGGTCTTTGGCTTGCTAGAAGATCCATGGACAACTTATATTCTACTTAAATCCTGTCTAGGCTTGCGCATCAGCTGAGATGTAGTAACTGTCAGGGTGTGTGCTCTCAGCCCATGGCTAATGTGAAAGAATGTGATTTACCTTAAACTCCTTCCACTGTGGGTTGATTTGGATAGCAATAATTCACATTTGCTGGGTGAGGATAACCCACCTCAGTTACCATAACTAAGTCGATTTGCCACTGAATCAGAGGAACGTGCTTCTGTGCCTGTGCCTGCAGTAACAGCAACATCCTTTGGTCCTTATCTTGTGATTCAAATGGAAACATTTAGTCCTGTTGAACCCTGAGGAGAACCATGATCTCTTCAGTGCCTGCCATAATCAGAGTTCTCATAATCTTTGAAGAGCTCATGAGTCCTCTCTGGTGCTTTGAGATGAGGCAGGTCTGCATGTGCACAGAGCCACAAAGGCCAGAATGACTTTTACTGTAAATTATTTAATCTCTTTCCTTCCCCATCAGGTCAGTGCTCCATGACTCATACCAGCCCAAAGGAACACATCTATCTGGCTGAATGTTTGCAGATTACCCTGAATCCTATCCAGACGTTTTAGGCAAATGTACAACATACTAACAAGTTGTATCTGCACCAATGCTTCCTTACAACACCACTTCCCATGCTCAACCAAAATAAACAGTGGAGGAGCATCCTTTTGTGCCATGGGCAGAAGAGGCTTCAATCCTTATATTAGTTTTAAAATGTTTAGATTTAGTAAATCTCTACAGCAAATAGGAAATACATGATTTACCCAAGCAGGTTTCACAATCCTGCACTCACCAATAGCCTGGGGTTTGGTCACCAGATGTTTCTGCAGGCTGTGCACAGGGGCCACCAACCTGGGGGTCTCTGGTGAGCAAAGACAAAGCTGGAACTTGGGCAGGAGAGAAAGCCTTGGCTCACTGTGTGTGAATCTACCTGCCAGGCACAGTTTTTCATGCTTAATACACCATTTAGGAAGGTCTGTGTTCCTCTGATTGCCTTGGTCCATGCTGGGTAATCCCATCAGTACTACGATTCATCAGGTTATTGAACATGGTTTTATGTTTCTGAAGCACTGAAATAGCAGTGAGAAACTCAGCTCCAGTGATATCCCTAAGAAGCTGGGTAACAAATATAACAGGAATAAAATCTGGCACGTGTAAAGACCAAACCATGGTTCTTTGAGAAAGTTTGGAGCTCAATGAAGGTCACCACTCAGTGCACCCAGGAGTCCCCTAGGGAACAGTCTGCTTACTGTTCTGTATTCTGTCACATATTCTCACACCACCTAGTAAAGGAATGAGAAGATAATGGCAGAGAAAACCCACAGCAAAACCTGGGTGTTAAGGTCTCCAGGTCAGTTGTGACATTCCAGTTTGGTGATGGAGAATGTTATATCGAATAAAAACCAAAATGGTGGTTCTCATTATACACCTGGAGATATCTATACTGAAAACCATGAATTCATGCATGTCTGTCTTTCTGAAAGAGTGTGGGGAAAAAACAGTATTTTTCTTCCTCTGGGAAGAAGAAAGACAAAACTCATGTTTGAGAAAAGTGTAGTGTAGAAAAATGTAGGCGAAAGCCCCTTTTAATCACAGTAGGAACATGAAGGGGTGGGCACAGCTGTGATCCACTATAGTGACAAGATTGCATCTTGCTGGTGCCACAGTATGTGCATGTATGCGTGTGTGTGTACATATGTTGAAATTATGCCCCTCACTCCCTCTAAGCAAATGTTTGCATCTCTAGATAGACAGATAATTAGACACTTGTTTGTCAGTGCCTATCCCTGGCTTTCCTGGGGTACTCAGGCTTATTGCAACAGCACAAAAGTTTAACAAACTTTGGTAGGAAATGTCTTCCTCAGTAAAGGAAGAAAAGATGGACAGTAGGACAGGGTGCAAGCACAGAAACCAGAGATTACCCAGACTGGTAGCAAAGGGATCATCCCAATTCCATCAGAGCAGTGTGTGGCCTTTGAAGAATGCAAGATGGAAAAAGGAAAAAAAATGAACTCCCAAGACTACCATGGAATAATCAATGTTGTATTAATTATACTTGACACTTTAGAGCCAAATGAAGTGACTATCTAATTAAAAGCACAACATCACCTTAATGAGAACAGCCCTCACTTGTCACATCACAGGAAGGTTTATAGCTTCCATCCCCGCCCTCTATTCTTTGAATCCAAGTTCAAATTTAAGAGAAAGTTTGCTGATGGATAAGGTCCAGATGCATCTGATATTCTAACACATTTTCAGCAGTTCCCTCTACAAGATAGATCTGGGCTGTTTCTGAGCATGCTTGTTTTCTCTGACATGACACTGGGCTATGATATAAGCCTGAGATTGAAAAGTGGTGGTGGTGGTGTCACTTCCAAATCCTACTGACCTGCAGTGTATCAAAAGATTTCACCCAGACCAACAATTCATATTAATTCTCTTCTCTGTCCAGTTAAAATGTGAACTCTTTGTCTCTGTAACTGAACTTGACAGGATGATGCTTTGACTAAGGAAAATTAGCTTAGCTCCTTGGGTTTGCCCTGGATTTAGGCCAGCTGATCCAAGTTAAAGCCCCACCAAGAAGATCAGAATGGTACCTAAAATGGTATTTAGGGTAGTGGAGAGCCTCCACAGGGATCCTAGGATGCTCAGTCATGATATCCATGAGGAGAGGTGTCCCAGCTATGACAGCTCAGCCTCTATGGGATTCAGCAGCAGTTACTGACTCCATTTTGGTTCATGAATGTGAGTGTAGATGGACATCACCCTCCTTGGTGCCACTGACGAATAGCTTTTAAGATGTTGAATTACATCTCTTGAATCCTTCTAGAATCCCTTCGGCACGTTATTCAGCTTATGTCCCACCAGTGCTGAGGTGTCTTGGGCTCTCTCTGTGTTACTTTTTATTTGTATTTCATGAGAAGCTCTTCTATGGTGACACATTCAAAAAACACCCTTTTTGTGATAGACTCCTTTCATCTAGGAGAACATCAGAAAACAGCAAAGATATTCCCTAAACTATTATTTTTGTCATGCTACCACTTGTTTCTATCATTTTACAACATAACCCACTTCTGGTCTTATGTTTGCTAGGTTAGTCGTAAATTATTTGGGGAAATGACTGTCTTTGCATTCCCTGTTTGTACTGCACCAACCACAGCAGATATTCTGGTGCTGGGCACTGCACTGGGAATGACACCAGAGTAATAATCCAACTACAATTTGATAAGCAATGCAACTATTAATTAAAAATAAGCTTCTTGGCATGTGTTTCCAGTTATCTTTTCAAACCCTCTATGACATTACTGGTCTTTTCCATTACTACATTAGTAGCACTATGACCTTGTATTTGAGCTCATTCTGCCATGGTGGGTCGTGATGAAATTTTCCTCACTGTCACAGAGCTCTTGTAACTTTGCTCTTGAGTATAATGTCAAAGCACAAAAACTTTTTATCTTCTGATACCCTTGAACAAGCAAGAGTAGAAGCAATGTGGGGCTATGGTTGAAATTAATCTGTCTGAAACTAAGAGGAAAAAACCAGGGAGCAGTTTCTGAGCGGTAGGAGATCCCTTACACAGGTCCTTCGCTTGTTACTACAGGGAATAAGGAGCTCCTTTTTCCAGGGATCTTTGCTGTCACTGCTTTTCATTGAATATTCATGATAACATGATGACAATAATAAATTTGAGCTCTGTCCAAGGTTGGGAGCGGAGAAGAGCCTTCACAGCATGTAGCTATAAACTGCAAACTGACATGCATACATTAAGAGTCTAGTTTCCTTGTTTTCCTTCATAGCCAGTGGCAGGATACGTGCTCTGCCAGAGGACAGTTCAAAGAGATGGTGCAGGAGGAAGACAGAAGTTGTATTGCCCACACTTATCAGAGCCTGGAGCTTACATGGCTTTGGGTAACATCAATAGGGAGAAGTGGGATGCATCCTCTGGTAAATTTGGTCCATGGGAATGCAGCTTAAAGGACTGGAAGTGCTCCAGCAGAGTTCAGCTCCAGTCAACAAAGAAAGCAACCTTATATAAACTTGGCCATAAATTTATCAAATCCCTGTAAATGTTCTGTTGTTTTTTTGTTTTCCTCTGTTTTCTCCTAGTAGGACCTCCATTTAAAGATTTTATTTTAAGTTTTAGCCTATATGAGTTCATACACGAACTACCATTCACCACTTCCTGATTTGCTGCTGTGTTTTATTCAATAGGTAAAGTGTCAACTCTTCCTCTGCTAACTCACTGCTCTCTGCTTTGAGCTATAGCTGAGACATGACTGCTAGTGAAGGAAAGGTTTAGGATCTGTGGCTTACTAGATACTGAATGAGCTTTTCCTCTTGCAATGAAAACATTTTTGAAAATATCAGCTGTATACATTGATTTCAGGTTACTAACTGTAGCCATGTTTTTAATATGGGCATTGCTTTTGGCATTCTGTAGGATTTTCCTGGCATATCAAGATTTACAGAACTCAGTATCAGTGAGTTCTGTAAGGGGATCTCCTTAAACTGCATGTCAAAACAGGATACTGTTGGGTTTGTTGTCTTCCTATGAGCTTGGAAATGTCTGATTTTCCTCTAATGATCTGGATGAGCTCTGGTCTGGCAACTCTGGTGTTTTAACTTCTTTAAATTTTTGACCTAAGAGTCAAGTCACTGGTAGCACAATTGCAATTACAATTCCTCATTTTGATGGAAGGAAGTGAGTCATTAACAGTCCTCAAAAGTTTTCTAGAGCTTGACCCAAGTCAGCAGCAGACACTGCCCTCTTCTCAATGGACTGTATCTCGAGAGTAAACAGTAAACATCCTGGAATTTAGCACTTAGGTCATATTATCTCGATATTTATTGTTTTGTTTTTACTGGCCTTTAGAAGAAAACAAAGGCATAGATAAACACATGATATAGCCCAAAGTCCTCATCAAGAATGAAATTACATGTCTGAAAAAGTCTACAGAAAGGATGTTTTGAATTTGGGGGAATGTGAAAAAAAAAATTACAATAGGAAATGGAGTACACTGGTGTTGCTCTAGAATTGTGGGAGTGAAGACCAGACCAAATAAACTTCAGGCAGGATTCTGCCTAAGGCTCCTGGATCTTTGCTGGCATACAAACTCCCTCCTGAGATGGTGCTGACCCTGTTAAAGCTGCTTAATTTCACACCTGGTCACCAGAGGACACTTTGCATCCTCCAGCAGTACGTGAATCACAATTCTTGCATTACTGAAAGGTCTAGGACAGTGATTTTCAGGTATGAGGGCTCATCATATTGATCAAGGACAAGCTTGACAGTACAAACTACAACTATGAAAATCAAGAGTCTGTTTTTGAAATTAATGTCCTACAACCCTTGCTGTACACTGGCATCTAATTACACTTCAGTTTTCTGTAAACATGGATTCAGATGTCTTTTAAACATATTGAAAGGACAGCTTATATGGATCCATGTTACTAGAAAGGCCCATTTTTAGTTTGGGATGATGAACTCCTGGTATAGAGCTAGTTGATTAATTTTTCTCTGTATAAAAGTAAGATCTTTGGTGCTACAGGTATTGTTATATAATTCATAGATTAAAAGATTACACGTAGAAGCTGAAGATCAATTTGTTGTTCAATTTGTGATGCGAACTTGGCTCTGCATCCATGTCTCTAAGTTGAATTGATGAGTATATGACAGTTAACTATATGCAGTTGTGATCCCTTTAATTTTATCAAAAAGTGTTTCAACGGAAATATCACAACACTTTTAATGCTCAAAGTTCAAGCAGAAAAACTCAATGAAAAATACATTCACAGCTGGTGGCCAGCTTTTCTTCTGAAGCGTGACAGCTTCTATTTTCATGGTGTTAAAGGCAATTTTCCTGCTAGGTCTTTGGGATAGACTAAAAGACACTCAAAACTGAGTGAAGAAAGATCTCTTATAACCCTCTAAAGTGTCAACAAAATAGACTTAATCTTTTGGTCAGAATTAGAAGGGGAGAACACCCGAAATTTTCAATTTTTTGAATGTTTTCTCCAGCTAGGGTGGACCTCAGTGATCTTCTCTGTTTATCATTGTTGTTTTATGCAGTCACAACAATTACAGCTCTGCCTGAACACTAAATGCACGGGTATCTTCAGGTGTCCAGATAATACACTTGTTAAAACCACAGCAGTGCTGACCACACTGTAAAAATCCACTGCAAAAACTGTGACAAGAATCATATTTAACAGCAATAATTATAAAAAAATGGCTGTACCCTGTGGTTTTATTCTACACAGTTGACTTTTCCCCCAGGATGATCTCGTGCCTAGGAATTCCTTAGATTTTTGGAATTCTCCAGTTTTCTATCTAATAAATTAAATTTTCTTCTAATTATTAAAAAAAGACATTGCCCAGCTGAGGTGCAATTTCCTTTGTGTTCACTGGGAAGTTGTAATGAGGCATTCAGTATGAACATTGGGGCAACCAAGGGAACAGTAATGTCATTAATTTACCCTTCAAGTTTTTCTTGCATTCTCCTCAAAGTTTTTCTTGCAAATAAAGACACTATGACTGAAAAGTGTTCAATACTTTGTTGTAGAGGTGGTCAAAACAGTGAGTGATAGGTAAAAAAAATGCAATTTCTTCCAAGAAAGAAACCAAGAGGACTGCTGGTTCAAAATCAGGCAGCCATGAACCTTGGAGCTCTGCTTATAGAAAAATCTTAACTTTCATGACTGTTCTGTGGCTCTAACTGTGGTAGGACAGCAATCTAACTGTCATCCTAGAAAGAAGGTCTTCCCTTGGAGCAGATTTCCCAGGCAACCTGAGCTGAGCTCCTGCTGTCATTGCTCTGTCCCACAAAGCCACTTCTCCTAGAGCTCAGCATGGTCTAACGCTTCTCTGTCATTAAGGGTATTTTCCATGGAATGAAATTGTTAGTGTTGATCCTAAAGGCTCCCCACAGCTCCAACATACTGTATTTATCATATTTGGCTTAGATATGAGGATCTTCATAACAGTCTTTTTGAGGGCAGATTGGGAATCCATCTCCATAGGAGATGGTAGCCCTTGGCTACCTATGGCAAAGGGCACCTCAGTGTAGCATCTGCACAGCTAAATTTATTATTTACTGACATATTGGTCTACCTGATAATCCACAGATATTTCTGTGGCTGGTGGAGACTCTGTAGGATGGGGAAAACCTGCACACATTGCAAATAATTCTCCAGGCAAAGACTCCTGGTGGTGGTGAGTTTTGTATCTATTTGAAGCTTGAGTGCTGGTGGCACATTTTTTCTTTTAAAACAGATCAAAGGGGAGACAGATGGTCAGATATCTGAGTAATATAAACTGTTGGGAAGCCATAGGCTCCAAGGCACAGAGCTGAGAATCTGGCCAGGACTGGAGAGTGACCAGAGGTGATCAAAGATCACCACAGATAGACTTTTATTCCAAAAATAAATGGTGACAGCTAGTTTCAAAGAAGTCAATGTCTAGGGAATGCAGATGCTGCTGCTCTTAAGTATTTTGAAGAAAGTAGTATGTCTGTGTGATGAATTCTGGTGAAAAAAGACAAAAGGGAAAGCCAAGAAAGGCATGGAAACAATTTCTTAGATAAAAGGCAAAGTTCCTTGCATGGGAAACACGTGAAAGACTGCAAAATATCATCACATAAAATATCTGGGAGACTGGAATCCCCAGGCCCTTTTCCCTGCTCTGCCAGTAAAGTCAGTCTCTCAATTCCTCAAACGCTTTATTTTTTAAATTCAGAAAATATGTATGTACCAGCATATCCTTCTAATTAGCCTAAATTTACATAATTCCATATTACCAACTACTGAGGCATTCCGAAAAACCCACAGTTTTATTTTCTGGAATTTAGGGCCTGTTTCCCATTTGTAGTGTAGATGCTTCCTGTCATCTGGCAGTGTGAGGGCATTGACAAGGAGTGGACATGTAATTCACACCACCAGGCTGCAAAATATCACCTGGGAGGGGGGGAAAAGCCTTCTTCTGAGTGGTTTTTGTTTATTGTCTGTACTGCCTCAGTTTCTATAAGCCCAGGTCCCTCATGGGGCTGTGACTATGATCAGTTCTGTGTAAACAAAGCAAATTGGAAATGAAGCACTCAGAAATCTATTCCTTTCTCTCATGGTCTCTCTTACACCAGTGTGTGGGTGTGTATCACCTTTGGCTTTTGGCAGCCACTCTCTGAATTTTTTCATTTCCTTCACCACTTATCTAAAGCAGTTCATGGAGATAATTTTCCGTGTCAGCAGCTAATCTGATCTGAGGTCGTGTTACTAAACTTTCTACACAAATCTACCCTGTTTTCCACAGCCCTCCTTAATGATCTCAAACCCACTAGCTGTTACTAATGCCTACACCTGAAAGATGCGACTAATTATTGCACAGCATTTTATACCAGAAGTCACAGACCTGCTTCTTTGAATTTTGTTTCCTGTCCAGGGACGTAATGAAGCTGTGGGCCCTCTTTACCTCCTGGTTACATAAAGGATTAAATCATTATATTTAGCAGACAGGAGCTCCTCTCTGGTTCTGAGCACACCAGGCCTAATCTCATTTACCATTTGTGTGTTGAAAGAACTTGAATAATTTCAGAACAACTGGTCTTGAGTTAAATTGGTCAAGCTGAAAACGGTGTCAAGCCCCTGTTGATTTATTATTCTCTATGTCACTAGTCATCCCAGTTCTTGACTCAGCCAAACTAAATACTGCCTGATCTGCATAGCCAAAGGATGGTTACATATTGAAAGGATTTTTGCTTTCAGATATGTTACGTGATTTAATTTATGGTCTCATTTTGTCTTTCTACTTGGTAGACACAAATGTATTGCTGTTCCTTCAAACCTAGACCTTGCAGATAAATTATCCTTAATCTCATGCTATTTCTTTCTGTGCTTCAGTGCAGACATACTTCAGACAGCAAATCCTTCCTGATCTAACAAGGCTTCGCCACTGAGTTCAGTATTTCACATACCTCTTTATCTACTGGGAATTCGAACTTTCACTTAAATTAATATTGGTGTGAAGAGTCCTTGATTTCTCTAAAATGTTTACATTAAAACTTCTTAACACAACATTTATGTGTTTTTGAAAATTAATGCTAATTAATATTTCAATTTTAATAAATACTTCAAAATGAAAAATAATATGGAAAATTAATACATATGGGGTTTGGAAGTTTTTTTAAAGCTGATGTCTGTCTGGAAAACATTTATTTTGCTCAATATTTTCACAAGAATATCTCCTGCTTCACAATTCACATGTAATGTCAAAATCAAACAAAAGCTTTGTTATGAAAACTCCTGAACTCTGAAGTTTCAGCCAAAGTCCAGGTCATAGTTTTATAATTTGACCTCCACCTTGCAAATATAACTCTCACTTTGTGGGAATTTAACTGTTTGTTGTAGTTTGTAGGTGCCTTTAATCAGCCGTCCGTGGGGTTAAACTGGAGTTGTTTTTTTGCATTATCTTGCTACAGTTAACAGTGTGCCTCTACCATGCCAATGAATTTGTTCTCTGAAAGAAAAGCACAATTTAGCTGTACTCTCTTTTAATGGGAAAGTTATGAGCTATATCCTAGTTCCACCATATCTGCCGCTGGATTATATCTTTCCATACCAGAGCAATAACAGGATTCACAGCCTCAAAGATCACCATCTAAAAATGGTGTAAAATTCCAACAAATCTGACAGTTTGAGTAAGCTCTGTGCCTGTTTTTTTCCACTCTGATTTTTCATTTTTGACCAGAGGAAGCTGGTATCCTGAGCTGCTGATGGTGGCACCCTCTCTTTAGCAGGATGCACATCTATCACCTCTTTACAGAGCTGGTCTGCAGTGTCAAAGAAGCTCAGAGCTTCTTCTCACATCTAAAGTACATTTTTTCACCTCTACAGTGCTTTATGCCTTCCAATGTGTTAGTAATATGTTATATATGTAGCACACAGGCTAGATCAGCAGTTATTTCCCCACACTCCAGACCCAGTCTTGCTCTGTCCTGATTTTGTTTGGCCTTATGGCTGGTTCTGGGATCTTTCAGACCTGCCTTTCCCTCGTGGTTCTGCCATTAAACTTCTGCATAGATTTGTATCTTCTGCACAGATTGTTTATGGCTCAGTGCTGTCATGCAGAGATGTTTTGCCATCGTAACATGGTAATTTTGGAACAAAAGCCAGTTAAAATGACATCCTATCTCCTGTCCTCTGCTTAAGGGTGCTGTGCTCTCATCACTTAAGACATGTTTTTTGAAGTTTGAGAGGTTTTTGTGGGAAGTTTTGGAGAAGATTATGAAAGGTTAAAAAAAACCCCAGAAGTTGTATTCACTCACGATTAATGAAAATAAAGAAAGATCTACACCACTAAAAAGAAAATCTGTCTTCATCCCTCTCTCTCCATCATGCCCTACTTATTCAATAACTCCTCTTGGGCTTTTAACACAAACTCTGGTCTGCTCTGAGCCTACCTCATTCCTGGGCACTAAGCTGTGCCTTGCCTCTTGAGATAGGAGACCAGTATCTGTTATCTCACTGGGGAGCTGGTCCTGGTTTCTCTATCTGAAACCACTTCTCCATCTTTTAATGTTTAAATGTGCAAAAGGAGGCAGACCTAGTTGATTCCCCACCCACTTTTAGGTGAGTGAGGTCACTACTACACTACCTGTAGACTTTCTCCCCCAAAGCCAGGAGCCCCACACACCTGGGTTGGGAAGAGTGCATGTCATGCTGAAATGTACAGGGAGCTGGACCAAAGCCAAAGTACCTTCTAGCCCTACATCCATCCATAAAGGAGTTTCTACCCTAAGACTCTGAGTCCTGCTTAGCTCCCGAAGGAGCTGGAATGTAGTTAATTGTTTGCTTGGTCAGCAAATATTTCTTGGCTTCCCACTGACAGACTTGAGCAGGTATGTCCCCTCCAGATGCAGGGAGGAATGCCATTTCAGCAAGTAATGTATGGAGGAGGCTTAGGGGAGTTGTTCCTGCCTGGGCAGAAAGGAAAAATGCTGCTGGTACGTCATACTGTTGATTGTAGGATGGAAAGTCCCTTTCTTTCTTCTCCATGAGAAACACCTTGCAGTCCAAGCCAGTGCTCCTTCCTAACAGCCCTGTGTTTCAGGCTTATGCACTGACAGGGGGACCAAGGAGTCAGTCAACATTTCAGCTGGTTCTGGGTGCCTAGTGACACACAGACAAAGGAAACAATTAAGAGTCATCTTCATAATTATTTTATAATAACAAAGAAACCACAGTATAATAATATATGAGTATCTGTATCTGCATCCTTATCCATATCTGTTTACATCTACATCTATATCTACATCTTGCACTGGAACAGACCCATGTCATCAGAGGAGTAGTAATCTCATTGTCTCTGCCCAAAATTTGTGTCCTCACCAATCACTGTGTGTGTGGCTTTTGCACCTTTCTTGCAGATTCAGGGAAAGTCCACCTCTTGCACCCCTTAGATGTGGGGCAGGGAGTGAGAGGGGTGATGACACAGCCAGGACTGCAGCACACACACTGCAGAGCACATGTTCCACCCTTGCCCCAGGTTTAGCAAATATATAAAAACCCCTGGGCCCTCAAGAACAGGTGACACACATAGAATTTGTGCTTCCTGTATGAACTTACTGGAAGAGCTGCATTAAGCCACAGCCCCTCTGACCAAAACATTTTAGCAGTTAGTGATTTACATGAGTCCGTGGTGTGGTGGTGCTGTGTGTATGCAATGCAAAATCATTTGTTCTGTGGGATGTGGTGCAGAGATGAAAGGTTATTGTCCGTTTGGGAAGGCAGTTATTTCTTTGAACTGCAGGCAGCAAAACAGGCTGGTTGTTGGAGTTTAAAAAAGACTGTCATTGCTCTGCTATGTAATTTTTAAATAAACACATTTTAGTCATTAAGTACACACTCTTCAAGCCTCAGTAAGAAGAACAGAATTATTAGTTAAGCTTTAATTCATCTGGTATGAGTTATGACTGAGCTAAAGCATGTTGCAAATAAGAGAATGTATTTTCCAAGGACAATTTATCTGTGATAACCCCTAACACAACAGGAGACCAAATTCTAAACCATACCCACCCTCTTTACGCATTTTGGTTTTGCTCCTCTTGTTGCTATTATTTATTGTACAACCCCAGAGAGGACCAGGGCATGCAACTGATCTCTCAAGGTTCCTTTGAGGCCTCCATTTCCATGATTAAATGGGCCTATGAACTGTTACAGACGTCATCACACAAACTAATGTTTTATTAGGCACCAGTAAATTGCTACAATAGCAAACCAAAGTTGTGTTTGTACAATATTTCACAAATTACAGACAGCAAAGAGTATCTTTTGTATGTAGGCATATTAATCCCCCCACTATCACCATATCCCTGTGGTTTCTTGTTTCATTTGGTTTGTAGGATATGTCCTACGAAGCAGGATAAGGTCCTGCTTCTCTGAAGGAATACCTTTTCCAAACATGGCTGTTAATTTATAAGTGGTTGGCTGGTAAGATGCTCTGGTGTGCCCAGCTTTGAACCCACCTACGCAGTCCACAGAGAATTGAGAGGGAGTCAAAAAGAATGAGAAGTATTGCATAGATAGGGCATATGGTGGAATATATTTCAACCCTCTGGATGTAATGACATTAATTTAATTAAAAATCCGGACTGGTCACTACAATTTATAGGACAACATGACTAATATTGTTATGCTTATGTAAGCAGACAAATTAATTAAAACCTTAAAGCTTATTCATTGCTATAATTAAAACTTATTTTACACTGGTGAGAGATTAAGGAAGCTTTCTTGGTGGGCTTTTTTTTACAGAAAGAAACCCTCCCTGCCCCACTTTCACAACTAAGGAGTGTTTAATTAAAACCAGAAGAGAAAGTGGGAAAATGAAATAAGCAAGAAATACTTTTGTTAATATATTAGTTCTGTAGAAAGAGACTAGAAATAGCCAGAAGGAGTTGGACACTGACTGTTGCTGTGAGACAGAAATGAGAACACATTTGTTACAGGAGCTGGAGTGATAGGATGCTGAGGGAGGGACTGTGTCAGGGGAGCACTGACGTGTGGGGTAAGCTCCCTGTGGCAATGTTGCAAGATACTATAGACATTGAATTTCATAGGACAACTCCTCTCTTGTTCTCAGGAAAGGAATGCTGAAGTCAGGTCCTTCTGCTTAGAGCTCTCAGCCTTCCCTCTTCCTTTAATTCCCATATCTGCCGTTACCTTTCTGAATAGCATGGAGGCATCACTGGGAACCAAGAAAGGAGTAAAGGGTAAAGGCTTGACTGTGCCAAGCTGAATATATTTCATGTGAGATGGGAGATGGCATGAGAGGGTCGATATGTAAGGAGTGAAAGTAAATTCCAGCAGTGGAACAGCTGAAATTGCAAAATTTTCCATGTCTGGATATTACTTAGGACCTTCTGTTATATTTTCTCCTTTCAACATAGTGACACATAAAACATAATAAAAAAGAAAAGAAAGTTGCCTTCACTTCTAACTAGAACAGTAAGGTCAATATGAGTGCACTGCATATTCAGAGGGTGGAAAGAGAGCTCCTGGAGCTGTTTGTGCCTCAAGTTGTCATTTGGATCTTCCCAGTCTGAATGCCTTGCTTAAAATTTGAAATCCATCAGCTAACCATGCTTGTGCCTGGGTGTCCCACATACCTCTGGAGGCAGAAAGGTCCAAGCTGGCTGGTTCAGTCAAGGTTGCTCAAATACCACTAGTTGGATTTTAGGGTCTTCAAGTCCAAAGGGTAAATGAAAAAAAATCTGCGTTTATTAAAGAATCAAAATATTTACCAAGCTTTTTATTTTTGGGGTAAAGTATGTGAGGGTGATGCTAGGAAGGTCTGGGTATTTCCATTCTGTACTAGAGATGTGAGGGATTCTCCTTTGGACCATGCTGTGCCCTGATCACTTCCCCCTTCGCTGGCCAGCCATGCTGCATGCCCGATGTGCTCTCCCCAACATCTGGCTCATAGAAGGTACTTCTCTTCCTCAGCACTACATATCTTTCACATTCAAGTGCCTTTCTGGGCTCTTCTTTTCCCTCGAGCTGCCCTGACAGTTATAATTCCCTGTGATGACAGGTGAGATGAGGTTTTTATGAGTTTTTAGCACCGTATTATCACACTGTAGCACTTATATGAGGTCTAAGATCTCATATATGTGTCTTCCTTCAAAGTATGAGAACACTCATTCCAGCTGCCAAAACAATCACAAAACATTAATTGTGGTTAATATTTAGGCCGTGGATGGGAGTTAGAATGCCCAGGCAGAGCTGCTTTTCCCTTGTCTGGACCTTCTGCTGATTTACCCTCAGAAACAGCTACTCCAAAACAGCTCTCATTTTCTTCATCTCTTTACACTCTTGGGATGGCATTTCCCAGGCACCACCTTGAGGCTGCATCCACAGCAGTAAATAGAAGAAACAGGCCTGTTTCCCCGGTGTTCAGACAGATAACATGGCACAGCTCATGCTTTAGCAGGTCTCAGAGATCACCTATGGAAGTGGCTGAAGACTCATTGCATGTATATTGCTGTGTGAAGAGTTCAGTAGGACCTCAGACGTAACCAGGGGGATGACTCTCCTGTGCTGTCTTCTAATAGAAATCAGAATTTCCTCGAAGTAGAGAGGGCTGTTTCAGAAGAGAGGCAATGGGGTGGTCAAGGCAGCAGTGGGAAGGAGGTGCATCCCCTTCAGCACAGACATAAGGGCAGCAGCACTAAAGGAAAGGAGAATTGAACATCTTGGTGTATCTTGGAAATCTGCAAGGAAGGACTATGTTCTCCCCCTAAACAAATAACCTGAAGCACAATTAGAAGTTCCCTGTTGCACCCTCAAAATGGTTATAAATTATATAATAATAATTATAAGTTATTGATACATGTATAAAGGAAACTAATGAAAACTTTTGTCTTTGCATAGAAGGTTCCCCAAATCATCATCCTGTTATACAATTTATTTTACCTGTTTCAGATGATCTCTCTTGTTGTTATTTCTATTGCAGTAAAGGTCAGAGCTGCTGCCTTTCTCTCAGTATCACTATTTAGGAGAGTGTGTCTGAGCTCAAGAGCTCTGGTTGTGGAAACAGGTGCAGTCTTTCTGGATAGCTTGTAAGCAGCTCCCTGTGCATTATGGCAGGAGCTGTGGTTAATATTTGACACACCTTGTGATTGACAGGTGTTACACTAATTATTTCCTTGAACTGGTTGTATTAAGTATTGGCTCTCTACCCCTGAGAAATTAAGACAATTAAACATTGCAACCATTAGGCAAGAAATTTGCAGTGACAACCAAATGACCGTGGCTTTCCTGTCCACTCAAAGAACAAAGTTTCCAGGCACAGCAGGTGATCAGCAAATACTAATGAAGCAGCCAATACACAAAGGAGTCCTTCCCCTGTACACTCCATCAAACTGACTGAAACACCTTTCATCAAAATATTCCTGCTGAACCACATGGCAGTGCCAGGCTGGTGTGTTGTGGAGGAAACACTAGGGAGTGTTGTGAGCATACATGTTTTTCTTCAGGGAATTCTATTTCAAATAACATGTCCCAATTTTCTGGATAGTGGCATTTTAAACAAAAATTTGTTTTGGGCTTACCCTTGCCACAAAATACTGTTTTTTCTTCCAGAAATTTGAAAACCATTTTTGTTGTAGTTAGGACTTCTATTTTGTGTGTGTGTGTTTTTCTGCTCAGGAGCTGTCATTTTGTTTTGGGATTTTTATTTTTTTTTTTAGTACTTTGATTACTATTTCCATTCCATACAGAACCCAATTTAGATATGTTGACATCTCTAGCAGAATGAAAATATGTTTTCCCAAAGAGCTATGAGTGCTTTTATTGCAGATGGGTCTGAACCAGTTCTTGAGCTGTGACCTTGAAAGCTGTTCCAGTATAAACCTGAGCTCTCTGCCTGACTTTCAAATTTGTGATGTTCAACATTGAAATCCTGGATCTTCCCCTCATGAAATACTATGAGGTTTTTTACTGAAGAATGGAATAATTTTTCACTGAATCATGGACACGGAGTAAAAATTTGCTACAAGACATTTTATGATCTACATGTATTTGTAAGACAAAGAGATGTGTGTAGAGATGAAAAAGCTTTCGTCAAAATGGTTTCTAGCAAAATTGCCAGAAAGCTGAGCATTACCAAGGGTTTTTGTAGCACCTATGACAAAAAGAAGTTTTACAGATATTTTGGAACTGGGCACATACTTCATTACATAGACCTTTCTAGATTTCAGCCACTGTTTAAGCCAAGTCATCAGCAAAGCAGAACTACATCCTCAGAAACATTGTAGGCTAATGTCAAAATGTAATTTAATTCTCAGTTTAATACCAAGAAGGGGGCAAACAATGGAGCATTTTCTGCTCCTTGCTTACTTGCTATTTATGAAAAAGCAACTGCTGAGATGAACGATGCCAAGCAGCTCCTGCCTGTCGTGCTGCTCAGAGCTGCTGTCGAGAGAGGAGAGGTTATATCAGGTGCAGCCACATATCAGCACTGCTATTCAGCTCAGATGAATACCATGTGCCAGGACTGGTTACAGGGCACTCTGTACGGCCATGAAGCACAGCTCCTGCTGCACAGCATCTTTATCAGCACCAAGAACTCTCCAAGCAAAGGTGGGCACAAAAAAACCTCCCCAACATCTAACTTTTACTCCCAACATTTGTTCTGGTGTCAGTGAGGACTTTGAGGTTAGCTGCCTGTTTATTTTGTTTTCGATCCTGGGATGCTGTGTGATCTGTTTTAAGCCTGGAGATAGAAAATGCATCTTTGTCTTCAACAGTTTGTGTGAGTGGCAGTGACTGATGCCTTTTGGAAGAGCACCCCGGGGGCCAGGAGATGTGAGTAGTCAAGTGTTTGTCTGGATATTAGTTAGCAACATTTGTACTGAGCTGGTTTCCATTATTCCATATGTCAGGAAGAACATTTGCACTTCCAGGCCACTAGATGATGATGGTACTGTAATTACAGCTGCATCTGAATTAACATTCCCACATGAATAAAACATTACCATGATTATTCTTAGCTTTTTAACCAGTGGTCTGTGGTCTCATCTCATTATAGCTACTTTCTCAACCAAACCAAACCAAACCACATACTCTAACAAATGAAGACGAGAAATAAACAAAATAAACACAGACTTTTTCCAATTTAAGACTTGGATTTGGTTAAATAATAATGAAGTATCTCTGAAAACCAACATGTTGGCACAATTGTGTCCATAATAGGACATCTGTGAGTTTTAAACCTTCACTTCATGCCTTTGATGGGACTATAAAGGTTTGATACCCTTACAACTGAGGATCACAATTTGTAAATGCTGGGTGTGTAATTCTGTCTTTTTCCACATGGGAAAGCAATTTGCACATTCAAATCTTAGTATTTTGCATTTACACAAAACTTTTGAGCCACAGGTGGAAGGTCTTTGTAGGAGCTTGGGGTCCCAAAGGGTACAAAGCCAAGTCAAGGCCCTGTTTGTGGTGTGCTTGAGGTGCAGGGATTGCCTTTCATTGCTGCCCTGCATTCCTCATGCAATCTGCTGACCAGCAACATCCACAGAGCCTCAGGCTTCAAAAGTCTTTTCAGGTGTGTCTACACTGGAGTCAAAGCTGTGACAACATCTCAGAGACACATCCCTGAGGTAGCTTTACATGGTGTGGCCCAAAGTTCTCAAAGAATTGATTTTGAGAAGTCTGCTATTGGTGTAATCTTGCCTTTCTCAGCAGCATCAGTAGAGAGAAGAGTGGTATATGTTGGTTTGTGGGTTAGTGACTCTCACACGAGTTAAATTGTTCATTGCTGTGATTTCAGACTTTCAGACTGTAAGAATAGATGTAGTAGTGTATTCTGATAGAGATACGAATCAAGTATGACCATTCCTGGCTCTCTGG
This sequence comes from Calyptomena viridis, assembly GCA_013390005.1. Classification (NCBI taxonomy): domain Eukaryota; kingdom Metazoa; phylum Chordata; class Aves; order Passeriformes; family Eurylaimidae; genus Calyptomena; species Calyptomena viridis. The sequence continues at coordinate 178,985 of WEIV01004838.1, forward strand.
GAAACCCTGAAATGTTATCCTTCTCTGATGATTTTTTTAATAATTAGCCTGTCTGTTTTTACTGGCCCTGTTTAAATCCCTTTTCATCAGTAATAACTTTTGAATCCTTTGGCTATTTCAGACAAAGCTGACAGGGTTGTAAAGGTCTTGAAGATACCAAATTCTTAGAAGTTTCCCTACAAATGATGTTTTTGTAGAAAAGAAAGAAGGTGACAATCCTCACCATCTTCTCATCAGAGGATAAGTTGGTAGCTTGAACACAAATCTATGGCACACTCATCTGAGAGAGAATGAAAGGCTGGAATTGTTCTAGAGAGGCATTAGTTAGAGCTCACACTTTCTTAATTGCACTGGTCATATGATTACTAGATTCAGGAAATCATTTTCTGCTGCTCACAAAACTGCTCTGGCAATTTGGGAAAGTCAGGTAAGCTGCAGACTTCAGCCCAGCACCTTTATCAGTGTGTCATGAACAAGGGGCTTTGTCGCTTGGGTGTGAATGAGGACGTTGCCACTCTCAGGATCTTCTGTCATGTGTTTCTGTAAGGAATGAATGCTGTAGACAGTGCAGGCTGTGAAACCTGTTCATAGTTTTAGGTTACAAGTAAGTACCATAGTGGTTGTGAGCAGCCTGAACCCAAGCTTGACTCATAATAAAAATAATAGCAGGTAGCTGCACTTTCTTGTTTTAGCTATTGCAGGGATAGCCTTCCAGGGGACACGTGGTTGTGGCCACACTTTGTTGACTGGTTTTGCTTCTTCTTGAAAGCTGAGCGCTGAGCTGATCTGACAATCGTGAGAGCAAAGCAAAATTGTAGCTTCCTTTTATAGCAGTTTCAAACTAGACCCACATACCAGGCTGGGTGACACGAAGGGTAGAGCCCCAGCACCTCATCAAATTCTGCAAAGAGAGGAGGAGACCACTGAGTCTGTCTTCAAGGATTTAGATGTTTCCATCATTATCCATTTAACTCCAGTTTAACAAAGGCATATTCCCGTTGTATGTGATACAAATTAGGAATGTAACACACCTTTGGGCATCTGAGCCTTAGCCTTAAACTTCTATTTTGAGCAAGAATTTCCAGTAGCTTTTCAGGACAAAGGACAACAAGAAAGTAAATGGAAATAGTGTCTGCAAACACAAGACAAGGTGGTTTGAATTTTAGTACAGTTTCACAGCTTGCACTTAACCCCAGACTCCCACTTAAATGTGGGTTGTCAAAGCTCTTGTCTTCACTGTTCCTGTAGTCCTAGTTAGCATAATTAACTTAAATCATAACTTAAGAGTGCAGCTTCTCTGCCATGGAGGTAAAGGCTGACTTGATGTGGATGAGTGGAAAAAGAAGAAAAATGACAGCAAGCAACTTCTGATTTGTGCTTGAAGAAAGGCAATGTCTCAGTCCTTTGAATCAAGAGTCACCCAGAAAACACAGTATTGCTTTTAGTGATTAATTCATCTTCTTTCCATTTTAACATTCTCCCAAATCGAAGTGTTTATTCCACATTCCCATAAGAGAATATTCTGCCTGTGGCTTACATGGTACTGAGACATCTGCACTCTGGGAAACTTGAACTGGTACCAGCTTTGCTTTAACAAAGGAAGATATTTATCCTGCAAGTCTTCACCTCCCTGTCTACCCTTCTGTCCATCCCAAGGCACCAAGATTTACAAAAGTAAAACTACTCATCTATTGCAAATGACTCCTTGAGTTCACAAACTTTAGGTATGAAATAGACAGAAAAACCTTTGCATGGTATATCAAAGTATTTCAAGTATATCCCTCTTTTCACATCTCAACACAGAAAGAGAAAATATCTCTCATGGTATACAGCCACACATATAAGCAACAGGAATGGTGTTCACCTCCCTCTCAAACATCAGGAACAAGCCACAAGGAACAAAGAATTGAGTTGTGGGTCTCCTGCCACAGAAATTTGCAAATGCCAAACATACTAAGTGCAATGAAAACAACTTGGTGCATTAATGAAAGTTAAACTCTTCAGGACCACTAAAACCATTGCTGTGGGTGTAGCCCCTGGGACTAGAAAGCACCTACCTGAAAGTTGATATTCCCTGGGAAGGTGTTGAGGGAATGAGTTTGTGTCATACTCATGTGTCTCTGAAGTGTTCCCTAAGCAGATGTGCCTAGATCCTGCCAGCATGTGAATGGTCTGGGATTGTGTGGCTGTTCTGTCTCTTCACTCATGCCTAGAGGTGAGTGAACCCAGGATTGAGTTTTTTAAGGCACATCTAAATACTTCATAATTTAGGTCACCCCTTCTATAATTCTTCTCTCTTCTGCTCAGTAATTGGACAATTTCCACCTCTGCAATTTGATGATGAAGACTTCCATTCTTCACCAAGTTTCAACATTTATTTCAGGTGATTTTCTGAAGCCTCTGAATGTTCTGTTCAGCTTCAGACTAACATCAGTTTTACTCAGTTCTGGCTGGGAAATTGGACCAAGAATGAAGTCATACCTGCATCTCCCTCCCATCCTGCAACCAGGATCTGGACTCACATCTCATGAGTGGCCTTTATCCTTGTCATGAGTTTAAGTTTCAAGATCAGCTGTGCTGTTGTCTCTCATCAACCTCTGAAATGTGATTCTGTACATTTCACCTTTAGCTAAGCCACAGAAAAGGCAAATGGGTGTAAATAAAACTGTCTTGACTCACCTTTTACCCCTTTCTTGCTACTGGCTTTAGGCCTTTCTCCACCTGGGTATGTGCCCAGCCAACAAGTATGTGAAGAGACAAGTTTGAGAACAGACGGGCCAGGTTGAGCCCAGATCTTGTCAGTCACGGCCAGCTCAATGATTTGGTCTCCAAAATATTCTCTGTTACAACTAAACCTGAATCTTCCTGGCTTCTTATTTCATTGGCAGAAAAGTCTAACTCTTGCAGAGGCTGAAAATGCAAGTTATAGAGGTTGTGTTGGGAGGATGATAACTTTGGTCACAAGAGAGATTTCTTATATGGTAGTTGTTTTGGGGTTTTTGTTTGTTTGTTTGTTCTGTGTTTGGCTTTTTGGTTATTTTTGTTTAAAAAAACCCCCAACAACAAAACAACAACCACACTGCATGCAACAGCAGAAAAAACCCCTCATGTTAAAAAACCCTGGATTAACCTCCTGAAAAACTGGCAGAAGAAGCTGCCTTTGCCCTCCCTTAAATTATATGCTGTGCTTCCCTGCTGCTACAATAAAATCAAATGAAAAAGAATCTTCTCAATTTTTCTTTCACCAGTGTGTTAAGATATTGTCAGGTCAGCTCTGGTGGTGGGGTAGCAGATGACTAATAGCTGTGGGTTTTAATTAAATGTTATCAGAAGAGGATGATAGATTAGCACCACTACCCCCTGCATTTCCCAGAACATTTCAAAATTACTTTTTGAAAAATGGACTTAGAAAGAAGAAAGAGGGAAGGGGGGGGAAGCATGAAACAATGATGGGAATTCCTTGTCCTTCTTGGTGGACTAGAACAAAAGCTTTCTGTCAGAGAAGGAAAAGCTTATTTATTTGTTAAAGTTCAAGCCAGTGCAGGCCTGGCTTGGATTTCTGCAGCAGAATTGGATCTCACCTTCATAGACCTCTGTTGCTGCAGCATTTCTACTGCCACAGGAGAGCTTTTTCTCCTATAAAGTATCCTATAAAGTATCTCCCTGTAGCAAACACTGGTGTAAACTACTTCTGCTTGTGCAAATGGCTGTAGACTGCAAATGGTTGAAGGAGCTGCCCCAAGGGTTTCATCCTGCACTGCTTTGGGAGAGGACGGACACATTAACTCAGGATGTCCAATGAAGGGGAGTTGAGTTGCACATTGCTTTCTGCTGCAGATGAACACTGAGTATTTCAAAGGTGTGGTGGACAGACTCATCTCAATAACCTTCACATCTGCAATGCTGAATCCATACTGGGAATAATTGTCCAGACTATGGGCAATGGGGAGAAAAAGTTCATTCTGGAAACACAAGATTCATACACCAGCCCAAGCACTTTGCACGTGCCACATCTGCAAAGTGGGGAAATGCACCCAACTTACCTGATCTGGGCACTGTGTGATGAACCTCTAACAGTGCTTATGCAGCTACTCACAGAACACCCTGCTTTGCCTTCACAGGTGGTGACCATATGTTAGAGGCAAACCCTGTTACCTACTTTACTTTGCTCTACAGCAGAAAAGCAACAAACAGAACACACCAAATCCTCTTCCTCTTTCTCTCATGGCATTATTATGTAAATTTTTGTATCACTAAGAATAAGCACTTTGCCTGTGCCTGAGAAGAGATGTTATCTGCTTTTCTACCCTTATAGTAAAAACCCAAAAAAAGCTTTGTCGGCATTTTATCTAAACAGGTGTTCGGGATATTTGGGATATTTAGAGCTGTAACATCTGAAAATGACTGAACATAGAATACTGAGTGAGCCCCACATTTCTACTTTATGGGGAGTGGGTGAAAGAATGTCTGAGCCCTTGAAAAGAGAACAAATATTTTTTTAGCCAGAAGTAGCTTGTAATTGAACACTAACATTCTGTCCCTGCATGAAATAAGAGTTCAGAGTCTGAAATGGTTCTTTAGGCAGGCACTGAAATCAAATATCTCACTGCAGCTGACAGGATCCCTATGTTCTGTGGAAAGACCTCTGGTCTTTTCTCCTCTGCTCACCTTTTTGTTATGACTATTAGAGCACTCAGGATGAGAAGACAGAAGGACACAATCTCCAAAGGCTCCTTCCCCTTGAATAAACAGTTTAAGAACATTTTCATCAGAAAATAAAAGCCCTTAAAGTAAATAAAGCCTTTCAGAGGACGGGTTTTGGATTGTTCTTTTGAAAATAGGAGCTTAAACTCTTCCTTAGCTTCATTTTAGGTCCCTGAGCACAATTCTGGATGCTGCCCATAATGAACAAGTGGCTGGTAATAGGGATGCAATATAGAAATATAATGAGCACATCATTAACTTTTTATCATCATTGTTATTTTTATTAGTCAAGGTTTTGGCCCCCAGAAGCTGGGGTATTTGTAATGAAAAAGATGCAAATAGCCTGTAAGCCAAACTATAAATATGAAGGACTGGAAAACTGGGCTAATGCCAGGACAGATGATTATTTTTTAAGAGAAATTTATTTATATTTCTCCCTTTCAACCAAAGAGGTGTGTCAGTGCTTAGAGACAGAAAAATAGTCTTTATCCTTATCTTTTTTTCTGCTGCACATGTATTTTTTTTCTGAGTTTCCTCCATCTTTGGATATGGCATGCACATCCCATACAACACAAATAGTCTTTCATAGCAATAGTAATGGCAATTAACCTTAAAATGCTGACTCTCAGACACTTTGTTGCAACAAAGCCTGAGCTGCAGCACATACCAATAAATTCCTGTTTACATATAGTGGTGGGTGAAAATACGATCGAGGTTCCTTTCTCTGCCAGCAATATAATATCTGTCCAAGAAAACTCAGCTGAAGTGCAGTTCTCCTGAAGATGCTGATTAATTCCAAGGTCCATTTAGAATGTGCTATTGCATGAAAACAGAAGAAACTGTGGGAGTTGGTATTTCCTTGAATTTTTTTCCTGGACCAACATTGAACACATATTGAGTGCATCAAAATGCCACTTCAGGAGTGAAATAAAAGGGAAAAGCTGCTACATTGCTGGAAAAGAGCCTGCGTCAGAGTTTACCTACTTTGCATTAAGGATGGTGACACAAACAGAGGGGCCTTGTACTCCTGTCACGGTGCCCTATGGCCAGTGACAGAAACACGGGCAGCACTAAATTAAAAGAACATTTCTGTATTAATTTATTGCTCCAGTATACACAGGGCTAAGTATTTTCCAGAGGCCAGCTACTGAGCCTCATACAGCTGACAGAGCTTAAACCGTTATGAAAGAAATACAGTCGCTTTCCTGATGTGATGTATTTGGCCTCATGAAAGGGCATTTTGTTTAGGTCGTGCACAGGAATCTTAGAAAGTGCCTACGGACACAGATATGATCCCCGGGGGAAGGCAGCAAACCTGAGCAAGAAAGCATCATAAATCATGGGAGTTAATGTGCAGCTCATAAATCCAGAGTTAGTAGGGAGCTCTGATAAGGCAGGATGATGTCTGAGCACTTTTACTACACATAACATAGTATGTGGCATTTGCATCCACGCAGCAGTGAAATGAGCTGAGATTTGCATCTCATTTTTCACCTCTCCATGTAATGGGTGGGTCAGATTCTGATCTTGACTGCAGGGGTGTAAATAAGAGAAAAGCCCTTGGTTTCACAAGAGCGACTCCAAATGTAAACTCCCGTGTTTGGGATGAGAGTTAGACTCTGTTCCTGTTCTGAATTATACTCATTTGACATGAGATAATAATATCAACCCATGAATTTGTAAGTCAAACATCTGTGCTTTTAACCCACAGTGATTTGTATGTATACATATGAATACTTATTTTATATTTGCATATCAGATATTTGCATAGTTTGAAGGCAAAATGTGAGCTACACCAATAAGTTTTCATGTGCCCTGATGTGTCTGAGTTGTTACTAAACAATGGCTGGATGATACTTAGACAACAAGTCTGATAACCAGGTGAACTCAGGTTTTCCCGAGCAGTCTGTGCATAACTCTTTGGGATTTAGGTGCCCTTCCAAATGGCAACATTTACAATATTTTGGGGGTTTGGGTGTTTCAGTTGAAGTGAACATCCTACCCTAAATTTTGAAATGAATTTTCCTAGATATCTTCTTTTCCTCAAAGTTTGAACCCACAGAGAAAGGAAATTAGGGAGAAACCATTATTATCTTATATTCTGCAATTTGAGGAAAATTTTAATGAAAAATCTATCTGTTCAAGGTACATCAATGGGATTCATTGAAAGAAAAGGAAGTTGGGATGTGCTCTCCCTAAGTGGCAACCCCCTCAGTTTTTTCTTGACTCCCAGCATTCCTGATGGTAACTCTGAGTGCTCTGTGATCCCTATCATCTCTGTAGATGCCATGGAAACACAGAACTGTTTGAGTTGGAAGCAACCTTAAAGATCTAGTCCTGCCATGGTCAGGGACACCACTCACTAGATTAGGTTGCTCAGGGCCCCATCCAACCTGGCCTTGAACACTACCAGGAATGGGACAAACACAAATTAAGAGAAAGTCCATGCACCTCTCAGACTTATTTTTGACTTACATCAATGTGTGTCAATAAATTTTGACCCCAGAGATAGACCTAGTAAAAATATTCCAGCTGGCATGGTGCAAGCTAGACAAGTAATCAAATATCCTACCTTTTTTGTTATTTCTTCTTGGTCAGGCATTGGCAGAATTATTAAATAATCCTCCCAAATTAAATTTCTTTTTCATTTTGTGAACACAATATGGATATCTATGCTTTCAAGACATAGCTGAAAGAGTGGCTACAAAGCTGATTCATTTTCCTTATCCATTTTAACTTGATAACCATGAAAAGCAGTAGATGCTTTCTCTTTTTCCAGTACAATTAGCAGTAGCATCTGTTTACTTCACAGTCATTTATTCTAACAGAGGAAGACGATATTTCCCTAATGATGCATGCTTCTGAGAAAAGATGAAGCATGTCTCCCCTAACAAGCACAGACTTTTGGATGAGAAATCATTGCTTTCTTTAATCTGTTTCAGATGGATCCAACAAAGTTACTATAAAGGGTCCAACTCTATGTTCTTAGTAAGCCTAGCAGTGACCTCTTTTCCTTATAGCATCCAGTGTTTCACTTGTACTTTTTTATTTATCTCCTGCAGCAAGCTGTTGTGTAAAGTTTTTTGATTGGGGTCTTAATCTACAAAGTTAGCTGTCTTCAAAGAGAACTCACTCCAAAGTATGGCTCTTATTGCCACACAGTATTCCATAAAGGAGTGGAAGCTACAGCACAAATCTGGAAATGTATGTTGCTCATTATTGTTTCATTCCTGTGTCTGGAAGCTTTTTCCCTGATTTTTGAAGTTTGTTTTTTTTATTTAAGAAGAAACAAATCTTTGAATTTCTGGGGCTGTCACTTAGGCCTGGTTGCTGAAGGGTCATGGTGAAGTCATTGGAGGACCAACATACTGAAGAAAGCTTTTATCTCATAGTCCTCATTAAGAAAGGAAGGATACTTCTTAGTATGTTGTCTGAATGCTAAATTTCTGAACAAATTTCTAGAGCATTATAGCAAATATCTGTACAAGTAGAAAGTCACCACTTCAGAAACACTGTTCAGAAACTGCAGTTTGCAGAGAGCAATCTTAGCCATCCTCTGGTGAGCCAAGCTTCAGCCTGGGATGTTATATCTTCATGAAACCAAATACATTACAAATGAAAAAACCCCTGAAAACAGCCCCAAATGGAGGCCTTTCTGCATCTCTCATCTAGGGAGAGGCCTTTGAGGTGATGAGGTATTTGTATCTCTATGTCAAGATGTTCATCCTGAAAACCAGAGGTGTGAGATGAAGGACATGGACACAGTGGTAGGGCTGCAGATACACAGAGCCAGTCTGTGCCTTCTGTCACTAGTTTTTTATGGTGTTAGACCCTCAGCTGAGGGTACAGTATCTGCTGCCTGGTTTGCCGTGCAAAGCTGCCCATCGCTGCTTGCTTGCCTTGAACATCACTGCTGTCCCAGCATGGTAGGAATCACCCACTAACACCCCTCTCCTCCATGCAGGACATAATGAGCAGGTTGTCCCACGCTGCAGCATACAGAGGGTATCCAAAATTTCTCACTTCCTTTTTCTTCCCTCGTTGTTCCCAAGGCTGGGAGCAATGCCTTAACTTAGGCATGGTTTTTGGTCCAGGTTCTTTACGCTGTTGCAGTCATAAACTTTTAATCTTTCCGTGTTATGCTGGCTTTTTTTATTAGGAGAAATGCTTCTCCAACACAGTAAAACAACATCTGTAAAATAGATTTCAGCCTTCTCCAGAGTCTCTTTCATTTCTTTCCACTTTTCTCCATTACAGTGTTCTTCCTTTCGGACTTCCCTTCTCCTGGGAATTATTTAGAGATACAGAGGCATCTCCTTTCTCTTCCACAAGTTATTAAAAGTTTAAGTCATAATTTGTTGCTGGGAAATGATAAGTGTTTTCTTTATGTAATGATGGGCCAGAATCAACTAGTGCTCAGGTTGCTGGCATCTGAGAGTCTTAGAAATCATTCTGAAAGCCTTTTTGGCAATGCCACATACAGAATGTACATGGTGGGGGCAAGGCTGCCTTCATTGGTGCCCTCAGATCAAGGTGGTAGGCCAGGCAATGCATCACACAGGCCAGAGTTGTCTTTAAGTTTCAAATAAATCAGAGAAATGCCGAGAAATGTAATGGGAAGGAAAATGTTCCACTGGAGAGCTCACAGTGGAAAGAGCCCAGAAGGAGGATGTCTTGCATGGAATCTGTGTGACTCTTGAAGGCTGGTGGCACTGACTGATGACTGACTCCTGGTCTACACAGTCCTTCCCAGTGGAAACCTCTATGATGGGGCCTAGATCCCTCCTGGAGTTTGGAGTAGCTGAGTTTGGAGTACCAGGCTTTATTTGGGTTTGGGATTTTCTTCTCTTTCTCTCCCCTTGCTTTCATAGGCGCTAAGTATTAAAATAACAGTGAGGAAGGGGAGAAATCACATCTTAGCATTTCTCAGTGAACGTTTGCCAGACATTTAATAAACTGTTTTATGTTGAAAACATTTGAAGTATGACTCTGCAAACAGTGACAATACTTACTCGTTAAGCTTCCAAACAGCCTGGCCTGACAGCCTTAACCTTTGCACTGTGCAAGTGAAAACATAAGGCATAAGTAAAACTCCTTTCTGGTGTAACTCCAGTGGGCTGCATAGTGGATTACACCAGGTATGAATTTCCCCCCTGGCATTTGGTTCATTTCTAACAGCAAGTCATCATGGCATGGTTTGAACCTGATATAAGACTCCCAATAGAGTCAATTACTCAGCTCCTTATAAGAATACATCACCCAGTCAACCCACAAAACATTTTGTCACAGTAGCAGCCTGAATGTTCAGTTAGGGGACCAATTAATCAAGATGGCATTAAAAAATATATAAAACCACATTTATAATAGTGTAAAACATCAATGTATTCATTTTAGTTGCATTTGGCATACACAGACATGCACACACAGTATCTCTACAGCTTGATTTATTACATTTAAAACTGGATGGCTTTGGAAATCAATTTTATTAGACTTAATTATTTTAAAACATAAAATTAAATGAAAGCATTACTTAATAATGGATTTTAAATTCTAGATAAAGATGCCCAAAGGGAAAATATAGAAACCCTGATGCATTTTGTATTGTTCACCCTTTTTTTGCATGGACTAAGTTGGTGACTTGGAAAAAGAAATGGTGTAAATTAAGAAGTGTATAAGGAGATGAAGCTGTAGGTATTGCCACTTGTCCAATGCATGAGGGAATGAATGGAGGTGATTCCATTGTCCCCAGCATGCTTTGGATCAGAAAACATCAATAGGTGGCATCTGTCTCATGTAATGACAGCACTAACAACCAAAAGAGAAACTGAATGAGGAGTTGTCTTTTAAGAGTCAAGACCAAATCCCTTCTTTATTTTCAGCTGCTTCCCTATCCAGTTATATTGAATAAGGGGGTGAGGGAGGGGAGAAATAGATTATAAATTAATGGGAGAGAGATAAAGGTGTTGCAGCACCGAGAAACTCAGCCACGGGCCATTCCCAGAGGCATGTAATGGGATCCCTCTCTACTTGTGTATTGGGAGAGATTTGTTCAAGGTTTGGGCAGCATTTCCCTTCTGAGAAGGTGATACACAGGAGCAGGAATCAGTGGAAGTCACCATGTCCAGACCAGTGTGTGACACTCACGGGCAAGGCTTGCTCAGACAGTGAGGACTGAGGTGCCAAGGTGGTGTTGGCCATAGACTGCAGCTCCTGCCTTTGGCCATTTGCTTTGTCCTCTACCTGCATCAGCTTCCTCTCCTGGGAAGGGAAGGATTTGCTGTGTCTGGGAACAGCTCACCAATAGAGAAGTTGTTCCGGGGAAGGACTTTCTCCAGAATGATTCACTGCCTTTTTCTGGGATATCAGTTAGAAACAAAAAGAAGTAAAACATTGTCAGTGTTTAAAAGTTTTGAACATAGACATATGAGTATGTGAGAGACATAAACGTGTGTGTATATGTTGTTGGGGTTTTTTTGCCTAGCAAAACATCACTATATAGAATGAAATAAATTTTTTTATATGACTGTTCTTTACCTCCAAACAAGACAAATGCTTCCACAGGAAAGTTTTAACCACTCACAGGTGTAAGATACACTAGCTTTTGAGATCTGCAGCAGGTAATTTACAACCAGCATTTGGAGGATTTGGCTGAGGAACACATTCAGATGGAGTGTAGGACAGTTTGACATGGTTTGGTGCTGACAGAGACCTTGCAGCCAATGTCAGGTATACAGCTATGGAAAAATGAAAAGTCAGAAGCTGATTATGGATTTGGTGAAATTCAGATTGCCGACATGAATCTATCTTGGTAATAAATCTCTCCATATGACAGATCTTGAAAGGCAGAAATGGGGAGTACTCCGGTAGACATACTAAAGCTTTTTTTTTTAAAAGCAGCATTTGCAGAGGTTCACCTGCTTTTTCCTCAGCAGGCTCCAAGAGCTGAGTTCTACAGGAGAGTCTGAACTTCTGGTCAAGGACAATGACTCTTTTATCCTGTCTGTTGAATCCTGTTGGTGTTACTAATGATTGCACCAAGGAACATGCCAGGGCTGTAGGTGCTGGCAAACCAGGACCTCAGTGAAACCCAAGCCCTGCCTGTCCCCCAGTGTGTACATGAGGCAGATTCTCTGTGTGCCACCAATACTGTGTGATTTAACCCTGAGAAAGCTCTCTGCCTGCTTCTTTCACTTCCACTGAGCTTCTTCCTTTTGCTTCAGGTTCACCTTCTTAAAATGTGGACTCTTTTTTTATAGCAGGGGTTTCTCTCTCTCATACAAGATTCCTTCTTCAATTTGTTTGTTTGTTTTGTTGGGTTTTTTGCATGTTGTTTTTTTAATTTTTTTTTTTTTTTTGAGAAGGCATAATCCCAGGATCTTATCTAAACTCTCTTGTTCTAAGACATTAATCTGCATTCCATAATACTTCACAGCAAACAGTGCTGGAGTGAAAGCAAGCTCTCCCCATCTGTATTTTCCTCACTTTGTTCCTCTCAGCAAACAGAGATGACATTTTTGTGCACAATAGGCAAACAAAAGAAGTAGAAGGTTTCATTCTGGGAGAGTTTCTGTGTTTGCAAAGTTCTCCCACTATTTTATAAAATGAAGACAAGTCCAGCTGGGCTTCAAATACTAAGCAACATGCCAAATGGCTTGTCAGCTAAGGGGCAGTATCAGTTCCTCAAGGATGGGGTCAGAGGATGGAGACGAAGTGACTTAGGGGAAATTGGAGCAAATAAACCTTCCAGCTAGGATTCATTAAAATTATTCCTCCAATATTTTAGTCATGGTGTTTTATTTTTATCCTAGCTTTCTTCCCAATATTTGTCTGATACTCAAGTGCTCATAGTCCTGGGAACTGCCTTACCAGGTCGCTCCAGGTGTGGCTCTAGGTGGGGGTCATTGCCCTAAGGAGGCACTCTTTCACAGCTAAAGCAACTCCTATACAAGGAAAAGATTCTTGGTATTCCACAGCTGAGAAAGGGCCTCTTGGCACCAGGAACAGCGTGGGACCATGAGGAGACACAAAGCTGGCTGGGAAGAGAAGGAAAAGGGCAAGTCTGGCATCTATGGGATAGTCACTTCTTCTCTCAAATAACATTTCTCCCATGAGAGGAGGAGAAGCAGGCTCAGCTCTGCCAGTCTCCTATTCCACTTTTATCCTTTTCCCTTTCTCACTTTCTTATAAGAGGGTCACAAGAGAGGGTCTTGACATCCATGATTTGACAATATTCAGCTTTGCATATAGAACTGAGAAATCTTCAGTATGTCCTGCTGAGCACAGGATATTGGACACGGCTTGGGTTTGTTGGGAGTGGCTCTGGGATTTTGGCCTCTCACTTGTTGTTTAGCTTTGACTTGTCTTCAGCACTTGCTTTGTAAGCACAACTATCCATTGTTCCTGCCCTCAAATCTGCCATGAACAATTCTCTACATAAATGTGGAAAAAAGTGGAAAGCACTTATTTGGATAATACTCAGTGTGTTTTGATTTGGGTAAATGTGCCAGGAGAATCTAAACCCAAACAAAATTTCCTGTCCCAGATTATTTGAAAACTCGTTCTTCTTTTGAAAGGCAGAATGATGGTAGAAGGAGAATCCATCTTTATTGTCTAAGAGTGTCACAGAACATGTCCAGGACATGCTCTTCAGAGCACACAGAGCACACGTGCGTCAAATGTATCCAGCCAAGGTCTATTTGAAACACTCCTATGGCCAGACATCAAAGAGAAGGCACAATATTCACAGCTGCTCTAGACATCATGTTTTCAGAGTGAGGCTATGATTGTATTGTCAAAATAACAGAAAAAAAGAGATGTGGGTAATGGTCTCTGTTCCTGAAGCCAAGACAGGTTTCTCTCCATACAGCTTAATTCTAGCTAAATTTCATAGCTCTTTGCCTTGTCTCTCCTCTAAACTTCATTTGGTCCCATGCCCTATAACTCCTTTCTTTGTGTTTTCAGCTCACAGTGGTCTAAATACGTATGAGGGCTGAGCTGAGGCCACAACAGTAGTATTCTTTACAGCATGATAGGGAGGTCCAAGCCCTGGAGTGAGACATGAGGGTGTATCTGAGTGTACAAAGACTGCTTGGAGGATGGTGCCAGGATGTGGAGTCCAAACCTGGTGCTGACACACACATACAGTGCTCTCTTCCCAGAATAGTCTGGGGAGGCAAGTGTCATCAGAACCAAGGTTGGGTTTCATCTACACTGAGCTGGGGAGTCTGTTAACCACGAAACCAAGTGGCTGCTCTGTTGTCCAGGGTCCAGGATCTGAGTTTGTCTCACAATGCTGTGTTATTTAGCTCTATGTATATAGTCCTTGATCTAGATCTATTTTTATTTGTTCAGTCTAGTTTATTTGTTCATCTAGTTTTATTTTTCCAGTCGCTGGCTTTTCTCTAACATGGAGATATACTTTTGCAGTCCTGGGATGGAGAAATAGGAATTGTCCTACTCTTGGGAGGAGGTATTGAATAAGTCCTGACAACTTGGGACCATTTTAGCAGTGTATTCCTGGGAGGGGAAAGTAGAGATCAGGCTACCATGGGCCATTTTTGGCCACTGTCAGGTTGCCTCCTGACAAAGCTGGCCTTTGATAAGGCATTTGGTAGCACAGCCCATGGAGAGCTTGCCTAAGTCCAGGTGACAGTCATGCATGGCTAGGTGAAAGCAGATGAGAGTGTTCATGGAAATGCAGGTGGCTCTGCATAAACTGCTTGGCCACCACCTCCCCTGGAAAAAAATCCTTGCCCTCTTTGAGAGCTCTCCTCTGCCTGCATAACCCTGAAGAGCCGAAATTTATTTCTCCTGAATCCTGCAAAAGCCCAAGCCCATATGATAAGTTAAAATTAGACTCTGGCTAAAAAACAGAGCCTCAGACATGAATTCTCTTAAAGTTTGGTGTATTCAATGCTGGGAATTTGCTTCCATCCATGCCAGAGGTAAAGGGATTAGCTGTGAAGCCCTGATCCCATTCCCTACTCTTCCCAGAGCCCAGGGCAGCCTGGACTCTTGGTCTGAGGTTCAGGCCTCTGTAGCTGAAAGTGTTTAAATAGGAATGTCCATCACTTGGTGTGAATAAAAGCGAAAGTGGCCCTTTTAAAAGAGAGCAATGACTTGATCAAAATGCTGCTTTGTCATATCTGTTTCATAAAAATTTGCCCCCTCCAGGCCAATCCGGCTTGATGTCAATGGTGAACGCCAACCACAGCCTTGTCTCGGTGAGCACTGCACAAAGCCTTAATTTCACAGCCTTCAAACAACAGTGAAAAATCACCAGGAACTTTCTCCTCGGATCTGGGATCTCCCTAGCAACCGCAGGCCAAGCATACTGTAATTCAATTTATGCCTTGAACTCCTTCAGGAGTCTCTTCTTTAAAATCTGTCACAGTCAACGTGCCTTGGGAAACTATTATAAGCGCCTGAACCTTTGACCAGCGGAGAAAGTAAGCGTTAATATAAATCTCGTAAGCATGTTTGGTCTGTTTTTATGTTGGGCGTATGGTACATTTAACATTCATCCCGCAGCCTCCATCTCTTTTCTGCTTGGGAAATGCACCCTGCATCTGTCATACTGTCTGTGCTGAAACCGGGCGACCATCTCTGAAAAGAGGCGCGGGGGAAATGCCTCCGCTCAGCCAGAAGAATTGCTTTATGTGGAAATGCAGTGACATGGCCCTCGGCTCATTGGGAGACTGGGGGTGTCATGGGAAAGATAAGCAGGAGTGACCTGGCAGGTTTCTGAATGTCTCAATCCGGGACTGAAGTGGGTTTAACAAAAGAGTGAAAGCTTAGCAGGAAAACACAAATGATAATGAACTGCTCACTGTGTTTAAATAGCCATCCCCAAATAGTTCTGCAGCAAACATTGTCAAGTTACTTGAGTCAAACTGAGGTTTATAGGCCTGTAATTTTCAGGGCTATTTGTTCAGGAGCCCTCTATGACCATCTTGAAAAAATTGCTGCTTTGGCTGACAAATGGCATTTTTAAATTAACTATATGATATGATGTGTTATAAATAGGATCCTTCTCTGTCCCTTAGCTCTATGTCTCAAGTGTGTTCAGAAAGAGAAGGGTTGAGCCTTTAATGAGTGAGGCTTGGCAGGAAACATGTTGGCACTGAAATCCAGGGACAGGTTGGGGCTAGAATCAACCTGTGGTGGGGGTTACACCCAAGGACCAGGATGGGATCCACTCACCTGGTGGTGCTGAAAGCCTCCATGCAGAGCACCTCTCAGGAACCAACTGCTAAAGATAATTTTCAACTAATTATTAACTGGCCATATTCCAACTCAATCCAAGTATTTTACCAAGGAGCCTCACCCCATCACACTATGTCAACTGAGAATAGTAAGTCTGTGCACTGTGATGGGCTTTTCCAGGTGGATCAAAATTAGACATCTCTTTTCTTCCCTCCTCTCTCTCTTGGCTGTAAGACATCACCCTAAATAAAGTGATGTAGCATGGTAACTCCAGGATGCCCCTATGCTGTGGTTATTACAGATGGCTGGTACCAGTTGAAATTGCTGCTTTCGGAACATCGTGGAGCAGCTCCAAAGGAAGATGTTGTATTTGGCCCATGCAGCCTCTGCTTGTAGAGTGGCTTCAGCTGCAGCTGTGTTGGAGACAGGGAGCAGCAGTCAGCAGCGAGTGGAATACCTGCATGAAATCCCATGGTCCCTGAACAGGGCTCACTACAGGACTAGATTTGATCTCAGCAGTCTTTCCTCACATTGCTTAATATGACTCTATTTATATTTTCAGTCCTGCTGTTTGCTTTGATCTCAGGGAAGCTTTGCAATGCAGGCTGGGGCCGGTATTTGGCTGGGCAGTATCTCCATCTACCCTCAGAGAAGAACAGCCTGCAGCTTTTTCCAACACTTGTAGAAGTACCGAGATAAGGACAGTTTACAATCAGTGAGGGTCTGAATCCTTGCCTGCAGCTGAGTAGAGACCTGGCATCATTTTATGTTGGAAGAACCTGCTTTGACTTTAGAAAGGCTTACAGGGTTTTTGCATTGTGAAGTGGCTGCTGAAAGGCAGACAGGGCCATGAAGAAATGACCAGGCAACATGCAAAGCCATGGAACTGGGAACTGCATTGGGTATGGCTTAATGCAGCAATGCTGGAGCAAATGCCAGCAAATGTGAATTTTACCTTTCCCCTGGTATTTCTGTTTTTCCCACGCAGTTCTGCTCATTGACCGTGCAGGTCTGAGTCATGGCCCTTGTGCTCTGTTCCTGTGTGCAGTGGCTGGTACAGGGAGGACTTAGGTGTAATAACACCCTGTCACTATTCATTAGGAACACAAAATCGCAGCTGGAATACCCACGGGTTCCCACGGAAGCAGGGCTGTCTTTCATCTTGCTGTCGTCTATTTAAATAATTCCTCACTGTTCAGGCAAACTGAACAAACAGGTGGGGGGGAAACACATGTATTACTAATTAACTAGAGATCATTGTTGTACAGCAAACAATAATATCAAAACTCATCCATTTCAGTGGAGGGGGACTGTTTATAGAGGCATGAATGAGTGAAACATTAGCAACATCCCTTTAACTGTTTTGTATCCATAGAAGAAGTCTAGTTGTTAGACAAAAGAGAGGGACAGATTTCATTCCCCGAGTGGTGTAGAACTGGGTTATTACACCACAGTTGAAGTTGGGTTCCCATTTATTTAAAATGAGTTGTGCACAATCAGCTGATGGCATTGGGTAACTTTGAGATCAGCTCATAGTGAAGATGGCACGTATCTGCCAGGATGGTCGTTCTCATCCACCAGGCTGCTCTTATAGACTGTATGGTAGTCAGGTGGGGCACTGGTGATGCCTGGATGCTTCAGAGCAAAACCCAAAGGTTTTGCAAGGGCAGGGAAGAAGATTATAATAGCTGCTTTGCACTGGGGTATGTTGTTGGCTCTACATCAAGAGAAAAAAAAAATTAAATATCATTTATCTTTCTCTAGAGAGTTTACCGGCCAAGTTTTGAGGGAATTATCTTTTTTTGCATCACCTGTTCGCTTGACTGTGTAAATACAATACTTGCTTGAGAAAGGAACAACAGTGCTCCTTTCAGCCTTGCAGGATTTCAATTCACAATAAGTTTATCTGACATCTCTCATGATTAGCTTCGAACTTATCTCAGGCAAGAGAGAGGGGTGGAGAGAGGGCAAGAGAAGCAGATAAGCACCAAACAAAAGATGTTTGTCTCTCTTGGTGCTGCTTTAAACCAGCCCAGTCTGTCAGGTACTGACATGAGAAGTAGCACGTGAATTTTGCAACAGGGAGCAGGAGGAAAGGATGGAATATAAACCCATTTTAGACACCAAATATGTCTTACTATTATTTATGTTCCTTGACAAATTGTATGGCTAATTCCATGCACTTAGTGGGAAAAGTGCTGTTATCAGGGAACAGCTTGCTTTGAAGTGCACTAAAGGATTCCCAGTGATTACAAGTAAACCTGAGTCAGAGGAGAACTGATTCAATTTCCAGTTGAGTCCTGAAGCTTGAAAACTTGAGGATGCAAGGTGGAGGTTTTCCTCTGGGGTCTGAAAGAATCTGTGATTAGCTTTAGAGCATGATCCAATTCCCAGTGAACATAAGAAAGATCTTGTCTAACTGAGTGGTTTGAGGAGAGAACTGGCCATTTTTACCTAAATCCCATCACTTACAGACCAATAGACATTAGATGAAATGATGACACAAACATGGTTCTCACCACTACAAGGTGTTATGACAAAAGTATAAACTTATTCAAAAATGTTTAGATGGAGCTTCGAAGAACAATTCCTTCAAGAATTAGTAAACATAAAGATGCAAGAAAGTTGTCTTCAGGAGAGCAGGAGAACCCTGGGCCATGGCCAACAGGAGCTTCAGACACATGACACAGGAGGTGTCATGTTCATCTGCCTGAGGCTCCTTCTCTGGGTGTCTGCTCCCATCACCTTTGAGGAAGGATGCCAGGTGAGCTGCACCCTTGTTCTATCTCCATCCTTACAGAATCCAAAATAGAAGAAGAAAATCTCTTGCAAAATTGCCCATGGTTTTTCAATAGAAGAGAAGGATAGCTTTATTTTCAGTGTAATAGAGCACAATGTTCAACTCTGGGTGCTTGCAAGATAGCTGTTTTTTGGATGCTCTGTGCTGTGGTGTCTTACATTATTCAGGGGCTTCCCCCTGCTGTAGACAAGAAGCTGCTGCAGAATAATCCTGAAGCAATAGTTGCTCCTGAAATAACTATCCTTGAGTAACTCCTTGTGCAGACATTTTCATTCCCAGTTGCCAGAATCTTCTGCTGGGTGAATTATTCTAAAACATCTCTCTTTTTACCAAATAAGAGTCTTCATCTATGGGTTATTCAATAACTATTGATCTCTGAATTCACCTCACCTTTAACTTCACAGACCTGCCAAGTGTAAAGAGGACACAAGTTTATGTGGCAACAGCTGGCACATGCTGATTATTCATCATTTCACAATATTAATAATGTTTTGCTCACAAATGGCCTTTGCTGGAGTCACTAAAAGTGCTTTGAGAAATCACAGTGGAGTAAGCAGGCTTCTTTTCATTGCACAATCAGAGAAAACTGAGGAACAAACACAACGAGGCATGATATTCTAAAATGATTAGTAATCTGAGATGTTCCGTCTTGGTCAAGACCTAAATGAAGAGCAAGAAGAGACTGAACTTAAGATAATTGTGAGCATCTACATTTGGAAAATCAGACCCTTGGAAGGATCCTCTATTGATATCTAAGACTAGAAGCAACAAATCTTTCTTGTCAGTTCTGAGGATGGTGGCTTATAAACTGGTCATGCAGCTGTTATTATTAACATCATTATTGTGATTACATGCAAATATAAATTTGGGGGTTCTCATTGCTCTATTTACATGTCAAACATACAGCAGAGGGGTCCCTGACCCCAAAGATTTATTCTTCAAACAGCAACACATAATCATGGAGAGTCACTGTGATGAAAATGAGGCAAAGAAAAATCAGGTTTGTCCATCTCTGAGATGCTCATGGAAGTAGCAGCATGCTACCTGCTCAGATGGTGTTGGATTGGATTTTCTCACCTGCTTTAGGGAAGAGGAGGGAGCTGGCAAGAATTAGAGGACGGACTTTGCGTTCATTTGGTGGGAACTCTTCCTTTTTCCTCATTTGGCAGGAAAACTGTCTGAAAAGCACTTGCTGGAAAGTGCTGGGCTGGCCTCATCTCCCCCACATGCTTAGCAACTTCAGAGAAGGCTTGGGAAGCAACAGTAAACCATTTTCTTTCTCCCTCAGCCATTTCCCCTTCTCCCGGGCCACAGTCGACATTGAATTCTGTCTCCTTCCCACTTTCTTTCTTCGTTGCAACCCCCGTGATGTCTCCTGGCACTTTCCAAAGTGAAGTCAGATTTTGGCACCATCCCTTCAGCTGTGATGAAAGTTACAACGGGGAGGGTAAGTGGAATTTGATAACAAAAAGCCTCATGAGGCCTTTTCATCTCTGAGCCTCTGGCAGTCCCAATAAATTCCTGTTTCTATCTCAACATCAACATTGACAATTCTGCAAAATAATCAAATGGAAGATAAAATAAATAGGAATTACTGCAGCAGATCTGTTAAATGATTTTCCTTTCACTAGATTCCAACAAATTGCTTAAAACACATCTTAAACTGCCTTTATTTTCAGGAATGTAAATACTCTGAAGGACAGATTATACAGTCACAGCTCTCAGGGACAGCGTGTCAGGAGTACCAGAGGCAGAGTCATAATCCTCCCCCTCATTCTTTCTGGCTAAATATTCTTATGTGGTCAGAATGACCTACTGTGCAGTCAAGACAATTTCTAAGTGGTCTAAGATAAGTGTCCCTTGATCACAATGGAAATTGTGGAAATTTTCTGAGAAATAAGCATTTTGAAAAACCACCAATGGCTGCCAATGAAGAAAATATGCTCTCCTCCCCTAACCTTGCTGAAATTCTATGCTCAAATGTAAATATACTTTAAGCATAAAGCAGTAAATTTTTTTAAGCACCAATCTAAATAGTGGCTAGAGAGGAGAAAAAAATCAGATTGAACTCTACTGACCCCTGTGTATGTGTATTTGACAATATAGCATCTCTAGCCAAGGTTTAAAAATGGTGCACTCTTGCATCAGAGGGTAGACTGACTGAACCTTATTTCTAAACTGTGCTGCATTATTAGAAATACTCATTTATCTTCTGTTTCTTCAGTTGGATTTTACAGAAATAAAGACGCCCTTGCCAAAGCACATTTTTCAGAGTGAATAAGGATGAAAAAAATGTGGTATTCTGTTTGCCACAGTGCAGTATTTTGCACTAATGGAGAGAAGATGCTTGTGATGGGAATGTTCAAACCAGGAGGGCCACATGGGTCAGGGACAGTAGGTGATGAGGCTGTTTAGAGGAACTCAAAGGCTTCAACATCAGCCTGGAGAGAGGAGGCACTGGGCTGGTAGCAGCCCTCATTTTCCTCTTCAGATAAGATCCCTTTGTGTTTGCCCCAAAGTACACTGGTGGTAGGGCTTAGCCCCCACTGTCACAGTCTGTAAGGGCTGAGGTACAGCTGAGATTACTGAGACAGCCTTCCTCAGAAAAGTAATTAGAAATGTAACTTTGCCAGACTGGGACATAAATGTGTTTTGTTTTGTTGTATTTTGGTTTTAGTCCATATGCTTCTTAGAATCATAGAATTATTTGGGTTGGAAGGGGTCTAAAGATCATCTTGTTCCAACTCCCCTGCCATGGGCAGGGACACCTTCCACTAGATCAGGTTGCTCAGGGCCCCATCCAGCCTGGCCTTGGACACTTTTAGGGACTGGACATCCACAGCTTCTCTGGGCAACCTGTTACAGTGTCTCACCCCCTCTGAGCAAAGAATTTCTTCCTAACATCTAATATTCATCTAATTCTTCAACAGGTCTGTCCTGATAACTTGGGAGAGATTGAAAGTTTCTCCACATGGTTTTCCACACTGCTCCTGCAAGCTTCTAGCTATATCCAGAGGGAGAAGCCAATGGGTCAGGTAATTCTGCTGCCTGGACAGTGCCATAGTGTCCTCTTGGTGATGCCCAAAGCATTTGCCATGAATTTCTAGAACAGTCACTGAACACTGGGAGCAGAAGAGGCTTAACCAGCCTGTCCTGCACACCTTGCTAAGGCCCAATGGCTCTGGCTGCATCAGCCTGAGCCAAACTTGTGAGCAGTAACTGTGAAAAATGCTTTCTCAGCCACATCTGGTGATATGTCACCCATTGGCTTTTTGAGCGTGGGCATCTCCCAGAAAACAGCAGCTTTTCAGGACCATGTCCTTGC
The DNA here is from genome assembly GCA_013390005.1 of Calyptomena viridis. Classification (NCBI taxonomy): domain Eukaryota; kingdom Metazoa; phylum Chordata; class Aves; order Passeriformes; family Eurylaimidae; genus Calyptomena; species Calyptomena viridis. The sequence continues at coordinate 201,019 of WEIV01004838.1, forward strand.
CACCTCTATGGTGCACTTACCTCTTCCCATTTAAAAAAGAGTGAAGGATATTTTCCTAAGTTACTTCAGAACTTTTGTTCACAGTTGTTTTGCCACTGAAGGGTTAGTTATATCTCATGATTATTCCAGAGACAACTAAATTCTGGCATCTGTTAATAAAAATATACTGTATGTGAATCCCATTTGGTTTGGAATATATAAAGCTGCTCTACTGCAAAATATTGTTGTTGATTTTGTTTAGATAATTTAAGAATCCAAGAGGGAAGTGAAATTTTCCACTGAATATTGATTTAATTGTGGTAGTGACAGTGATAATGGTCTTTTCATTGGTTACCACTGTCCAGCACATGGACAGATTTGGTGGTTGGTATATTTTAGCCTATAGTTTTCTTGGGCATCAAGTTTCTTTGCAGAAGCCTCTGACATGAGTAATACACACACAATACAATTACATCAGCCCAGGTTTGAAGTGGGAAATGCTTTCAGGCCTTCCTTGTTTATAAGACAGGCGATAAGCCAGCTTTCACCCTGGTCCACATCAAATTCAAGGTTAGGTGACGTAATGTAGGTCAGGATTCAGCTGTGTGAAATCTGGGAGAGGACAGAAAAGACTGTACTGGCTTCCAAATGCCTTAATAAGGGCATCTTCTTTTAAAGAGAGTGTTAGTCTGAAGTAACTTCTCTTATGCTAACAGTTATGACTAGGCAACTGTAAGTGTTTAAATCAAGTGGGATTTTCTATTCGAGGCACTGCTAAAGTCCACAGTTTTCAACTGCCTAATCTAGTAGCCCATGCCTGCTCAGGAGCATCATTTGTTAGGGGGAGGAAGATTTAAAGAGGAGAAATGTATATAAATGGCTTTAATCATAAAAACCAACCCAGATAGTTCATGGCTATCCTAATGTGAAACTATAAATTACTAAACCAAAAGCTACACTGTAAGGGGGAAAAAAACTAAAAGCTGTAATTCAGCAAAGCCTGCAAAGCTTCATACTTTCTACAATTATCTGAGGAGCTCCAGAAAGAAGACTTCATGCAAACAGTGCACACACACACACTTGAACATGCAAATGGAATATATCTCCAGTTATGGGTGTTTCAAACTGCTGCCATGTCACCAAACCCCACAGAGCCCTTCACAGAAGGGGGCTTAAAATGCTTCTCCTGCATTGCTCCTGATGGTTTGCAGCTGCACATGCAGGCATTATAACCATAAATCCATAGAATCATCAAGGTCAGAAAATACTTTTAATATCATCGAGTCCAATCATTAACCCAGCACTGTCAAGTTCACCACTAAATCATGTCCCCAAGTGTCACATCTACACATTTTTCAAACATTTCCAGGGATGGTGTTTCCATTATTTCCCTGGGCACCTTGTTTCAATGCCTAACAACTCTTTCAGTGAAGAAATTTTACCTAATATCTAATCTAAACCTCCCCTGGCACGGGCAGTGCCAGTCTGATGAGACTTGAAAGGCTGGGGTTAGTCTTGGTGAGGATTGGGCAAATTTGGTACTTTTACAAAAAATGTGTGTTTGCTCTGCAGATTTCCTCTGTGGCTGCCAACGGAAGGTGGAATAAATGAAATAAAGGAATAAAGCAAAGGAATCCAGGGAAAGATGCTGGTTGGCATAGCTGGCACTTGCCATTTGTTTTCCTCTGAGACAGATGTAGGTGTATTGGCACATGTGTATTTCAATTAACACAAAATACCCACAGCCTGCATCTGATCTGTTACACCACAGCCTGCCCACAAAGGGAGCATTGATTTAGGGGGCTTGTTTCACAGTCCTGTTGCAGGACAATATTAGTGGGTTTGAGGAGAGATTTGTCCTGACACCTTTTGTCCACAGCTTGCAGACACCATTGTCTGTGGTGCATAATCTGATTTAGCCTAATCCAACCCTAATGGGAACTCCCACCTAGGAGCTGAGGGAACAGGAGATACTGCAAGATTTCCAACAGGTCATGGTGGTCTGTTTTGTTTTCATTGTTTTTCATTGTTTGCTACTTAAAAAAGAAAAAAGACACCCAACCTGAGCTCCCCTTAGAGTGAATGGGGAGAGGAAGGCATCTCCAGAAGGTGATGAACTGATTTCTCATATAAAAGAGGTCTGAGAATTTAACCTGATGACTCCTTGTGGTTTGTGTGTGCACGTTTGTGTGCTATTCCTTTGGGCTCCAGGAACGAACACTATGAAAATCTGATTTAAAGGATCTTTGCAAAGACCATCCAGCCTCCATGGAAAATCCATTCATCAGGACAATGAGGTTTATGCTAGACTTGAAACACTGAAATTGTTCCTGAAACTCCAGCATATATTGCAGAACTTTGTTGAATTGAAACCTTCCAGAGTACAGAGGTGATGCATTTTTTTTAAGCCTTAATTGTTTGCCTCAATCCTATCCAGACTCTCTCCTTGTTTTGTCCTTGATAGAATAAAGGAATCCCTAAAGCTCCCTTTTATCTCCTCATTCTGTAAATAGTTTTGGCCTAAGAAATGCCTCCTTTTTAAATTTAAAAAAAAAACAAAACAGATAATATTTAGTGCTGTTTACTATATCATGTTGATTCTGAGAAAAAATATCGATAAAGAAACTTGTGCAAATCAAAACCCTGGATAATACTGAAGATCTTTATCAGCAGACTGCTAACTGTTGTTGTGCTAAATAAAGAAGTGAACACATTCTTACATTAAAATTAATTCCAGAAGAAAAAGTAAATCTCTCTGTTGAAACAAACTATTTTTCTTAGATATTATGTTTATGTGCCCAAATGCTAATAATTTGTTCTCTGCTTTTATTCCCTCCCTCCCCCTGTTAAAGTGTCAGGTTTCTTTATGGGTCATGATGTTTGTGTGGCTCTCAGAGACAGTCACACACCCCTGAGGATAGTTCCAGATGAGGCTGAGACAGAAGATGGATAAAGGAATTGAGTAAAATACCACTTTTTCTTCTGAAAGAGCATTCTCTGAGAGAGAGAGAGGAAGCTTTTTTCCTGAGAGCATCTCAGATTTGTAGCTGTCTGCTCCTGACTCTGGGGCTTTGATCTAGCAAAATCTGGAAGTATCCTCTCCCATCCAGGTACATAATTAAGTGACATGAACTTTGCAGGGTCTCATCACCTACTTACAAGGTGACACATGCCAAGATGCTCAGCTGAACTGGAATCCAAAGCCCGGATCCAACCTGGCTCCTTGGAAACTGAAAATAGGTCTCCCCATATAGTCAAAGAAGGAAAGAAAGTGCTTCTCCAAAAGCTTTAGGAGATAATCCAGCCTGTCATTTGAATCCGATGTATTGCAGAAGAACCTGATTTTTTACACTTACTCCTGTTTTGCAGATGTTGGCAGTCAAACAGTGATGGGAATACACACCTAAAAATACTTACCTCTAAGTACTTTAGCCTGCAGCAGAGATGTAAGGAGGTGTAGGGAGCAAAAATGTGGGAGAACACTATCCTGCTACAGAAGCCCAGGATGGTGTCAACCTGCAAGAGAAGGATCACCTTTTCACCCATTCCTGCTCCAGCATTCCCTCTTCCCCTGCACTTCCCATGGCTCCCTTGGGAACCTCCTTCTCCTGCAGCAATGACCCCATGGACAGAGAAGGGGTAACAGAGAGGAAGAGAAGTTACCAACTCCATCCCTAAGGCTGGTGTTTCTCCCATCCGTCATTTGGAAAGAGGGGAAAGGAGCAGGATCCATGAGCCCTGAGGTCTCTGTAAAATGGATGCACAAAGGGGCATGGAGCCACAAGGACCCTGGCAGATGACTGCCTGCCTGCTCCCAGTGATCTCCCCAGCCTCCACTCCCCCCTGCTCCACTTGCCCCCTGCTCAGTTTGGTCCAAAGCAGAAGAGGAGGAAGGTATTCGGTGTCCTCATTTCCCTCCAGGAGTCCCTGTTTGGCTCTGTGTTCTTTTGTTCAACACCTAGGAGAAAGTGATAACAACAGCAAAATAAACTTTCAGCAGTTCCAATTAAAAGAAAAAGAGAGTCCAGTGTTTCCTCTCAGAAGCACAGAGAGCTAGAATGTCAGCCGGCTATCAGCGATACCTGGAAAACACTGCCTTCTGTGCCAGCAAAGCTGATGAGGGTTTTTTATTTTAATGGCCGTGCTCTGAAAGATCTGGTTGTTAGGTACATTGTACACCATGGGAATGAGGTGTGGGGTATTTTGGCCCTGGCACTCTGTTGTTTTTTTTTCCACATATCTCAAGGGTGGAATGAGGCAGTCAGTGCTCTGAAGGGTTATGTCTGTGTTCCCATCACACCTGTGTTACCCGTATCTGTGTTTCACAATGTGATTAAATCAAGTGTTTTGTGTCAGCACAATAGTTGCAGTAGAAAGAGGTGCAGAGATTAACGCACCATGTACTCAGAGTGAGCTTACAGCAAAGCAAAATCCAACCAGTGAAGGGCAGCATTGTCTCCTGTGTCCCCATGGAGTGGGAGTTTGGGTTAGATAAAGTGTCCTAGACTTTTTGAGGAGAGGGCAGCATAGCATTGCTTAATGTAAATAGCTATTCCAGAAAATTAAGTCTCTTGGTATAAACCTGCTTCTCGCAGAAGAGCTGGAAGCTGTACAGTGCATCTACCTAGAGAGCATAAGGCTCCAAATTTTGATAGTTTGATAGTTTTTTTCTCCCCTCCCAGCCTGAAACATGAAAAACGAAAAAGCGAAATGCTGCATTATCCACTTGGGCAGTGCCAAATTATGTCCTTCTGACTTTACATCAGATACACTGGCTGTCCACCACCATGGGTAACTCAGTGGACATTGTTGAACAGCTTGAAGAATGTCCTGGGAATAAGATGTTCCTACATTGGAGGAAAACTTTTTCCAGCATTATTTTCTTCCCTCAGAACAATCTGCTCCCAACTTGCTGGCTGTACAAGCCCAGACCTTGGTGCCATAATTATCTGTTGTACCAATTTGCTAAGTCCTGAGTCACAGAGTTGGTAGAAACAGGGACAAATCATAATAAATTCTTAAACACAGTGGAAATCCCACATTAGGAGTGAAGGGTGGCTAGGCTTTCATCCATCCCTGGAGGGAAACGTGTTGCAATCTGCACTGCCGCTTCCTCAGAGACAGCAGGGCAATGTGGGCTACTAAAACAGGGCTGATCCTGCCAGTGCTTGGTCCAGTGCAGACCTATAAATGCAGCTCTCCAGGAAAAGTGTCTCCATCCATATTTGTTTCCTTTCCCTCTCCTGAAACACAAGCAGATGCTGATACTTCAGCTTGCATTTCTTAGTGCCTTGTGCTAGGGCTTCTCTTGAACAAGCAAAGCAGTCATTTATGATCAGATACTGCCTTTAGCTTTCGAGCACCCATTTAAGGCACTGCCATTAGTTCTGCTTTTGTTCTTTGGTTCCCAGGTGAACACTGAGGTCTCCAGTGTACAGCGATCACTATTACAGGTGAAGTACAGGGTGAAGGATCCCACAGAAATCTCTGGACAGCTGCATACAAGAGGTGATGGCATTAACTACCCTTAGTTATATGTGTCAGGGCAGCATGAGGTGAGCCAAATCTTTTCAGACCTCCACGCTGAAATGGGCTCTGCTTGTGAATGCTTAGCCCTCACACATGGGTAAGGGCTGAGTTAAGCCTTAATTAATTAGAAAAATTCCAAACAAATCCCTCCTTCAGGTTTCTCAGCTGTATCCTGCCTTTCCAAGGCCTGACATGGAGGGTGCAAGCCCTGGGATATAACACTGTATTTGTTATAGCATCCTGGTCAGGACTGAGCAGCATTTAACTGCATACGAGACATCTCTCACTGTAACAGCCACCATGTTAAATCCCTATTGAATTAATTTGATTTTATCAGATTATTCATAGTGTGCCCTATTATTTGCAACCTGTGGGCTAACACATGTCAATATTTAATAGTCCTGCAGTCTCACAGACATGACCATTGATGGTCCCAAAGTATGATGTGTTATTTTATGAGGTATTGCTGCTCTCACACACAGTTAAACTCTTCTCCATAAGGCTGATGCTCTTGGCAATGAACTTGCACAGTTCAAGGATGAGAACAGTGCCTATTTCTCATTAGGTGCTTCTGCTAGAAGGACTTTGTAAGGCAAAGCCACTGCTTGACACATAATTTGAAAACATATTATTTTGACTTACAGAGAAAGAATCTCTTTTCTCTGACCCAATTTTATTTTGTTCAGAAGTTGCTTCTTCAAAAATTTTTCAGAAATGTTTTCTTTTTTCCCCTGGGAGTTTTAACAAAAATGAAAGCAGTGCTGTTTTCATTAGTATTTTCCACAGAAAAGTTTAAGCTTTTCTCAACAAAGGGCAATTTTTTTCTGCAGTTGAAAGCTGGGGGGGTTTTAATTTTTTTTTCTTTTCTTTTTAAGTTAGAAATGCTAATGTGCTGCCCTGCAGGAATTGGCATTTAAGTGCCTTATACTTACATTTGCCTCAATTGACCACAGTTACTGAGATTCTCTTTCTTACGATACACCACAGCCTTCTCTCATGATGTGAAAAACCAGTTGTGTTCTAGGAGATAAAACTTGGCCAAGCCCATAAAAGAAAATGGGAATAGAAAGGCATCTGAAACTCCCACTATTTTCTGTGGAAAGTAAGCTGAATCTGAGCATTTTATTTTCAAAGTAAGCATTTGAATTATGGAGGAATACTTGGCATTTTCCTCAAAAAGCAGAACTTTCACAAATAAATTAATTCTGAAATAGAAAGAAAATGACCTCTTGCCCCAAAATTCCTGACAGCTAATTTTCCACTGGAAAATATCTTTTGTGGAAAGTTTTGATGCTCTCCATATTTGTGTACTTAAACTTACATATGTGCTAATGTGGCTTTGCTGATCAGAACCTCAAAATTTTGCATGTTGCAGAATTTATACTTTTGTTCCCAGCCAAACCATACCATATAAAAGCTGGCTTATTACTAGTAATATTGAAAAAACTGGCTAACAAGACATCCTGGATACTGCACACATACTGATGCTCTTTATAGAATAAATGCTCTGTGCTCTGATGTGGCAAATGAGGTCATTTGAGTGCACTAACTCTGGTCTTCCTCTCCCTGTTCTGCTTGAAAGAGATTTGAATGTGAAAAGGTTTTGGCACTCAGGGCTCCATGGTTTGGAACGGCTTTCAAAACTGGAGACTGAAAGGTCACTTTTCTCTGAAGGAGTAAGGGACCCAACCCCAATACCAGCCATCAAAGAAACTCTAAAATAAGACGTTGTTTTCAGAATCACATTGATTAGGCCAGGGATGAAGCTGTTCCCCATAAACATGTGAGACCTCTGTGTTGAATATATATTGTTTTATCCCTGCGGCATGACCCCGTGTGTCAGATAAGGAGAAGCAGTAAAACAGGGAGGATGTGGTTGCTGTCTTGGAAGATGGAAAACAAATTCAAGCTTAGGAGCGTTGTTTTTTTCTCCACCAAAATTAAAACCAGTGCTCCTGTTAGCTTCCTTAACTCCAACCAAATCTAGCTCATGTTCTGACAGGGGAAAAAAAGGGATTTCAAAAGCTATTTCACATTTACCAGTGGTGAAACAACTTCCTGGGAGGTGAGGGTGAAGGCATAGATGAGCATAAGATATGCTCATACCTCCTTCTGCCCGTAATGAACCAATGGATGTGTTTGCCCCAGAAAAACCATAAGGCACTGAAAGCCATGGGCACCGTGAAACAAGGGCCATGGTGCAACTCTGCTGTGCTGGGAGCTGCCCCAGCCAGCCAAAACTGGTGCTCATGGGGTGCCACCACCATGCTACTCAGGGAGCCAAAGTGCTTAATTCTGGCCTGGAAGGAGACACCTGGGGGCTGAAATCCATAGCAGCAGATGATTTTGTGGATGTGGGCCTGAATCTAACTTTCCTCACCCCAGCAGAAAGAGGGGGATATGCTCCCCACCAGGTGACCTCACTCCTTGCTTTATATATAACAGTCTGATGCTTCCCACAGTTTTGGATTCAGATCCAAATCCCCTTTCTGACAGACACAAAGCAGGATTTATGCTGTGTCTTCCCACTTGTTTGTGACCAAGCGAGTTTGGGGCTTTCTTTTCTTTCTTCTCTACTTGTGCTCCATCAGGTCTAGCAGGACACATTCAGAAAATAATTCCCAGGTTATGGGAAGCCCTTGCTCATCAAGGAGGCTGGGCTTAGCTCCCACATAGTCCAGCACCAGCACCAGCACCCGTGTCAATGTCTATTGCATGCTGGAAGTGCCTTTGAAGACTCAGGTCTGACACATCTTCCTTCATCTACCACGATTCAGTTCTCTAACTCAGTGCTATGCCCTCAACTCTGTGGCTTGTTAAGACCCTTTAAGAGCAATATGTAGAGCCTGAGCAGGAAGGTCTGATGAGCATAATAGATGACATTGGTATTTTTAAAAATACCAATCTCTTGATACATATTGTGAATGCTGCAGTTTTCCTAATCAAGCAATCATAGCTGATAACTCTCTCACCATAATGCTGCATTTTAGTTGCGTTTTTGAGCCTGTAGTAGTATCTCAGTCAAGTTTTTGGGAATACTGAATTGCTTTACAGGCTTTCACCCAAAGTCAGGGAGAAGTATTGTGCATGGTTCTCTGCTCTTTGAAAAAGAATCATCTCTATAGTGAGGAAAATGTTTCCTGAAGCCCCCAAACTGCCTTTTCCATCCCTCACCAGCCTGCATCCCAGCTGGGTGGGCTGACAGTAGATCACTGCATTCAAGCTGACAGCACATTGAGCTGGTTTTAAATTTCCTGCTCTCTAAAACATGTTGCAAACTGAATCAAAACACTTTCATTAGAGGGATGAAAATAAATCCCACTGAAGCTGGATTTTATCATGCGGCTCTATCAGAGACGAGCAGGCTGGGTTATGTGGGGTTCAAGGATGTGGCCATCAGTCCCCAGAGCCAAATGGGAAGCTGTGGAGAATCTCTGCTGTATGCCCAGATATTAGACTTAGCAACCAGTGCCATCATCTAGGAGGACTAAGCTGGCACGCTGTTACTCCTCCATTTGGTTTTTGGGAAGCCTTGATTTCCACCACTGGAAATGGGGCTGGCAGCATCATAAAACCAGCTTTGAATTATGCTGAATTTCCAGAACTAAAGCAATATTTTGATGATATTTTTACTTGTGATTACCATCCAGACACAAATGTAAGCCTTGCAGCACATGTTTGAGAAGGTGGGTGGGCTCTCTCAGGCATATTTTCACATCAGGACTAGTACAAGCCCCAGCTCAGGAGCTGCTCCAAACTTTTCCTTGCCCCCTTGAGAATAATATCGTGGTCAGCTGGTGCTGCCAGCTGGGACAAACTGCTCCAGCAGAATGCATTGCCTAGAGCATTTCTTTTGCTTTCACTTTGCAATCTGCTGCCACTTCTGGGAGGATTTGGATTACATTACTTGGCTACTAATAACTCTATCATGCCTTCCCCAGACTCCATCCTACACACAGGAGAATAGTCCCAGTTTGCTGAAACTTGCTTCCCCAGTGCAGTGTGGGGCATGCATTGCAGCGTGAAGGCAGTGTGTTAGAAGAAACAACCACTTAATCCTGGGTTTGTAGCCCCCGGATTAACCCAGAGCCAGATCTGACCAACATCCTAAGTGGAGATGGTCCTATCTGGAGACAGTTTTTTCTGAGAAGCTGAAGGTGTCTTTAGCAGAGCACAGGTCTCTTGACCAAGAAAGCACTGGCTGCTTGCATGAACAATTTCAAGATATAGTGTAATGTGCATAAGTCACTGACTGTACTCTCAGCTACAACAGCAAAAATGCACAAAAGTGTAGGCACGAATGTACACAAATGCATATTATTATGATTTGCAGCTGTCAGAGCAATTCCTATGGCTGAAAGAACCAAACTTAATTATCAATCTGGAATGAATCGTGATCTTAAAATAAAAAAGAGTAAGCTGCCTAGTGTATGCACATTCTTTCATTGTAAATAACTCCCCCAGAATAGAGGGCCAAATCCTCAGTCAGTGTAGGCTTGTGTCAAATTTTGACAGCTAAATTCAGAGAAGCTGACTTTCCTGATGGGTGCTAGCTGCAGATCTGGTTCTCTACATTTTCTAATCTTTTCATCAGGAGACCATGTAAATCCTGTAAGAATATCATGAGGGTGTTGTTTATTAGTGGCCATCTGAATCTTTGAGAACCATTTGCCTTGGCATCTAGATGGGGTTGATGAGGTCTGGGTTTTATTCCTGTCTGAGCCTCTAATTCTGTGTGATCCCGAGCGTGTCCTTCATCACCTTTGTCCCCATTGATCATAACATTCAGACCAGAGAAATCAAACTTAAGATCACTGGATGGAGTGGAAAATGTCCTAGATCAAGACAAACCATCTCACAAACACAAGACTGTGTCTAACCTGCCTCCAACTGGAGACTTGTGGCTGATGCTTGTAAGTGTTTTCCCTGGTACATTCCCTCTCCCTGGCACCCTTACTTGTCATTGTGGTGGTGATTTCTTGGCTGCACAAGGAAGTGACTCCTCCAGACTGCAGGGAGATGATTCTATGCGCCTCTGGAGATGTTCTGCATGCCAGTAGCCATACATGAGAGGCACTTTGCAGCCCCCTTACAGAGTGCAAGCTCTTGGCCAGGGCTGTTCTCACTGTGTGTTTGTATAAGACTCTTGCACCAAGGCTCTGCCTCAGCTGGGGCCTCAAAAACATGGCTATAAAATCAGCTATAAATAACAGCAGCAAAGCACAGGGTGTTAAACTCACTGATGGCATCTGAGTCATCACTTTGGCCTCTCGATGGCATGACCTTGGAGGTAGGCTGTTAAGTCTGTAAAAAACGTTTAGAAAAATAATAAAAAAGGCCTCTCAAGTCCAGTGTCTTGCTCCAGTGATAGCAAAAAGGGTAACAGGAGACTGTTGTTCTAACTCTGTGCCGCCTTTTCAGACCTTGTTTTTGTTTTCCTGCAAGGGGCAGGACTTTATTGGCTTGTTTCTGGGTGCACACATGAAACCTTTCATCAGTGCGTGTTTCAGTAACAGGCCCCTGGATATCAGTAACATTGACACATTCATACAATATCCCACTCCGTGATTTGCAGCGCTCCTATGGCTCGGCACTATTAATGAATGAGTGACTCTTTTCATTACCTTGCCATAGATCAAGAGCTGGCCTCTGATTTTGACAGCTGATTCAAATACATCTGGTTTTCCTAACTTGAGACCACTCAGCTCCTCCAGCTAGTGCTAAATGATGTTGTTTGCTGGAGAAGAATAAACTATTTTGGAGGGACGTACAAAAGGCACTTTGATGGCTGAACTGCAGTCCAGGCTGGGAGTGAACATGGCTGTGCCTAAAAGTTGGTCTCAATGGAGAGAAAAGCCTACTTGAGTGAAGTTTTTTCCAGGACTGTTGAGATTTTGGTGGGGAGCAGGCAACCTTCACATGAAGAAAGTCAACAATGGTTCCATTTATAACCTGTGAGGACCATGAAAGTTTCATTTGCCGTGCAAAGTGAAAGATTCCTCTATCTATAGGGATGCCCCTTGACACTATGTGACAAACACACCCCAATGTGATGCCAGCAGCTGCATTTTTCTTTGGTTTCTGACATGCCACATCCTAAATTTAATTGCTTTAATTTGTTAACATTATTTTATACTTCACGAGTATTCTTTCTAAGCTGCTCACTGAGTCATGGCAGCTCACTTGCCACCTTATTACCGTTGTGAAACTGAGAGATCCCTGTTGAAGTCTGCTCTGATGCAGCAGACTGCTGCACCTACTTGAACTAGCGCATGTATTTGCTTAAAATAGGAATAGGATAGAATTCAGGAACAAACTCAAAGAGGAAAAAACACCTTTTGCTTCCTCTAAAGGAGCCCCAGCCATAGCGCACAGAGCTGTGTTGCCCTACTGTATTTCACTCGTTACTGCAATGCAGTTTAAATACTTTCCCCACACTGCAGCAGTTGTATTCAGAACAGTTGAAATAGACCCTTGTTCCCCCACACGGGCTGGGGGAGGCAGGCACTGCTCCCAGAGATGGAAAAAGAACATTTTCACTCTCTAAGTGAAAGAAGTGTGGGTTTCTCTACTCCTGAGAAGAGTTCAAGTGATGTACAAAGGATGGACAGCAAGGGGCAAGGGTGGCCATCCAAAGGAAGTGCTGCCATCTATGTTTTCGGATTCTGGTTTTAATGGGCATGAGGAGGATGAGGTTCTGCATACCAGGAGGTACAGCTCCATTGCTCTGGGGAGCCTCAAGCCCAGAACTCTTTGCTGAGCTAGTCTGGCACCCATGATCAGCTTTGGATTGGGCACAGAATAGAGAAGGGAATTGAAAGTTACTGAAAAGTGAAAAATCTTAAAGCTGCACTCTGAACATATGTTATCTTCTGCTGCAACCTCTCCTTCCTCCATCAGCACCCTCAGCACACTGCTGGGCCCTGCCATGGCTCTACCAGTGATGCATCTGTCTGGATGCCTCCAGCTGTTTCCTTGCTTCAATTATTGTGTATTGCATATCGTGGACAAGACAAAGAAACTTTAAGCTCTTTGTTTGCTGCTGGAATAAGGTACCACCATGAGGAGGGAGTGAAACTGTCTGAGAGACCAAGATAGCCAAAGCTAAAACTGACCTGGGCATCTCTGTGCATGGCTCAGCCCCTGTGGTGTCCAAATCACTGGCATCCCCTCTGCAGGATGAGAGAGCCAAGCTGTGGCATTGCTCGTTACCAGGCACAGAGTCATAGAGCCATGCAGGTTCTGCATTTGTTCTAAGTGTAAAGGCACCCTGATAGTCAAGGCTTTTCTAGGAGGGTTTTAGGCTGGGGAAGCAGCAGCTAAGATAAATGTATCTCACAGTAAAGGATATCCTGCTCAGCCAAAAATAAAATCTGCAGAAATTCAAAGGACGGAAAAAGCTGGATTTTGTAACACTAGAAACTCCGTGTGATGAAATTCTTATGTTATCCAGCTCTTACCATTGGTCTGAGAGAGATAGTGCTTCACTCTGGGACTCCGGCCAGGCTCTTACCTAGCACTGAACAAGCTATAAAGGGTCTTAAACTACCAAAAGATTTTAAGGAAAGCCTCCAAGGTATTTGGATTTGCAGGGATGCAGAGGGGAAATCTTAGATGCTTATGTAGTTACATGCCTGAGTACTTCTAAAAATCCACTATTTAGACTGCAGTTAGTATAGAGCAGCCTGGGCCTCCCCAGGCACAGCACTGCACCTGGATATTGGCCATTGGATGATCTCTTGAGGCTGCACCTCAAATCCTGTGTTCAGTTTTGGGCCCCTCACAGTAAGAAGGACATTGTGACGCTGGTGCTTGTCCGGAGAAGGATGACAGAGCTGGGGAAGGATCTGGAGCACAAGTCTGATGAGGGGCAGCTGAGTGAGCTGGTGATGCTTAGCCTGGTGAAAAGGAGGCTCAGGGGAGACCTTGTCACTCTCTACAACTACCTGAAAGGAGGTTGCAGTGAGGTGGTGGTCAGCCTCTTCTCTGATATAACAAGTGATAAGAAAACAAGAAATGCCCTCAAGTTGCACCAGGGGAGATTTAGGTTGGATATTAGGAAGCATTTCTTCACTGAAAGGGAAGTGATGGAATGACCATCCCTGCAAGTGGTCAAAAGGTGCATGGATGGAGCACTTGGGGAGCATGGTTCAGTGGTGAACATGGTGGTGCTTCATTAATGGTTGATCTCGATGGTGGTAGAGTTGCTGTCCAGCCTTAATGATTCTACGATTCTTGGATTTCACTACTCATGACACAGCCTCCAACCCTGGCAAGACACGTGTCTGTGCCCAAGTCAGATGGTTGGCTTGAGTTGTGGCTAAAAGAAAGAAAGAAAGAAAAAAACACGTGAGAAGGATTTAGATGTCTCCTTGGATAAGAACAGTCCTTGCAAGATCAAACTGGCATAAAATCCGAAGAGCAATAAAAATATTCACACTTTGGAGCCCAAACCTCCTCCCTCTAAGTGTCCACTAGAGGGTTTCTTGTACTTTCCACCGAAATGCCAGCACTGCCGGCTCTAAGAGGTAGATCAGGGGACCCTAGAGGCAGGATGGCAAGGATGGGTGCAGGGACAACAGACACACCAAGGACTGCCAGAGTCTGTGCTCACATGGCATCCCGAGGCAGGACTGGTGCGTGTAGGTGCACATCCACACAGGCTTCCCTGTGAGCTCTGTCATTGGAAGGAGCGAGTGCTGTCCCATTTCTGGGGTGTCAATTCTAAAAGTCCTTTACTAAAACCCACAGGAGAAGTGTGGCTTTTCCAGAGAAAGGGCGTGTACCCAGATACCAGCTGCATTTGCTACCATGTTTAATGGCCATTTCTCACACTGAGTCCATACAAAACTCGCCACCCCTTTCTGGCAGGGCTTTTACCCCTGTCTTGTCTCATAGTGACAAGCCAAGCCTTCTGCTCCCCTTCTTTAGTTCTCCCTAAAATCTGGTCACACTCATATCAAGAAGGAGGAGGAAACTCATCTCCAGATTTGCCATGGGGCCCTGATACAGAAAGAAGACACAGAGAGAAGGGATAGCAGAATGACGAGTTATGAGCTTGATGCTTAAAACAGCATTTATGAGATGTCATTTTTCAGATTAATTTCCTGATTTTGCCGTACTTACAGGCACCAGTCATGCACATTTCAATTACTTCCTCATGGTCATGAAGGCTTGGCAGGTAGATGGATTGATAGGAGAAACACTGCCTTGAAAAACTTCCATGAACATTTTCCCAAGTATTGCAGGTACAGAGTGGCAGGGTGTGGTACTGAAAGCTTTATTAGCTCCTGTGTACAAACCCATAGACTCTCTCCATCTGTCAGGAGTGTGAGCATTTTAATCTCCAAGCACCTACAAAGCATGTCAGCATCACTTTCTCTTTAACCATCAGCAGAACAGTGCTGGAAAGAGGCAAAGTGTTTTCCTTCAGGCCATCCAAAGGGCTGATGACAAAGGTGGAGCAGTCACTGGCAAATGCAAAACAAAATCCTTTCAGTTAAATTAGGTTACATTTGAGTGTGGTTTTTAAAAATTATGATATAAACCAAAAAACCCCCAAAGGATGGCATAAGAATCTGGAAAAAAACCCCATTTCCTTAAAAAGTTAAGTAAAATGTTTTGATTTTTTAAAAAATTAACAGCAAAAGTGAATACCCAGTTTTGTCCCAACACAATCCCAGGGCTTTCACTGAGAAGCATTTTTTGTAGCAAATTGACATAGATCTGATGGTGAGCTGGGGATCTTTGGCTCCCTGCAGTTGTGCCTGTGCTGCTGAGCCTTGCTAAAACACACTGGCTGGTGGCACGGAGAGGTGTGATCCCACACCAGGATCCCTGCCTTGGCAGAGCCCCAAGCCTGAGCTGTGTCTCTGCCACGAGAGCTTTGCCTGTATGACTATGCATTATCATCAGGCTTGTTTGTGAAATGTCTCGCCGACACCGAGCACGAGGGTCAGATTTTCAAAGCACATAGTGCTCGTAATTGGAGCCAGATTTCTGGAGGAGCTCTGTTCCCACTTAAACACCTCAAGAAAGTGACTGGATTGTCTCCCCCAGCTGTTCCTGCAGCGGGAAGTAAGAGCTGTTACAGGCTGACTCCAGCCCTAGATAAATAATAATGAATGAAATTCATTATAGGGGATGAATTTGCAAATATTTAAAGTTTCAAAGCATGAATTTTGTTAATTAAATAATGGTAAGAATGCAACAGTGGTCTGACCTAAAGGTTAATGTAAAATCACTGTTTTTGGTGAGAATCTCTTTCTTCACAAATTCCCTGAGCTAAATGAAACTTTTTCAGATTTCATTTGGCTTTGAAAGCTGAACTGATTGAACTGAAACTTTTCTATAGGGTTCATTCATCCCTTCTGTATGCTTTCAGACAAGCCTGTGACCATGTAGAAATGATACAGCCTACACAGATTAAAAAATGGAGTAAAAAGTTTACCTTTTGTAATAACTTTGTTTTTCCACTTGTTTTACAAGGGGTAATATTGCTAAAGACAGCTATGATGATTTATAGGGAATCCAAGTTAGGATTTTAGAAAACCCATTTGCTTGTGTGGAAGCAAATAAATAAGTAAATTGAGCACTCTCTCATTATGTAATGTAATTGAGTTTAAATACTATCAAAATAATTCTGTGTCTCTTGCTTAATTTGTCTGATTTTCACTGTATTCTCTTTTTCCCTCTCCAGACCTTTCCATATGCAGTGAGAGACACATATCATAGTGACATGTGTGCTAAGGAAATTTTAGCTACAATATTAGAAAACTCCATTTAATTTGATTATGGTTGTCATTGGGTTCAGAAATATTTATATGATTTTGTAGAAGTTTGTAAGTCTAGGACTGTTATTTCCCTTTAGACCTTCAAAGGGCCTAAATTAAAGTGATGAGAAAGCCTTTAAAAGGCAGGAGTAATGCTGTGCCTTAAGAGAGGGGTTTGGGAGCAAATATCCCTGCTCTATTATAGTCTTGGGTTTTTTCTGTAGGCTGAATTTTTGAAATGAAAACAAGGTGTCCATTCATTCATAATATTTTCAAAACCTGATCTAGGACTTTGTGCATCAATTTCTCACATCTAATTCCATATCAGAGAGTTGTTGTGATGATAAACACACCAAAAGCTGGGATATCATTAGAAAGCACAGTACTAGGAGAGATGTGTTTGCCCCCTGCCCACAAGGTACAAAATAACTCCCAGCACAGACACCAGACACCTGCAGTTAGTGGGACAGTACAGTACCTTCAGGTGTGCATGTTTTGCCCAAGGTCAGTGGTTTCTAAACATGAGCTCCCAGCTCACTTCTCCAGGCTGTGGAACATCTGCTGTGGAATGTGTATCATGGTGAGCACAGGTTTTAGGTGACTTGCTCTTTACCCATCGAGAATGAGAGAGTTGCAGAATGAAACAAGAAAATCAAATCTCAAATTCTCAAGAGTAACGAGAAAAGAAGCAGATACTTAAATCTTTCCTTAAAAATTTTGGGAGAAACCCTGGCTCCATCTCTAGTTTTTCTACACTGTTTGAAAAGGTTGGAGAGTTTTGAAGTCCCCTGATTTCTGCTTGAGTAGGATTTCTGGCTCCTGGGCTAACACACATGCACAGCTTTTGAGGCCCAAACTGGTTCCTCTGGGCAGATCTCCCTGCTTTCAGCAAAGTACAATTTCACTTCACTTTCAGACTTCTCTCCCTAGTCTTCTTGTGCATTTATGGGCAGAAATGGGTTCTCCGGTCCATTAGGATTTTAAAATCAGTGAATTCTTCCATCCCTTTTCAAACCCCTTGAAGACACTCCACTTAAGAAGCAGCTTTTGATAGCCTGCACCACACAGCCCTTATCACTTCCTTACAAACAGCAGTTAGATTTTCTGCACTGCTTTGGTCTGGCAAAGCTCAGATCTGGATCTAGTATTGTAGGTCATGCCAAATGCTTGATATCACAGGTCTGCAGTGGAATTGAAGACCACATTGTCTAATTGCAACTTCGTCCAACCACTAAATAGTGTTCTGTGGAGCAAAAGCCTATCTTTAGTCCTTCCCAAAAAACACTGGGCCTTTGCCAAGAGGGGAAAATGCTGGGAATATAAACAGAACTGAAGAATAAAAAAATGGCAGGACTGAGAGGAGATATTTTCCAATAGACAGCATGTAATTTGCCATGGATGTGGTAATTTAGCCAAAATAATTGAATTCTATGAGTTTCCAAAGGATTTCTGTTAATGTTGTTGGCGCACTTGGGTTGAGTGGTTGGTAATATGATATGAAACCTTTCATCTTGTGTTTGCTTCTCTGAGAACTACCCCAATCATTGCTGATCATAAACATCACCCCATCATAGATATTGTAATTGTTCCTCTCGGGTGGCTTTTTTTGGTGGTATATGTGAAATGCATGAAAGTTTCTCATTCCTCAAGTAGAGGAGCATGCTCCCCACATCCAAGAACACCACTTCTGCCTAGTAATCTTATCGGACTTCGAGCTACCCATATCTTCTTTGAGAGCCTTAGTCAAAATGGGTGGCAGCCAGCTAATGCATTCAAGGGGTTTGAATGGCAAGTTCTGCTGAGTGGGCAGACAGCTTTCCAAATTCTTCTTAAGGGAGAATAGGAAAGAAGGACATCCCAGTTGTATGAAAATAGTTCGTAGGTGGAAAAATGGAAAACAAGGCTGGAAGAGAGCTTTAGAAGGCATTTCACCTTTTCCCACCCCAAGACAAGATCAATTAGACCTGGCCAAATTCCTACTAGTATTTGTTTAATATCTTTTTGAAAATCTCCTGTGATGGGCACTGTACGACTTGTCCAAACTCAGCCACTGGCCCTTCTCCTAATACCTAACTGGAATCTTTCTTCATGGTCAGCCCTCCTCTTCTTGCCCCAGGGAGACATGGAGAATGGTTTATTGCTTTCCTTGAGCAGTGTTTTTTCAGTTGGAGGTCAACCAAAGGATGCAAAATGATTTACCACTCTCCCTGTATCTATCATGTCTTCCTAGACAGCAGGTAGGGTTGTGATACTGCTGTGAGCAAATGTAATCAATATGGGAGTTCATTTATGTATACTACATGAACTACTCCATTGGATATTGAAAGCCACAAAATCCATGGAGGTGGAAACTTTCAACATACTTCATGTTTCCCTACAATCCTTCTTGAGATTATTCTCTTGGTTTCACATGTGATCTTGTCTGTCTCACAAGGGTTTATGAACTTTCTGCCTCACTGTCTAGAGAACCACAGTGACCAACCACCCTTTTCTCTTGAATCCTTTTCTTTTTGAGTGTAATTAAGCTAAACTGGATGGAAGAAGACAGAAACTGCTCCCAGGTATTACTTAGTTTTGGAGTATACTGCTCATTTTCCTGAAGACCTGAAAAAGCACTTTTGTGCCTACCAGTGTACTGCTTTTTCCAAGGTCTTAAAAGAGTAGTCAATGAATAAATTGATCCTCTTCTAAATCCTAATTTCTCACAGAGGAAGCCTGAAGCCCATGGAACACTTCTGGTGGGTTGTGCTGTTGCCAAAGAGGTGCCAGGAATCAAAGCCCAACCTCAGGGGCACTGCAGGACACACTAGTCTATGGTTTGGGCAGAGCCACTGATGCGGGGGGCTGTTTCAAGAAGGCAGAGAAGAGAGTGGGTAGAGACTGTGGGCTGCCCAGAGGGCAGACAGAGAGAGATGTGAGACTGGAGGCTGGAGTTGGAAAGAAAGGAAAGGTGGGATCATTGGAAAAATAAGAACACAGCAAAAAAAAAAAGTCTATTTAAAACATAATGGTCTCTTTCTTTCCTGTAAATACCTCTTCTTGTCCATCTGTTTTGTACTCCTGCACAGCCAAGGGCTGGGTCCCCATTATGATTTGGGTGCTCCACTGCCCTTTCCAATTCCTGTGCCAGGTCTCCCTCCAAACCTAGCAAGGCTATGGATCTTGGCCTGGGAACCTCACAGGTGTTTAAATGAAAAATAAGAACTACCCTAGGGCTGGAAAAGCCCAGACTTGCTTAGCTGCTTTCCAGTTTTGCCGTGGAGTGTTGCTGCTCACCTTAAGTGACTTTCTCTGTTGTGGGCAAAAGAAGAATCAGGACCAACCTCTCAGCCTGGTGCCTCTCTCAGAGATGTTATCTGCCTTTTTCCTGTCTTTATTGGCTTGACCAAATGAAGTCCTCTGCATGAGTACAGCTGTAGGAGCAGATTCCATTGTTCTCTGGGCTGAAACCTGCTGACTATTTAAATAAAACAACTCATTATCTGCCACTACCTACTCTGTAACCTACTGGTAACTTTGAATTGCTGTGAGAACATACTGTCCCCACAATCACTTCCCTCCTGCTGGGACATCTTTTTCTGTGTTTACCCATGTCCTTTAAGTAATGCTTAGAGCCAAGTGTCCATGCTGTGAGAGAAACACATATTTTAATGGTTTAGCTAGAATCATACAGCAGAGAGGAGAGGGATCATTAAACCACAGTGATATGCCTACAGATCCTGCTTTGAATCTGTAAGGATGTTAAAGAAAGTGGTTTTGATGAAGACACTCTCAAACTAGAGTAGTTTTCCTTCCTTCCTTCTATTTAGAAGGAAGAGCTGAAGAGGTAGTGAGTTGAACAGTGGGATGCAGGATATCTGTGCAGCATCACCTGGGTATGCAGTGGGGCCTTGAAATGCTTGAAATGTGACATAGCTGCAGATCTAATCATAGATCTGGATAGCAGATCAGGATATTCATGGTGCAGTCTTGGGGTAGATTCTGATTTTGGTGGAGTCATTATCTGCATTTGTGCAACACCAAAGACCTTCCTTATCATCTCTCTCACATTTTACAATCTTGATGAAGAAAGATTCTTCATTTTTTTCTGATATAAGCCAGAAGTATCAATCTGTTTAGCATATCACAAAACCCTTCTTTCCCCAAAATCCTGCTAATAGTTTGTCTGCAAATATATAGAGAGAAATAAGTTGCAAGAACCTGGGCCATTAAGGCACATTCTGGAGACTTGTGCTAAACAATTTGCCTGAGCTCTGTTTCTTTTGCTATGCACAGAGCAACATACAAACAACAGCCTCTGCCCTTGGAAATTCCCTGCATGAGAGAGCAGGAGCAGGTGGTTTTGCACAGACATTGGATTTGTGTGAATGCACTTTGATCCTCAAGTGAACACAGATGAAATAATGGCCAAACACACTGTTTTTATTTCTCCATAGCTAAAAAGCTGTGGGGGAATGCAACAAAACCCTGTTCTTTCAGTCTTGGAAACTGAAACTTCTCACAATGCACTGTATATTGCAGTCACAGATCCATGCAAATGTGGGCAGTGGCCAGAGCACTTCACTGCTCCCCTTAGACTGAACCTGTAAGTGCATATGAAACTGTACGTCAAAGGCAGCAGTAATGTAATGCTTGATAAAAGTTATGCCAGAGACCGAGCTTGATATGACATGGATGATACAGTAAAACAGTAATGTAGGGAGTGTAAGTGGCTCTTTATGAAATTACACTAGTCAAAATTAAAGCTGGGACATAATTTATTCCTTTACAGGAGAGGTAGAACTACTGATTGTACAATGACAGAACTGAACTGCACTGGTCTAGGACTACATCAAGTGCTGTTACAGAGTTTTTGTTAATGATGGGGTATGACTGGAACCATATGACAGTTGCTACTGTTTTAACAGTTTGTTGAGGCAAACACACACATCACCATGATGTCGGATAACCATCATGCTGTAATTCCAAATGGGACTTGTTTTTGTCATTGCACTTTGCTTCTTTCTGAGGGACTATTTTTGTTTCGCTTCCCAATTACAGCAACTCCATTCTGATCCTGGCTTTCCATCAGCCACACTGAGGGCTCTGGGCTGGAGGAATTGTGAAGTAATTCTATATCCTCTGAGGCTTCAGACAGGAAATAGATACAGATTTATTGGGCTTTAAGGCAGTTTGGGAGGAAACCAGATGAAGGTATCCTGCATCCTGGCTTAGATTCATAAGAAAGTCAGTATGTGTTATTACACATTAAATATGTCACTTAAAAAATTATTTGGCAACAAAAGTAGGATGGAGATTTGGAAAAAATTAATAACAAAATGTACTTTTATGTATGAAATTCAGCATACAACATATCTAAGGATGAAGAGCTTTCACTCTCTTTTTCATCTCCTGATCAAATGCACTTGAATTGTGAAACTGCAACCACGATTCAAAGTTATTTATCAAGTTGTTCAGGCCAAATTTAGATTCAATCTCACATAAAGAAGAGATGATCTTTAAACCAAGGAGTATTCCAGCAGGACATAGTTTTGTTCCTACATTATATTTCAGTGAAAAAAATTTGGCTTGCCCTGTGATTTGGGTTAGCCCAGCACTGCTTATCCATGGCTGGAACAAGGTACTGTAACTGCCATGGCAGTGCACCACTGCCCTGCCGTGCAGTGTCCAGTGTGAGGTCATGCACCATAGAAGGCAGCAATCCAGCAGGCTTGGAGGGAGAGTAATTCTCTCTCATCTGGCTTATGCATTGATGACCCTGCCTTGTTGTTGTTCTTCTGGTTTTTATTAATTTTTCCCAGGTGCCATCAATGAACTCATTGATGGCTGTTTAGGAAGAGTGTGAGATGATTTCAAGACAGATCTGAAAGGCTGATCTTCAGACCTTCCATCATGTCATTGCCCATTGCGATGACCTTCATTGCTTCTCCTTTTCCTCATGGTTCAAAAATAAATTGAGTTACAGTTGTCCCCTGAAGGAGAGGAAAACTATGTGCATGTAGGAAGAGTTAATCCCTTCTATAAAGAGCCTTATCCATGTTTCTTTGGGACATTTTACCTGCTTTCACAGCTCCTGCTTGCCTAGAGCCATCTCACTTCCTTGGCTCTTGACAGACACTTTGCAGAATTCGTTGGAGGTTCAAATGAGAAATGATGAAAACCAGTATAAATCCTTTTGGAAAGCTGTGTATGAGGTTTTTCCTGGCTGAACCAGGATAAGCAACAACACAAACTCTTGTTTTTTAGTAGAAAAAAAGAAAAGGGAATGGGAGAAAGAAAAGAATACTTTGGGATGAAGAGCACAGCTGCAAGAAGGGAGAGGGTACACAAGATATCAAACTGCTCATCTCTGCTCAGAAATATGTCTACCAGCATAGTCACATTTCAAGTCAGCAAAAATGGGGTCCTCTTTAAAGGACTAAACCTGAAATTTAATAATCAAAGCCACTCATGCTACTTTTGAGTAAACTGAATTTCACCTAACTTTATGTGTAGACTACATGGTGAGTTGCCCTTGGCTTCTCTCATGGAAATAAAAAGACTTTTCTAGGACAAGATTCATTTTGCTAGAAAGCAGCAGATGAATTTAATGACCTGGACTGTAGAAGCTCTTGTTTTTCTCCACAGAGCATAAAACGAGTTGAGGGAGACTAGCTATACTGGAGTTAAGTCAGAAGGATTTGTTCAATCCAGATTTCTGAGATGATTCCTGGGGCAGGAATACCAATAAAATTTACAACTTCAAAGGTTCATAAATTTCTATTAAACTGTGAAGAACTCAGAGCTGGGCATCAAAGATTATAAAGTTGAAACTGAAGGGCTTGCCTACTATGCAAATGTGAGAGTTAGGGTTGTACTTAAAAAAAAGTGATCTCATTATATGTTTCCAAGAGCTGTGGCTCTGAGTTCTGTCCTTTCAAACACTGTGAGTCATGATTGCATCCTCAGAGGCAGTTATGTTTTGCTGGACTTGTCTAAGCTGTAATGGAGCTGCAAAAATATCAGCAAGAACTGAATCTGGACATATGAGGTTGCACATAATGAAGAGTGTTTGGCCTTCACCACTGGTGATGATGAGGCAAAAGAGGAAAAGAACACAGCAGGGAATTGGCAGGGCTGCCAGGAGAGGGAAAAAATGTGTAAACATGAAGTATTTGCTACAAAATGTAGGGAGAGACTACAAACATTGAGTCCCAGGAGAAGTGTCCTGACAGTTGCTGTTTAGGGGAGAGGGGTTTTGAATTAGACCTTTCCTTCATGCATCTCAGCATGCTTTGCTGTATTTGAGAAAATGGGTGAAAACGGATCTATGAGTATCCTGATACCCTTGCCCAATGCGAAAATGTTTCTCCATGTTTTGGAAAACACTCTGCCATGCCACAAAAAACATGTCGGTGCCCTTCCTGTGATACCTTCCAAAATCATCTCATGGCTTCTATATCCACCTACACCCCTGTTTGTTCTTGTCCTGCTTGTCTTATACATTTTTTAGTGTTGGGGACATTCTTTAAGCAATGTGTTTGCAGAGTGTTGTGCACTTCGGGACTTTCAAAGGGTCACTGCAACAGTAATATTATGTTCTGTTAGCTTGGGACAACCTGTCACATTCCTGGTACATCTGATGAGCTTGGAGAATGAAAGGAGGTCATTCTACGGAAAATGTATCATTTTACAGTTCCAAGATCCTACAGGCCCCAGCATGACATTTCTACATCGTCTGGAAATTTGTACACTGAAACTGTGCCTGTACTAGTAAAGGAAATGACCGAGGGAATGTCCCTGGCCCCAGGACCAGCTGCCTGCCAGGAACAGCTCCTGGAGTGCCCTGACT
The DNA here is from genome assembly GCA_013390005.1 of Calyptomena viridis. Classification (NCBI taxonomy): domain Eukaryota; kingdom Metazoa; phylum Chordata; class Aves; order Passeriformes; family Eurylaimidae; genus Calyptomena; species Calyptomena viridis. The sequence continues at coordinate 225,130 of WEIV01004838.1, forward strand.
CCCCAGCCTTACTGGAAGAGTTTTAGTCAGCACATGGTGAAAATTTGCAAAGGACTGTTTTGATTATGTTTCATTTAAATTACCACTATGGGCATAGTCATAGGTTGGAGTGAAGTGTCCCACCTGTAAGAGGGCAGGAATAGAAAGGCACAAGAGCCCAGTTGCCACCATTGTTACACTCATACCAACAGTTTGGTCATGTTGGGCACATTAGTGCTCTTGAGTGGTGAAGAACGTATTCATCCATAGACAAACTCAGTTGTTTTCAGGTACCTCATTGACAGAACAGCCAAGAGAATTGCCTAATCAATCGCATACTGTAAACCTTGTATCGTGTTTAACCACTGACTTTATTGCTTTTCCAATGTGCATGAATGACCTTCCAAGTAACAGCCATGTGAAGTCAATACGGTGTAGTATGAACTGATTTAGCAGCTACTGCTTGACATAAACAACATTTTATGTGTTAAAATTGTCAGCCCTCACACACTATACAGTCCTTAAATTTAGGTAGCCACCTATTTTGGCAAGTAACTGTTTTTGGAACACTGCTATAAATTTACAGAAATTTATGATTAGAAGAAAAAAGTTTTTATAAATATTCATTCACGTGAAGTTTTTGAAAGTTTCCTTTTTTCATTAAACAGACACTCTACTTACAACACCGTAGTTCAAAATCCAGATTGGTTTCTAGAAATTCATGATCATTGGGTATCTCTTGAATTCTGTTCCCCGAGGATTTGTGGTTGTGCCTAAATTTTTACCAATGCTGAAGTAATCTGCAATGCATGAGGAAAGTATAATATTGGATGCAATTAGTTTATTATGCCCACAGAGGATTTTGTGGATGAATTTGCTGTATTCAGCAACCAAAGCAAGAAGGAGAAATTATATGCCAGTTTCCATCCATGAGAAAGAATTTTGAGAAAACTAATGATTTGGGTCACTGACATCTTATGAGGAGGGATCTGGGATGAGCTGATATTCTGAAGCTGATCTTTGTGACAGAGTGCACTTCATTCTTTTTTCCTGTTTGTTCTGGGCATCCCAGTGACTGACAGCCATTTACTTGGAAGGTGTCTTCAAAAAAGTCCTCTGGGATGCACACTCACAAGGTTATTTCTAGACATTGTTTCTCAGAGAGCATCATCGCAGCTGGCACTGGCTGCAGTCTCACAGTACATGGGGAAACTGAGGGAGAAGAACTCAAAATACTAGTCAATGCATTATGAGATTTTTATGGCCTGATTCATCTGAGAAATTGATTTTATTAGTTGCTGCTTTGAGTAACTGTTCAAGCTAAGATTTCTCATTTTGTATCTGCAAGAATAAGACATTTTGAAAGACACTAGTTCTAGAAGACATTTAATTTGGGGAACTGTGTTTTTCAGCCTTTTGAATTGTTTTAAACTTAATTCTTTATTTTGATATGCATTTAGACTTCAGAATTGTCAGTCTGGCTAAAAGCTGAACAGAAACATTTTTGCACTGGTATGAAATTTTTCTCCCAAAGGTCAGGACTGGAGGCAGAAGGTATTTTTCACTTGATTTATATATTTTTAGCCTAAAAAATGCAGGCCTGAATCAAGAAAAATCATTTACGTCTTACATATTGGCAAAAAAACTCCCCCCAAAATTACTTCTCAGTCTACCTGACACAAAATTTTCCATTCAGGATTTTTAATTTGGTCAGCAAACTTGGACTGCACCATAATTAATGTCTTTCTACTGAGCTGCACAAATGTGGCTTCAATCTGCATCCTATCTGGCTAAGTCAGTGAAAAAGTTGTGCTCAAACTTCCATGTTTTCTTGTGTGCTTCCATGCATTCTGTTTCATTCCATGATGTACCTGTCATTGGCTTCATGACTTAGCTGAAAAAATAAATATTTCTCAAAAAAATCTGTCAGCGCTGCTAAAAGAGCAGCTTGTCACAGCAGCAATGGGCTGAGCTGCAAAGCCGAAACTGTCCTTTGGAAAAATTAGTTTCCCATGGAAAATAAGCATCAACTTCCCATCAAATATACAGTCTTGGGACAAAACACTTCTTGGTTCAAACTTGTTTAGCCTGAAGTTATGGCAGTGTGTAAGTTTTACAGAGAAACCTCCAACAACTGGTCTTTTTTGTGTATATCATGGTTGCGTTTAGTTAAATGGATTATTTACAGGGTAGGCATTTTTCATCTATACTTAGGTAGCTGAGACTGCAAATTCAGATACTGCACCTACTGAAAAAGTAGTGAAAAATGCTCAGACCCCATTCAACAGTCCTTTTCTGTACAATATTTGCCAGCATCTAACAGAAACAGCTGTTTCTCACAGCTGGATCAGCCCCCCTTGGGTTTTTAGAGGAAAACTCCTGGCTTTCCCTTGCCACAGCACAGGAGTATTGCTGAGCACGGTGACCTGAAGGACATTGCCATCCATGACACAAGTCACAGTTTTCCAGCACCTCACTCTGCCTCCGAATTACAAATTACTGTGGCAGTTGCCACAGCTCATTGGCAGGGCTTTCAAGAAACACAAGAAGCAAAAAAGCAACAGAAGTGCAACAAAAGCAAAAGAACAACTACTGCACAGTGTAAAATGATACCTCAGCATTCGTATATCATAGCAACCCTGCTATAGTCCTGGCCATGAGCTGCTTTCCACCTAAATGCTGGGCATGACTTGGCAAGCTGTGGGTCAGGAATGCACCTCATGCACTCCAGCAGCCAAGGAAAGCTCTGTCCTCAAACACGGACTGGAGCTACTCCAAAGTGAAACCTCCCCAAACATGGAGCACTGTGGATGTTGAGTCCTTGGCACCAAACGGTCACATCCACATCCTTGCTGGGGCAAAGCAATTCTTAGTGTGAGCCTTAGAAAACACAGACACTGCTTCCAGATGTTACTGTTGGGCAACCTGCATTCAAGTTGTAATTCAGACCAGGGTGTTGATCCTGACCTCCCATCCTCCACTGATTGCTCTCTTTCTGGGTGCTGGAAGATGTTTTGTTCTTGCCCAATGAACATTTGGTCACTTATGTGAGAAGCTGAATAGCTTCTCCACTGTAGACTACCAGAGACCAGTCACTTAGGGAGATGACAAGGAACATGTGGGATTAATTTATACTCCTTTGGGAGAGTGTCAGAGTTTGTGTGCTGGAATCCTGCATCCCATAACAGTGCTCTTATGTGGGGCTAAGGCTCATTCTGCAGATAAAGTGCTTCTTGTAGCTGCTCTGAATGATCTCTTGTTCATCCTGATGTAGAGTATCTTCTACTAAATGGCAAAATCTTGATGGGATATAAAAATCTCTCTTGGTCAATGACTCTCTGTAAGGCACAGAACCACAGAATCAGAATATCTTGAGTTGGAACGTCCCAGGAAGATCGAGTCCAACTTGGTGACTCAACCTACATAAAAGATTTTCTTCAAATGCCAGTTTGGCCTTGGCACCACATTAGCACAGACTCAGAAGAAACTATGAATAGTGTGTTCTCATGTGTTTTCACGTATTCTCTACTGAATCAGCCCAGCAGAACCCACATAACATGAGCCTTACTTCAGAGACTGGATCCTGGCCCTCACGATCACACGTTAAGCTAAAGGACAGAGTGCAGGCTGAACAGCATCAATTTGTTTTTTTCCTAGAGTCCTAAAATGCCTGCTATAAAACATGGCAGAGGTAGTTATGGACAAATGACAAACCAGGTTAAAATAAAGCACAGGCTGAGATTTAACGTTTAAACAAGCACATGTTAAGCCAAAACAAATGTTAACTGATGTCTAATTTCTCATGGTGGCTATCTGATGGACAAAATGTCTGGAAGCTGGAAATGGGAAAATTCCTTTACACCATTTGAAGATGTCTTTGAAATTAACAGGTTTCACACTCCAACCTGGAATGGTGAAATGGCTTCCCTCAGAGAAGACAGGGTTGGTTGAAGAATGCACCAAACAGCCAAACCTGTGTCTGCACACAGGGATGTGTTTGGCTTAGCTGGAGGCATCTGATGAGAGGGTGTGAATACCTGGGCTGCCACTGCAGAAGAGATAAATTCCCTCTTGCTCCATAGCTTGGAGGATCACTGCCACCAACAAAGACCAGGATGATGAGAAGGCTTTACAGGTCCTCTATGCTAATGGTCTGTGCAGGGAGAGAGGTGTCAGACACTGAAGGCTTCTTTACTTGGGACAAACAGCTTCTTCCATCTTCTTCCATCCTTCTCTGGTGCAACAGGACAAAGAGCAAGCAGAAGCATTATTAGACCAGCTGGATACTCCCACAGGAGATAGCAGGAACAAAAGTCTATGGTATTTCCAGGTAGTAGACTTGTTTTAAAAAATCCCACACCACCAACAAAAACAGCTTTACAAACTGAAGTTAAAGCTCCCTGGTGAGATCTAAAGGCTTCCTCCTAAATTCTGGGAAAGTTCACTCTGAGTTCCAAGCATGGTGACTCAGATTCACCTCTAGCAGTAAGACAAACTGTACTGCAATATTCTCCAACACATATTCTCAACACTGGTGCACAAATAAATCATCTTGATCCACCTCTAATTGAATGTATATTTTTCACGTTTGTGAAAAGGTTCTAGTTTCATTCCACACATTTTTCACTTTATGAACTCCCGCCAGTTGTGTATATTAAACTTTATATAAAATACTGAGTTGAACCATTTTTGGGCTCAAAAAGCAAACCCCAGTATTGTGAGGAGAGAGGAAAGAGGTTTATTTCTTACCATCCCAGGAAGACTTTAGTTTGCCATGATGGGAAACACAAAGAAAATTGTTTATCACTGGCCAAAGGATTATTGCAGAGAGGATGTCTTTCTCTCTGTGGATGTTGTGATACTAAATAAGGAGTAAATCCAAAGGCTAAGGAACAGAATGGGCCTTGCAGTAGCCTAGTCTCTAGCCTTGCTTCATCATCAATTGCCCATAGGACAAATCCTCACCTCTCATTATTGCTGTGCTCTTAGTGATAAGCAAGGACAGCTGTTCTGGAGACCTGAAGTGAATTTTTTAACTATTTCCACGTGGGAAATAGTTAAAAAATGCCACCCTCATTGCTCTCATGTATTTTTGTGCTGACTGTGGCACTGCTTTTTCCAGCTGGAAGAAGAAATTCCAATGCAATTACCCAGTTTTACATCAAACTAGTAACTGATCTTTTCGGTTTGTGAAAACCCAAAGTGCTGCACAGATGATAAGGGAGAAATCCTGTGTCCTGTGGAGTATGTGGCAGTTTGTCAAAGTCACTTCTTTTCAAAAGCAATGGAAAAAAATATTTGAAACTTCATTTTATAAAAGCATCCTGAGGAATTTGGAATGGACAAGCCTATCCCAAAATGAGAGGCTCTATTGAAAGAGTTTCTATGGCCCTAATCCTGATCTGATGTGTATATGTATGTTTGGGTACAATATTATTGATAACATGAAGAACCATAAGACAAAAAGATGCCAATTTCCATTAGCTCTTACCAATACCATTCTCCCATACTATGAGCAAACATACACTTTGACAGCCCTTTACCACACAATTCCACCTTGTGAAAGCAAAAACTAAAACCTCAGGGAAAACCCCATAAACAGACAGTATAAATGTGCAGTTGCATGTGTTAAAGCCCTTTCCAAGGTTCCTCACCCCTATAAGGTTTTTTTCATTATTTTTTCCTTTAAATTAATTATTTTGAACAATGACAAAGAAAATATTAAAATGTTGACATATTTGGGCCTGCAGACTCATGAAGAGGAAGAAAGCCGTGTCAAACTGGTAGAAACTGCTTCAAACTACTCATTAGTGATCCTCAGTCATCCCTCTACCTATCCAGTGAAGTCAGAGTTTATTTCTCCTCAATGGCATCCATTTTCCCTGTATTTTTTTCTCTTTTTGCTTTTCCTAGAATTTGTCACACTCATGGAGGTTTGACAAGTTTCTTTGGAGTTCTTTAGCACCATCACACAGGTTTTGGGACATCTCCTGACAACAACAAAATAAAAGGGAGCAAGGTCAACTGTGCTGAGGACAGAGCATGGAAAGAGACTGCAGGAGATTTGAGGAATTTTTAAAAAATATATAGCATTTCCTTCACTCTGAAGTCAAAGAAACCAAAGAAGAGCATGTAAAAAATCAGGATTTGTGAGCATTTATATTGCTGTGGGAATTAGGTATTTTTTGTTTTATGGGATTTACTCTCCTAAACTATCACTGTCCTATTGCCAGCTTTTACAACCTAGCAATTCCAGCCTTTCTCCTGACCAGGATACCAGGTACTGTAGGCTGTCAAAGGGAATTAATCTGGTTTTGAAGGCTCAGATCCAAGTGTAGCTGTCCATGTCTAACTAGTCCAGTAGCACTTTCCCAGTGGGAGCTATGCCAGTGGTTCCAGGCTTCCTTGGGGATGACTGCTGCCCACTTCGCTGTTGTTGTGAGGATAAATATGATCATCCCAACATCACACGTATCAGGTACTTGGTTACTGAAATTCCAGGTGGAATTCATTGGACTGATGGGTGGTATTTGGTGCACATCTGAGCTCTAAAATTAAATGTCAGTGCATGGACCATAAGTCTATGTGAAGCTACCTCTGGGGCTGGCCCACTTGGGTTCTCAGAGGAAGTGCTTCTGCATCCCATAGGAACAGGACTGGTTCAGGTCAGCTTCATGCCCACAATGTAAGGAATTATCCATGTCCAGAGAAGCAATCACTGCCTTGGGAGCCTACAGGTCTGAATCACAGCATCAAAGCCATGCTCTGAGGGCAGCAGGTTCAATTGGAGCATGAGCAGAAGCAGCAGGTGACACGCCATGTATAGCCAAGCAAGCTAAACACTCTTATACAGCAGTTCTCTTAAGACAAGGGGATCTTATCTTGCCAAATCACCAAAAACATCCTTGGAGATTTGCTTCTTCATCTGCAATGGCTTGATCTCAGCAGTTCAAGTTGAATGAGAAACTTAATCCAAATTTTTTGTGAATTTTCATGTCTTTCTTGTCTTCTCCACGTGGCTCGAGAAATATGTCACAATATTCCCTCTACCTTGTTGGCACGTAGGGAGTAAGAGAGTGGGGATGGAGAGGGTCAGAAAGGTAAACATGAATCAGATATTTTCCTCCTAAAATCATGTCATATTTTTGGTAAGAAATCTGTTCTTAATCCCCTTGGACTTTTACTGACCCAGTTTAGATCTGGGATAAGAACCAAACAGGCACGACAGAGGGGATGGTCACTTGTAGTAAGAAGAGAGAGAGGGGATGGGTAGCTGTAGATGATAGTGGAAAGGCACTTCTGTTACTGATTCTGCTGCTCAGCCTGTGCAGCCTCGCCCCAAGGAATTAAGCAGGCGCCTGGTTTTGTGCTAGAGCTGGATCCAACCCGGCTGTGGTGCAAGGACTGCCCAGCTATATCAGCACTGTGTGCTCTGCTCCATGTGCAGGACTCTTGACAACTAGCAGAAACACAGGGATTTCTGATATCCCTTCCTTTGCAATTAAATTATTTTTTAGTCTGTTATCTGCTACCTGGGACTTTTCTCATTCATTTATTTGCCTTTAAGTGACTGTCTCCAGCACACTATCTGCTCTGCTTGACATATTCCTAATCTTTTTTCCAAGGAATGGAACTTCCTGGCTTGCTTTGAAACCTAGATATGTGTCTATATGCATAAATCTATAAGCCTCAATAATTTGACTGCTTGGTTATGTCTAGGATTGTCATTTTTATTTTGCTTGGCGCAAGAAAGAGCAGAGTTACTAAAGCAGACAAGCTTTAGCTCTCAAATTTTGCAATGGCTTTTAGTTTCTAATCAACTGGAGAAAAAGTTGAAAGTCTTTTAGGCTGTCTTGTTATTGAGTGCACACCTTTTGGGCTCCAGCTGTACCTCTGGAAGTGCTTCCAATCCACAGCTGACCATTTACCTATCTCTGCACAGTTGCCATGACCTAGTGTCTTCCAGAAAACTGGAGCATGCAAATGTGCTCTATGACCTTTCAACATGATCAGCCTTGCTAGCTGAGCCCAATAGTTGAAAAGGCTGGATCAGTTACCTGGGCTAATTTTCCTGAAGGTGGTCAACAGAGGATTAATGTGAACTGCTCTGTGAATGGAGCTGGCAGAAGCTGCTATGAAAGGACATTATCTAGCAGACAGCTCTGTCTGGTGTGTTCACCAATAAAAATCAAAACCAAAAACCCTCTAAGCTTGGGAGGGTATTGATTTCTGGTGTTTTCTATTCAGTAAAGGGAGACAAGTACCATCATCCCATGCTGAGATAGATGGGAATTACTATATATTGACAAATGTCTTTCCTTCTATTGATTATAGGGACTTTGTTAGACCAAAGATCAAGCCTTTTTGGTGGCTAAAGCCAGGCAAGATGTCTCCCACTCACTCTGTCACTATACAAATTGGCATGATGAGACCTCAGATATGTAAAGCAGCACACTTGTGAGCAGCATGAAAGCAGACAGTTACATCCTCCAGTATGGATCCTCTATAACTGCTATGGGACATGCAATGAATAGACGAGTGCTTTTTCTTGCATAAGCACATGCACTGTCAATTATACAGTAGTTGTTATTTCTCTCCTCTCCTTAACAGCATGCTGGGTGATCAGTTGATAAGCTGAAGAAAGGTGGAAGGAGAGGTATGGAAGGTACTCCTTTCCAAACAGGTGTAACGGGATGAGCTTATGACCCCATACACACAATGACCAGTACAGATGAGCCAATGAAGCTGGTTAGTCTTCTCTTACTTGAGAACTAGGAAAAAAAAAGGGAAGGGAAGGGAAGGGAAGGGAAGGGAAGGGAGTCTGCCTCTTCATGCTCCAGTTCTTCCCCAGGCAGTTTGGTTCACACTGCCACTCCCTCCTGGCCCCCAAGTCTCAGGCTTGGACTGTGCGTGGGCGCAAAGTAATATGCTGTTCAAACAAACAAAAGTACCATTTGAGATGTCTGTGGCCTTGCTGTGTCCCAGCTAGATATATTAATAGGTCACAAGTTAAACCTGGGTGTCTGCTTGCTCAGTTTTTGAAAATAGAAGCCTCTGTGCCAGACGTTGTCAATAAGGTCACACGCACAAGGCTTCTATTTAGTCTCAAACTCGGCAAAGCCAGATCAGTGGTCTGGGGAGAAGAAACAGCTACTTGAACTTTATAGGTTAAGAAAATCCCCAGCTAAAGTGGATCATCGTTAATAAGTTTCCAGTTACATCCAAAGAAGTGTCAACACTGCTGTTTTGCGATCAGGATGGTGAGTAATTTTACCTACACACATTTTTCTAGGCTTTGATTTCACAAGGTGTTCCCGGATTGAAGCGGTATTGTTTCTTCTCAGGTCCAGTTTGCAGACTCCAAGTGCAAAGCAGAGTTTCTCTCTTCCACTCCTTTCTTTTTATATCTAATCTACACTTAAAGAGGAGTCTCAAAGTCTCCCTTTTTTTTTAAGCAGCAAGTCATTGCTGACAACTGTGAACTGTAAACATGATCTTTTGGGCTCAGCTGACCTGTTTTTAAAGGGCTGAACTGAACTGTGTCTTCACATTAAAAGTGTGTAAAAAATCAACCAGTGATTCAGTAATTTTCTAATCTTGAGCTTTCATGTGCAATAATAAAAGACGGTCTAGAGGTACAGCCATGGAAACACTTGTATTTTTCTGTCATGGTTTTACTGAAATTATTTAATTACAGCTTCCAGTGATGCAGATGAACAATATTACAACAGACATAATGAAAATCCTCACTGACGGCTGGCCAAAAAAATCACAGAAAATGAACAGGGCAGTGGTAAACAATATAAACCAGCCAGACCCCAAACACCGGTCGATTTATCTGGGATACCTACCATAGCAGTTGGCTATTGTCCTTATTCTTTTGCTCATTACTTATTTATATCCATATATCTGTACGATACTTCATAAAAGAAATTAACATTACATGCAGGGATATAGACACTAGACATACTAAGGTGATGATTTCTTTTTGTGGATTTATACAGACATTTAGGTCAAAGACAAAAATGTTTATTCACACCAATGAGCCAGTCTCAGCTTCCTGATAGACTCATCAAAGGGCAATAATTACTTTCCCTGAGACCTTTCAATTTGCTCCATTCTTACAGCTGGAGGAGGAAATTGCTTTCCCATCCTGGGAAAATTTAGAAGGTTTTGATTGCTTCCTCCTATTCAGAGGGATCCTTGGGATGTATCATGTTACCAGCTTCCAGTGCCTGCCACAAGGACTCACACAGAGCAGAGAGTGCCATCCAGAATCTGACCCAGGTACAGAACCAGTCCTTCATCCAGGATCATTCACAACATATTTGGGCTGAATGCAGATGTGTCCTTCCCTAGACCAGTGAAAAAAAAAGCTGGTGGAGTACTGTAGGCCTAAGTTTTGGATTTTTTTTCCCATATCTGAGATGGGAAAAGCTTTTCATCTTCTCCACGACAGAGAGTAAGTAGAAAGCGAAGAGAGCAGCAGTTTCCCATGCAGCCCCCAACTTGGGAAAGCAGGTGGAGTGGAGAGGAGAAGCCACCTTTCAATTGTGTTTTAATGAACAAGTTGTTTGTTCTTCTGTGTCCTCTGATGAATGGGTGTTTTCCTTCAAAAGCTGACGTTTGTCTTTCATTACACCCAGCATATGCTCTACTAGGCAAAACCGTTTTTCTACTCTAGATAAATAAACACGAAAATGAATTTATCTCACAGAAGCATGTTCTCTTTCAAGTCTGGCACAAGCCTGCCCTCTCCCCCAATAAATCTCTGGGTAAATGTGTACTCCTCAGCAAGCCCCCCCTTACCTCAAATGGAGGGAGATATTTTGTAAGCTCCCTCTGCAAGACTCAGGAAAGCTACCACTGACTCCAGGCATTCAGAGGCAGTGATTTAACTACAACTCAAAGCTGAATTTGAGAGCTCTTTATCAAGAAAAAGAAACTTTTCCAAACCAGAAAGCATCCAAACCCTTTCCCCAGCTAGTGGTAGATAGCATTTTAACCCTCAAATTATGGGGGTGATGTGAAATAACACTGCCTGGAGGCTCTGGCATGGGATCTACTGTCGGATGGAAGCTGGGTAGTGTATTATGATGCCAGTCAAAATCTTCCCTTTGAGAAACAGACTGTTCATTTGATGTACAGGCCTGTGGATAAAGCGGGTTGAATTTTTAAAGGCATTTTGGTTTCCTTCCAAACTTAGTCCTATCTGCTGTTTGTTCTTTATTGGTTCACAACATGATCCTGCACATAGTTTCTTTGGGATTAGACATGGCAAAACATGTCCAGAAATGACAATTCCTGAGCCTCCCTCTCACTGCATGCCTTAAACCCTCTGAAATGTACATTGAAACCAAGGCACACAGGAGCACTTTGCAGTGCTTCACCTTCAGCACACAAGAGAAGTCTCTTGAACCAGTTCAGACAAAGAAAGAAAACTGGATGACAGTCCTTCACATTTCTGGACAAACAACCACTCAACCTTATGTCAATGCACCTTTCACAATCTGACAGTATTTTCACAAATGCCACAAGTATTTTGATCAAATAATGGCCTTGATTCATGAAAGTACTTCAGCATGTGCTTGACTGTAACTTCGTGTTGGTGTCTCCTTGAGGTCAGTGATACTGAGGCATAACTGTGATTATGTGCATGTTTAAGTGCCTTTGAGTGCTTAACTGATATCTTGAATAGGGCCAGTATTAGTCATTCAGTAACACCTGTCCTATTGTAGGACTAATAATAAATCAACCTGGTCGAGTTGCCTCTGAGCTCATCTATGAAGCTTATTGTGATGGCAACCACTGAGAGTGCAGCTCCTCAAGCTGATCATGACTATTACAGGCACGTTTCAGATATGCAGGAGGTGGAGAGCAGGCCAGGACATTCTGAGAAGTTTGACTTTGCAAAAGGACATGCAAACTTGAGATTATTTAATCTGTTTCCCTCAGTCAAGATTTTGGATTCAGAGGCCCATAACAGAAATTAGTTCAGTATAAATGGGGATGGTGCTCCCTGAAGCTTTCAAGCTGCATTGCAAACACATTATATATAACTGTTTTGCAAGCCCCTGCTAAGTCTCAACCTCCTGGATTAAAGAATAGCATCACTGAAGACAACTCTAATAATTGCAAAGGTTGGTGTGGTGGCTGAACCTGGACCATGCCTCAACCTCACCCTCAAATTTGCACCACCCACATATTAGTAATGGCACCACTACTCACAGTTTTTTTTGTACAGCAAGGAAAGGAGAAAATCACTCCACTTGGCTAATTTTGACTCCATCCATTACCCTTGGAGGAGAATGACTTTGACTGGCTTGCTGATGATTTCTTTCCCAGTAACGTTTTTATTGAGTATATGAATGTGTTAAACTATGTCTCACTTAGGCTGCATTCTGCTCTTAAATGGATTACCATTCAAAGAATGTTACAATGAGGCTCCGAGGTCTGCCGGGTCAGCTTGGTAAATGATAGCACCTCTTGAAGCTATAATGGATGAGAGTATCCTTGATAAGATTTGACACTTGTACTATATATGCTGTTGCAGCAGACATTTTGCTTTTTTTCTTCATGTTTTTAAGGCCATAAATACTGGTCTCTAATGTTAAGTATGTGAACCTCACATTAATCACACTGCCAGGGAGAGCAAAGAGCTCTGCTCATAAACTGAAATGGAGCACAGTTAATCTATCAATGTTCTGTAATGAGGACTATTATAACAAAGTATCCAGGTTGATTTACTGATGGGCTACACGTCTCTGCTAATGATCACACATCAGTAAAAGAGCAAAGGGACCTTCTGGATCACCAGGAGTTTGAAATTTATTGAATAATGTGCAGATCCTTCCTTATCTCTGCTGTAAAGTTCTTAAACTTATTCTGTCAGTTCACTTTCTCAAGATCGGTCTGTTCACTGGGGCATCACTGCTATCAGAGTGCTAGGCCCAGCTTGTACATCTGAGTAGCCTGGCTTCTTAATTTCAGAATTTCGAAATACTGCCTTCAGTTTCAGAAACAGGACAAAGGAAGGAAAAGGTACTTTGCTGATCTTATACCTATCTCAAAATAAAGTAAGAAATTAAAAAACCTCAAACAAACAAAAAATGAAAAAGCCTGAACAATACTTTTATTTATTCTTTATACTGTGTAATCTGTGTCTATCATCCTCCCTCAGATATTTGATCCCTTTCAGGAGCTGATGTTAAATAGATACAGAAACATCTGCAATCCCTACCATAGAAATTTTAAATATGGGTAATATCAAGTAGTTAATCAGAATAACAATCATGGGCTCAGGAGGTGGGAATAATCTTCCTTTAGATGTCTGCATTACAAATACCTACACCTAATGAGGGACTTACTCATCTTTGTCTTCATATATAATTCCTGAACACCTCTGGAGCTTCTTTAAAAAATGCTCACATGACAGGAGGTGAACCATACTCAGTGAGGTATGCCACATCTTATAATGACGTTATTTTTCCTTCTCATAAAAGATTTCTGCCATTGGATCATTATCCCTGTCCAAGAAGTACCAGACAGTACACTGACAAGTCTAGGATCTGGACCTGGGGACACAGTCCTAGATGTACATGGTGGGAAGGCAGTGACAAGTGCAACACCAGGGAAGGCAGTGACAAGTGAAAAACCATGTCTCCTAAACTCCAAACCAGTTTAATTTAAGGTGCTTTGCAACTGGGTCCATCTTCAGAGCACTCATAAGGCTAGGAATGAAACCTTCTTTCATCTCTGCTTTATCTACAAGAAACTTCAACATATTAATATAAACACACTTGCTTTAGGATGCTTCTTCTGGTGAGTGTCAAAATGAAAACACCAGGTTTATGCACAAGCTCCTTACCTTTCCTATGTGGGACCATCTGTGGATCACCCACACAAGTGTGAGCATAGGCAGTCCCTTTCTAGTACGGAAATTATGGCTGTGTTTGGAGGCATTTTGCTTGCTGCAGGTGAATTCAGTCATGATGGGGAATCAGCAGGTCTGATTTTCAGAAACCAGCTGATAAAACTTTGAGTTCATTGAGGGCATCAGGTGAGTAGAGCAGTCTAAAAAAAAAAAAAGTAAAAAAATCCCTTCTTCCATTTACACAGGCAAGCAGTGGAAAGAGCATGACCTCTCAGGAAAAGAAGGAAATTACTTCTCCAAATAGCATTTGCAACTGTGGACTGTCAGGCTTCTCTTGCCACTGGATGAAAAGCAATCACCCCAGCTGCATGCTCACCAAGGCAGGCCAAATTTGGTTGAAGAAACGGGACAGGAGAGGCATTTCTTCTAAAAGGTCATCAGTAATAAAAACACACTTCTTAAAAGACCTTCTTAGTCCCTATCTGGCTCCATTTCCATGGGAGAGATGATTGTGTACACTCTTGCCTGGTCTGTGCTGAACATGCTGTGCCACCACTCACTTGTAATGAAAAGGTGTTGCCTGCTCCAAACTGGCCAAGGAATCGGAAAAGATGCCAGATCAGAAAATAGAAATGGCCAGAGAGTGTCTGGGACAAGAAGTGCCACTACATGTGGGTAAGTAAAAGTACACACTGCTCTCACTTGGCACATTCATAGATATCAGCCGTGGATGAAGACCCAAGAGGAGAAAATGCCAGCAGGAAATGCCAGCAGTCCCCGAGGAGAGCAAAAACAGAAGACAGGCATTGCTTCCAATGCGTTACACTTAAAGACTACTGGGAAGCTGCATTTCTTTACAGACTTAGAGATAGCTAGTTTGAACAAAGGAATAATTCAGGCAAAGGTGTTGGAAGAGAAATTCAAAAGAAATATTCAACCAAAAATAACGTATCATTAACATTTAATAAATTACCTTGCCTTGCCTTCTTCAGGATGTAGTAAACACGTTCTCCCAGCCTTTTCTTCTTCATTTTACTTTCTGTCATTTTCCCTCTCTTTTTCTTTCCTAGTTTCTGCATCTCTTGGATCTGAGTAAACCAAGGGTTCTGGGTCTAAAGCTGAACTGAGATACATATTTCGCAAATTGCCTCTGTTTTTCTAACAGGAGACTCTGAACAAAAATACGCTCAGACTTTGGGAGAACACAGACTGGATTTCATCCTGTGTGCTGGAGTTCAATGCCAACTTTGATTCTTGTATTTTGCTTCTGACCAAGGCTAAATAATATTAAAAATTATACTTAATTTGAACTTTCTGGAGGGATAGAAAGGGTAGCTTGGTAAGGAACAGATCAAGTCTGAATCCCCCAGCTCCTCCCAAGTGCATCCAGGTCCCAGGTAGCTCCTGAAGTAGGCATGTCCTCACAACACTCACAGCTGCAGCCCTTGCAAAACCCCAAACACACTTACAATAGTTGTTATTATTATCTTTGTCAGGGTGTTATCTAAGAAATCGGATTCTTGTGTCTACCTGCAGGAGATAGACAGAGCTAAGATAGTAAGATAACTATTACTGATATGATAAGAAGTGTCCAACAGCTCTCTGCTGCATGGGTCATGACAAGGGGAATGGTAAGGATGAGTTTTAGGGAAGAATTAGGAGGGGACACATAAAGTTTCTTCCTGGTGTGAACATATCATAAAAAAAATCAAAGCCTGTTAACAAAAACCTGAACATGTAGGTGAAAAACAATAGTTTAGGGATTTTTACCTTCCATTGCTTGGACAGTCTTTGAAGGTACATCAAAAAAGGAAGTTTTAATCTCATTTTAGAGATGTGCAAGTCCTGGGCAGCCTTTAGTGCAGACAAGTGGGCAATCCATTGTAACAAAACTATAGTTAGAGAAGTGTCAGCTGCAAGCTTAATCTATGAAAGCAACCTTAGGAGCCCTAACTGTTTAAACATGCTGCTGTTTGTTGGCTAGGAGATTTTTCTAACCCATTTGGGACAGATGAACAATGACATCCTGACTGTCCCAATTCTAAGACATGCTCTGTCCCCAGTGAACACTGTGAAACTTAAACTGTGAAACTGTAAAACAAACAGCATTTCTCTCTTGGTATAGAACACCTGTGAAACCTTTGTTTATCTCAAAGGTGCTGAGGAAGTTGAAAATAATTTGTAAAAATGCCTTGGCCTGATTAATCTGTTACAAATGTTGTTATGTAAGCAAGGTACATAATCACTCACAGTCTTTTCCTTGGACAGCAAAAGATGCAACTACCAAAAGATGCAACATAGCATCAATCTGGTCAACCTCTGCAAATTACAGCAATAGCCTAAACTGAATTATTTTAGCTTGGGTATTTCAGTGAGATATCTAAATTTAGAAAGAAATTAATATGGGTTTATGAAAAAGCTGTGTTCAGTTTTTGGTAATGTCACCACCCATGCAAGTGCTTAAATATGCGATCAGAATTTTCCCTCTACATTGACCTAGACTGGAAGTTAAACCTATGATGTGCTAGTGGTTATGATATTAATGTTTTCTAGTACCTTATAGAAATTGCAAATTTGCAGATAGGGATTGATGGGAATTAGGACAATGCTGGAAATAGTTTGTGCAAGCTTTGTGTAGAAAAACCTTGAATGGAAGGTAAGGCATGCTACACTTTTGGCAGAAAAATCATCCTGGAATGGGATAGCTCAGAGAATATACAGCTCATTATGGGCTGCCATATATTCTGCACTGATTTCTGCTCTGGATTCAAAGCATGCATGCTCTCCAAAAATCTAGCTCTACCCTCAGCCACTCTAATTCAAGCAACTGCCCTGAGGCTTGGCTTGCTTATATATTCAGACAGTGAAAAGGACACCAGTACAAAAGGCAATACTGGGCCCCACATCTCATGAAAATCCCAGCCATGTTTTCCTGCAGGTCTCTACACTGAAGAGGCTGCCCAGGACCTCTGCTTTGTATAAACAGGCTCGTGAAACTCCAAGACAAGAAAAATATATTTGGGGTCCAAATTTAGAGTTGAATTAGAGCAGAGCCATAAGAAACTGTAAATCAGAGATGAAATCCCTACTTAACCCTGACAACGAGGTCTAACAAATGAGTGCCCAGCCATGTCTTGACTTGCACACAGTGCTCCCCTGCTGAGCTCCATCAGGACTCCTGAACCCTCACCCTCTCATGTGCAGAGAGCCTTTTTTGAAAGGCCATGAAAACTGTGACTTCTACACCTTAAAAAAGTTAAATGAGTTGCAGAGTAAAAAGTAGTTTGAGAAGAGTTGGTCTCTCCTTAAGGCAGCAGGAGACGAGGGCCAAGCACCTCTGTTCTCTGACACCTCAATACCAGTTGTCAAGTGAGAAGGCGTGGGAGAGGAGCGACACTCGCTATCACTGTAAGGGCAGGGAAAGGAGACGTGCAGGGCTGAGTGCCTCGCCGAGCTGATAAGTGCCCGAGAGCAAACACTGCAGCGATGGCTGCATGTCAGCCAGCAGACGACCCTGTTTGCCAAGGGACGGGGTGGACGGGGATGTGAGCGCCAGCTCTGTTGTTATTGTCATGTCGTAAGGAGTAAGTGCACTGGATTCTACATGCCTGTGTGTTTGATCAGGAGAGCACCACTGACAGAGGATAAATAAACAGAGATAAAAACAAGATTAAGCAGGTCCTTCTTCTTATCGCTGCCTCTTTATCCCTATTGATCTCTGCCCGGTCCCTTTTCATCTAGCCTGGAATTCCTCACATGCTTGAACCATGAGCTGTCACATCTAATTAAAAATGTGATACGAGGTTTTGCATGCAGCAGCGAGTATTTTCCAGTGCCGGGCAGCTGTGTGTTCAGCCTCCTGCCTTTCTGCAGGAAACTCTTTTTGACTTTGTGAAATACGACTGGGTTTGTAACCAAGCGATGGCAGATATGAACAAGAGGAAAAACAACCTGCTTTTTGGTTCAATCTTATTCAGGACACATCGAGCCTCACGAGGGAAAATGGTGATCACCTTGTTGAGGCAAAACAGACCTCTTGCCCTGGGGGACACAAGTTGGAATTTCTACTTCTCTTTGTTTGGTGGCTACATTCCTCCTTTCTTGGGGGTACCAAGGTTTCAGTGGTAGATGGGCCACAGAGACACTTAAACCCAGCTCCCCTCCTTACTTGCTAGACAGCTCTTTCCATCCATTCAGATGTTTCCAAAGCAAAAGTGATCACTGGATGACTCATTTCAACCCCATCACTACTTCTGAGTACTGTCAATTTTCTCCCTGGCATTCTGGGTTAACTGCTGCCTTCATGGTCACTAGATCACTCGGAACTCACTGAATGAGCATTTTTTGTTTACTTAAAAGATGGCACAGGTCAATATCATTGGGGTAGTGTGTCCTTCTTCATAGAGAAGATGCTTCTATACACTGAGCAGGACATTCAGAGGTGGGCCCATAAATACCACACGTGTTTAAGGTCCGCATAGATGTCTAACAACAGCCAGGACAAAGCTCTGAGTTGAAAATGAAGTCACTCATGTTGTGCATCTAGCACTGCTAAGACAAATAAGACTAAATTAGGAGGTTACCAGTGTAAGGATAAACATCAAAGAAAAGGAAACACGAATAGCACTGTATTTTCTGCCTGACTTTTAAATCTCTACCTACTATCATATTTTGTTTAATTTAGTTAAAACATTCAGTAGAAGATCACTTTCCTCACAATCTCTGGAAACTACTAGAACTGTGGGTTTTGGCTTTGGTTCTCAAAAGTGGCTGGTAGAATTTAGGTGAGGCAAGGTTTGTAAAGGTGAGGGGTAATGCCATTGGCAGAGCCACTGAGTAAAACCAGGTATGATTATGGGGAGTCTGATCCCCCCGGGTCTGATCTCCTGTAGGTGTAGAATTAGGCACCTTCATTTTTCAGGGCTAAAACATGCTAGCAATGTGGAAACTGTGTTGAGCACTTCGCCTTCTGAAGTCGGACATGACTGTGTCTCAGGCTGGACCTCCAAAATTATAGGCATTTTGGAAAAGATAGATCATGTCACTCCATTGCTTTTGCAACTTTTTTGCCTGTCTCTATGAATAAGACACTTTACATCAGATTTACTATGTGATCCAACAGGCAATCAGTCTGAGCAGGGCTTTTATTTATTCTTTCCTATGCCATCATTCAAGACCACACAATTTATTGCTCACCACTAAAACAATATCATGAAATATATGTTGCCAGGCTCTCCCTCATCTCAGCTCTGTCTATTTTTTCCTTTCTTTGAGGAGAAAGAAAAGAAAACTTCTTTTCAGGATACATTGTAGGGAGTGCTCACGAACCTGCAATTTATTTTCTTCTGGGTTTGACACTGCCAGGCCCTTAGTGCTTTTATTGACTCTGGCTAAACATAGTGACAATTATTTTTGTTGGTTTCAAATCGCCTTCTCCAGCAGAGTGTGAAGTCAGCAGGTTTTTTTTGCATGCTGAGCATGCCCTTTCAGACACTCTAAGAGGAGCAGAGGGAAAGATGATGGCTTATTTTAATTTATATCCAGTTGCACTTTGGCATTCCCTGAATGGACCTTTTGTTTCAAAGCAAGGAAAGCAAGGAGAGGCTCACGGACAAGAAGCAGATGGTCAAGGAGGAAAACAGAGCTGGGACATCCTTATCTGAAGGTTCCTACTTGCAGCAACCTCCTTTCCTTCACGTCCCTTCTGGAAGCCCCCTGCATGTGCACACACACTGCATTTCCAAAGAGGAGAGGGATCCTCCCACACCTCCATGGTCATGCACAACCACCCAAGGACCCAGCCAGCATTCTCCAGCCCTATATCTTCCTGTTGTCCAATGCCCTCAGGAGCACAGTCTCTCCCAAATCATCCTAACCCTCTGTTGGGCTGTGAGGGGCCAGTATGATGATGAAGAGCAGTTGTTTCTCAGAAAAAAACCTTAAAACAACCCTTGGCAATGGTCTCCTGAAGCATTTGTGGCTTTTGGGGTGTGCATTAATGAATGCATTTGTCTAAAGCACTTCATATTATCCCCTCCATCTCCTCATATCTGTTCCTGGCAAGGCCCAAGAAAGGCAAAACCCCCCAGAAAAATGGCACTGTAGATTCAGCCTGTGGGGTGCCTCACAAGCTGACCTAGGTATCAGTTACAGCAATTTTGAATATGATCTATAAATATTTACAGAAAAACTGCTTGGGAAGGAAATAAAAGTATAAGCTAATCTTTCAGTCTGCCACTAGGATGAATAGGACAAGCTTCTTTAATGTCTTACAACAGTGAAATTTAGATTTCAGACATTATACATAAGTTTTTCTCTGCCTACCCATCCCACAAAGAGGTTTTGACTATTTTCTGTTCTTCAAAGTGATGCAAAAAGCCAGTCAGTTTCTGATGTGAAAACACTGTGGATTAAGGTAGTTCTTCTCTGGGAGAGAAGCTAGGGAATGGTCCAAAAGTGATTTTTCATTTAAATTCTTTCTGCAAACTTTTTTGCTGTTTTAGAAAAAATGTCTCCACAAAATTCTGAAAAATGTTATAAACTAAAACTGCCCAAATTTACCTCCAAAATAAACCATCACAGTGAACATTGCTACCTACTACTAAAGAAAAACCTCCTGTCAGTTAAAAACATTTGTTAGAGATAATGTCCCACTTCTACAGCTGTGATAGTGAGTAAAGTGAGTAAAGTCTGAAGTTTCCATAGATATCCAAGGACACTCTCCCATTACTATCACCTTGTCCCAATCTGTGAGAAAACACAGATGTAAATAACCTTTTCCAGATGGTGTCACCTGCCGAGGCAATTGAACAGCCTCCGTCAATAGATGTCAATACCTCCTTTCAGATAAAATCTGTCAAATACAAAAGGGTTTTATTTGCACTTTACACAGGAAGATGGAGAATCCCCTAAGCTAAAGAACAGCTAAAGGACAGTTCTAAAAAATCCTAGGTCTGGAGGAGAGATTGGCCTGAGATGTCTCTATTTCCTAGAAATCCCACTTATTCCTGCCCATGTGCTATCACTAGGCATTGCTCCTGGTGTGTCAGGACAAATGCTTCAGGTCATGCAGGGCAGAGATCTGAGTAAAATTACCTTATCCCTTGGCAAGGGACTTAGTGCTTTTGCACTGGATTCACCCTGATAGTTTTCAAAGCAGAGTGGATCATGTCTCCAAGATGATCGGTTATTTCAGCAATGAAAAGGGAAATTTCTATTCACCTGCAAGAGCACACATCCAAACATACATACTGGTTTTTTTGTCTCTCCGATCTTACACAAAGCCACAGCACAGACTATGCAGAAGACATCCCTCCCCATACCCAATTCTGTGCCTTTTGTGTCCCACTACCTCTGAGAGGCTTTTCTCCTTGCATTTCTGCCACAGGTCATTGTGTTGGTGCAATTGATGGCTTAGCCCAAGGACAGACTCTAGAGTCCACCATTTGGGTCTGTCCTCACACTGTTTTCCTTCCATCTCCAGAGCAGCTCACAGGAGATGTCTGTGGTTCTGATCCAGCTGCGCCCTCCTGCAGGAGCCTCCTGAAGGGCTGGTCCAAATTCATTAGCTGTTGTTGGGTTCCTGACAACAGCTTTTCAGTTTGGATTGAAAACTGTTTCTAGATGTTGGTGTTTCCCTATAAGAGACATGTTATTAAAAATACGAGTTGAGTGTGTTTGTGAGCTGTGGATGGAGGAAGGGAGGGAGTATAACATTTAAACCAAGGGTGCTCTACAGCAACAAGCCAATGTCTGATTACCAACCTCTCCGAGCTGTCTCTTCATGCTTTTTGCTTTGACAGACCATCCCTTTCATGATGGAAGTATGACTGGCACCAACCACTATCTGCCCCCAGCAGGCAGGGACAGCCAGCTGGGCACCTTGGAGGGTCCCAACAGCAGCCGCCAGCAGGGCAAGTCAGCCCTGCCAGGGTTTCCAAAGCTTCTTGAACTGAGCATTAAGTCAATTTGAGAGGGATTACTGTGCCAAATGCAGTAATTAATTAGAGAGACATGCTTCAGCACCGAGCGTTTCATTGTCTAAAGTGCTTGATGTGCCTTTGTAGGGGCTCTGTGAGCACTGTCAAGGCCCAGCAGGCTCCAGCCCTTCCCACTCTGTCTGTTTTGCCAATTCATGTACCATTTTCCTCTACCAGATCTCTTTTCCCGTGCAGTGCCTATCCTCAGCATGGTTGCTTGCACAGAATCCTAAAATGGTTTTCTACTGGAAGGGGCCTTGAAGATCTTCTAATTCTAATCTCTGTGCCACAGACAGGGAAGGATCTTTATCTTTCAAGGAGCACAGCTGAGGCTATAGAGAATACTTTCCTGACCTACTCTGAACCAAAGCAACTCTGGCATTGGCAGAGGTGGGATTCATGCTGCTGCACGTTGATGTGAAGGATGTTCTGAGGAAGGGAAAAGCACTGCAGCCTATCACTGTTCTGGCATCGGAGGATGCATTTCCTCTTTCTGTGCTTTCTAGCAGAAACAGCAGTCCCATATTTGGAGCCCAGGCATTTTCCTACTCCTGATCTGAAATCTCTGTGCAGCTCTTAGCAAGTCACTTGAGTTCCCTGAACCTTGTTCTGTGATGTTAAGACCAAATTTTCATCCCCTTTCCTAAACAAAAAGGTACAGATTTGGATACTTAAATTTGACCAGTTTGGTCCTGGTTTCAGCATCTATTCAGAAACTTGGCCTTCTGGTCTTCTGCAGCACTAATGAAAGGTCAATCTCCTTCTGTTTGTTTCTAAAACAAAGACAGGTCTTTTTGTTAAAAGCGTGACTATGGCAAAGTGCAATGTCCTTGCTGCTATGTGCAGTGGAAGGGGAGGATAGAATTTTTAACAACAGGGGTGTTGCTGTCATGGTCTTACAGATCTGGCATGAGGCAAACAGAGCAAGGCCTTTGCTAAAATTTAGGAATGGAATGGTCAACAAGAGCAGTAATAGAACTTAGCACTTCCATGACATCTCAAACTGAGTGGAATTACTGTACCATCTGGGATATTTCTCCCTAATTTGAGGCAAGAAAAGGTGAAAATATTTGGAATTAAATATTGTGTAGATCAGCAGTGCATGATATTTTGGGTTTTTGAAAAACAAGTATGGATTGGCAAGTAACTAGAGAAATACTGAGAGTGTTTATTTTACCTAAACTCCTAGACATTTTAGTATTAATGGTTGGTATGAGCATTTCCAGCAACTGGTCTTTGGGAAGTAAAATTCTCAGAACAATCTCATTCATTATTTCAGCCCACTTCATCTGAAGCTCCAATTTCCAAATGAAAATTGAAGGAGGGAAAACACACATTAAAAGAAAAAATAAATAGAAGGATTCCAACAACTGATTTTCATTTAAGCATCTTATATTGATTTTCCTCCTTTATAATTACGCCAAAAAAGTGCATCTTTTCTTAATTCATAAAATCATAGAATCGTTACATTTGGAAAAGACCTTTAAGATCATTGACTTCAACTGTTAAGCCAGCACTGCCAAGTTCACTAAACCATGTCCCCAAGTGCCACATGTACACATTTTTTAAATAGCTTCAAGGATTATGACTCTACCACTGCCCTGGGCACTGTGTTCAACAAGTCTTCTTTCATGAAGAAATTTTTCTCAATATCCAATCTAAACCTCTCCTGGCACAGCTTGAGGCCATTTCCTCTGGTCCTGTCACTTGTTATTTGGGAGAAGAGACTGACTCCCTCCTTACTACAACCTCCTTGTTGTTGAGGGTGATAAGGTTTTCTCCCAGCCTTCTTTTCTTCAGGCTAAACACTTCCAGCTCCCTCAGCTGTTCCTCATCAGACCTGTGCTCCAGATGCTTCCCCAGCTTTGTTGCCCTTCTCTGGACACACTCCAGCACATCAATGTCCTTCTTGTCATGTGGGGCCCAAGACTGAACTCAGGATTTGAGGTGTGGCCTCACCAGTTCCAGCAACAGGGGGACAATCACTGCCCTGGTTCCTCCTGGCCACACTATCTCTGATACAAGCCAGGATGCCATTTGCCTTTTTGGCCACCTGGGCACACTCTGGCTCATGTTCAGCTGCTGTTGACAAGCACCCCCAGGGGCCTTTTCCACTGAGCAGCTTTCCTGCCACTTTTCCCAGCCTGTAGCACTGAGGTTGTCATGATGAAAGGGCAGGACCTGATCCTTGGCCTTGTTGAACCTCAACCCATTGGTTTTGGCCTGTTATTTTAGCTTTGGCCTGTTATTCCAGATCCTTCTGCAGAGCCTTCCTACCCTCCAACAGATCAGTGCTTCCATCCACCTTAATGTCATCTCTAAACTTGCTGAGGGTACCCTCAATCCCCTTGTCCAGACCATCAATAAAGATATGAAACAGGACTGGCCCCAGCCATGTGCCCTGGGGGATAACACTGATGACTGGACACCAGCTGGGTGTAACCACTACCACTGCGTGGGCCTGGCCCATTGAACAGTGCACCCATCCAAGCCATGAGGAGCCAGCTTCTCCAGGAGAATGCTGCGGGAAATGGTATAAAAGGCTTTACTAAAGACTACCTAGATGGCATCAACAGCCTTTCTCTCATCCTTTATGCCAGTCACCTTGTGATAGAATGAGATCGGGTTAGTCAAGCAGGACTTGCCATTGCCCCTTATCCCTTAGGTCATTGTGATCAGCCAGGTAAAGAGAGGGTTAGGGAATGCTCCATATTGTCTGCCTGTTGTACCTGTCCCAGTGAAGGCAGAGTGCGATTCAAGTTGTCTATGTCTCTCACTCTCCCTGATACTCTTCAACCAACTCACCTCCTCCCAGAGCTCAGTCTCTCAGGGGAGGAATTCCTCCTCCTGGGCACACCTCCCACAGGTGTGCTCACTGCTGCTGGCTGGTACTGCCACTCCCTGCAGCCCAACACTGTGGAAGCAGCATGTCCCCACTGGAGCTCTGCCTAGGCAGCTGCCTCTGTTGTGGTGGGTGCAGGGCTTAGAGAGGCCCCGGCTTTCTGCCGGGTGGGTCCCATTGCTCTCTGATGGAGCTGGCAGGGCTTCAGCCCCTTTCCTGCACTCCCTTCTGTGTGAACTGCTGCACAGTCTACCCATTAAATGGGTAATGACTAGTCTGGTAGCCAGCAGAGCAGTGCCTTCAGAAAAAAGATAGTATTTGAAAGCAGAGGTTATGCACAGAGCCCTCTCAAACAGATCTTTGTGCCAGAGGCTTTGTTTTGATACTAGAAACATTTCCACTACAGCAGCCTCTGATGGCAGTCATGTGTGGGATTAGGAACTGACTCCATTCAAATAACAGACAGCTGTTTGGAGTGAAAACTCGTCTCTGTCAATTTGCACTCAAAGAAGGCAGAGGCAAAGGAAAAAAAAAAAGACCCTGGGCCTGGGAATCATTGTAGCTTAATCCCTCCTTTGGCAGGAGATAAAACTAGGGCTTTCCAATGCTCTATAATTTCTTGCATTGACCTGGAAAGAGATTTCTCTATTCATTGGGCTGTAAACCTCCTTTTTTATATTTACTACATGATGTACAAGAACTGAATCTCCAGCAGAGAAAACATGCCATGTTGGACAAGGAGCCTGGGAAGAAACTTAGTCTCAGGTTAAATAACTTAGTACAGCAGGGACACACAGTAGCTGCTAAAACCACTTATGGATTGTTCTTTTAAATTCCAGCGGAAGGTTTTCTCATTTTGTGCAGAATTGGCTGAGGTTCCCAGAAGTGACTAATGATTTACGGTGGTCTTCTCTTTTGACGCCAAATTTCAAACTCTGGAAGAGGGCCTGATTTTTGAGATCAGGTGCACAGATCCTACAAAAAGTCAAATATCTTTTGTGCATCTCAAGTCCCTGGTATTTCTAGTCATTCATGCTTTAGAAAAAAAAAATAAAAGGTGGTAGAAAAGCAGAGCAGAACCTCTGGCCATGCTCTGCCAAGCACAACTGCAGACACAACAAATGGTTGAGATGCACTGATCCCATACAGCAAACATGTATTTTTGATAAACTTGCTGCTTTCTGTCAGCACCATAAACAGGCTCTTGCAAAAGGTGCTTCCTCTGTTTTTAACAGGAAAAAGTGGCTGTGCCAAGGGACATTCTTGAATACAGCAGATCTAGTGGCAAATTGTGACCAGGATTCAGGCCTGTGTGCACCTGGAGTCATTCCTTTTCTCTAGTTCTCCTCTGGAGAACTGTGTTTTGAAAACCTAGAGAATAGTATTTAATCCATTAGAAAATGGATTTCATTAGGAAATTAATTATGTCCTTTGGGACTACTCAAAAAAACTCTGATGGAGGCCTTTCTTCTCAAAGATTTAAGTGTCAAACTAACTGAAAACTTTTACAAAATCATACGCAAAAGAGAGGAAAAGTTCTGACAGTGTCAAAATGTGCTATTTTGACATAGTGAAATTAAATATGCTTTGACTTTTCCTGTGCCACACGCTGACTGTGGCATCCCCCACCACACACTGGCAGACAGGTGCTGGGGCAGGTGGTATTACACAGAGCCCTCCAACCCTTTCATCCACAGCCATACCCTGTGGAAGCTCTCAGTATCTAAAAGAAAAAAAAGATCTATTTCCTTGGAAGGAAACATTTGGAATTTTCCAAGAAAAAAATGTTCAATTAATTATCTGTTTCTGTGTCTATCTATTTATTTTAATGGGCTGGGGGGAGTGTCCTCTATGGAATATTTAAGAGAAGGCTGGGTTTCACACTCATGAGAAAAGAAGCCAATTTATGAAATGCCAAAACTCTATGAAACAGCATTTTTCTCCCCAGGAGGCCACAGAAGCCCATGCAGAGAGTGCAGCAGCATCCAGGCCACAGCCAGGAGAAACATCCTCTGTCAACATGATGCAATGAGAAAGAGTGGGAAGGAAGGGGATGGAGAAGCAATTTTGCATAATGCTTTCCCTGCATTGTTTGGATTGGAAGCCCCTCTCCCTGTGTCCCAGCAGACAGCCCTTGGATCGCTTGGAAATTGTGCCCAGTTCATTCTTGTATAGAGCTGAAGCCGGGACTTTGCAATGGCTGGTGCCAGGGAGCTCGGCAACCTACAGGAAGGAAGGTCTTGTTCTTAAAAAAAAAAAAGCCAAATCCCCCCCCCCCCCTCCAGCTTGGGAGCGAGGAGACATGGATCCTATTCCAAGCCCTGTGCTCATTCTGGGTGGCCTTGGACATGATGCATTGCTGACTGTTCAGCTCTGCCTGAAAAAGCAGGATGAAGCGCGGCAGGGGGGTATCGCTCCCTGCTCACAGTGATAGGAGAAGGAACACTGCACACCAGGGGCTGCTGGCACTACCCCTGATGGATGAAATGGGCTTTGTAGATTTGCTTCAGCTGCCTGCCACTGCCTCAGAACCAGTATCTCTGGATATATCTGCACTGCCCTTGGATGGAGGTCAGGGCAGTCTTAGGAGTAGTTGTAGGCACCAAAGGTAGAATTCTGGTGTGTCACAGTGCCACAAAGATTGAGGATTTCTATTGCCCCATCTGAATTTTCCAGTACCTGCTACAACAGATCACGTGCTGTGTTACCTGAATTGCTCACACTGACAAAATTACTGATCATCTGACTGCAGTTAAAACCTAAGACAAACTGTTCTTAGTAGTAACCTCTGGATGGAAGCTGATATCACAAAAATGGCAATTAGAAGAGGTCCAGGCTCAGTTAAGGAATCTGGAAGTTAACCATAATACTGGCATTTCTTTTGTTGATGAAAACGACTGTGACAACTGCAGCAGCATATCGTCCAGCCCTTCCCTCAGTGTCAGCCAAAGCAACTCCCCTTTTATGAAGTTCAAAGTACACTGATCGATTGAGATGAATCACCTCAGAGGTAGATTAAGAATGACTAAATTAAATCCTACTAATCTGGATTTAACTCCAAAATGTGGAATGTCCCTTTGGGGTGCAAAACCCAAAATGAAAACATGAAAACTTCTCCTTCCTTTCCTTAGCAAAGACTGAGAATTCTTCTTCCAATCACCCCTCTCCTATTAGAAACTTCTCTACCACCTTTACAGGTTTTGGCCAGCTCAGTCTTCCATGAAATGCTCAGGTATATCCCACACCTACTGAAGATGTATCCACCTGGAAGATGAGGCTTGTCAGTACTGGTATTTTCTTCTTTTGGGTCCTAAGCACTTCAGAACTTGGATTGGGAATTTTCTGTTTCTTTCCACCTGTACAAGCAAGTCTAAGAAAATATGTGACCTCTCACTACTTCCTTGCCCTTGCTGCCATCCATCTTCATCTACATTGCCTCTCCTACATCTTGGGAAATACCTGTGTTTCCATTCCTCTGGGAACTCACTAAATTTCAGTGATTATTGGAAAGATGTCAATGCTTTCACTTCTCCGAAGCAGAGGAGTGTTAGACCTGGTACAGAGATAACACAAAAGACTCCCAAGAGCATCTGAATTCCTTTTAGTTTTTTTAAACACTGAAGTTCCATAGTTTTAAGTCTTGATAAAGTCATCACAGTGCCAAAAGGGGAAACAGATGTCGTTTCCATGGCTGCAAGCAAACATTAAAGATAGTTACATCCAGTGATTGGGTGCTTCAAAGAAAATGATAACATGTTCATATTCTTTACTTTCATGGAGTATGTTGTGGTTATTTTTTCCTTGAAAAATGTCTTACTATAAAATGAATATTTATCTTAACACTAATACTTGTAGCACAAAGTTTCAATCTGAAATTGAAAAAATAAAACAAATTTATTTTCAATTTAATATTTTTTGTGTACCATTCTAGGGAACATCACTATTTTAAATGAACTAATAATTTTTTATTCATGTATTATTCCTCTCCCTTTCTTTACCACTGAAAAAGCACTAAAAATGAGTGATTTTTTAGTCTATGATTTTTTAAATGATCTTTGAAAGATCGTTGGAAAGTAATGGACAAAACTGTATGTGACTTCTATCCCATAAAGTCTATAATATCAAGGAAGCTTTGAGTATTCACAACATGTTCATTTGCCATTTTGGTTTTTTGTAACTTTTACCAAGGCAAAAGAAGTTTTAAGAAAAACTATGAGCATTAATGTATCCTCTGCTGCAGATACGACAAGCAGAGGTGACAGCAGGTGATCTGATTCAGGAGTTTCTTCTGCACATCTTCCACATCCTTCACATTATTTTACTTGCTAAATGCTTGCACTGGACAATCTGTATCTGCAAGAGCTTATCTGATCAACATATAATTTTAAGAGGAAGTCTAGTCCAGCCAGAGGAGAAGTCAGACCCACCCTCAGCATACATTGGCTATATAAGTTGAACTGGGAGAATGCTGTCTTCAAAGAACTATTTATTTACAGATAACTTTTCTAATCCATGTAATGGAGATCAAAACCTCACTGTAGAATCTTCAAAAACCACAACAGAACTTACCCTCCTCTTAGATTTTGGAACATCATCTTTAGAACATCATTTAGAATAATGTGAAGGGGCAATATTTTTGCTTTTTTTTTTATCCCCCTTTATACTTGCAGCCACTGAGTCCTCAGTACTGTAAGGGGAGATATGAAGATGTGTGTATAGTCTTGAGTTACATGGAATCAGTGTGCTGAAGAGGTCAATATGTATACAGCTTGATCAGCATGGATTTGTGAGCTATCCTAATCCATGGACAATGATGTCAACAGGCAAAAAGGTACTGTCTTGGTCTGCAGATCCTCACCACGTGTCTGATGCCTTTGAAACCTGGTGCTCAAGTTCAGACTTGAAGTGGTGGACTGGTTTAGTGGTGGTCTGGCAGAGCTGTGTTTATGGTTGGACTTGATGATTTTAAGGGTCTTTTCCAACCTTAATGATTCTATCATTCTAGAGCTGGCTGATTACAGCCATTTGTGACCATGCCTTTTCACTCTGAATTCAACAATTAGGCAGTCTGCCCCTTCAGCTTATGCATCAAAACATCCTTGAACCATGTTGATTATCTCTGTCATGCTCCTCCCTCCCTGCATTCAGGTCACACATACAGGAGCTTGACCACGTAAACTGCTACAGTCACTCTGACACCACACGACACACTGGAAATGTTCCCTCAGTTTCACCTAGCCCCTAATCTAGGTAAGACTGAAAATGTGCAAACACCAGGTCTTCCTCTAGCACAAAAAACACTGCTCTTTTGTGGGGTTATCAGTAGGAATAGGACTTCTTTGAGATGTTCATACATTGTGCATTATACACTCAAATAATTTGAGTGAGGACTTTCCAGCAGCCTTTCATAAGAGTTTTCCTTTTATATTGCTGTTGGTTTCTGCAGGATTACACAAGATAGCTGGTGTAGCACTGAGGTTGGTGTTTGTTGAACTAAATGCTGTTATCTCCATGCTTCAGTTTCCATACGCCCAAATCCGAGGGTAGTGATGTTTTCCAGCTCTGTGAGTGTCTTTGAACTTTACTGCCAAGAAGAGGTAGATAATGTGGATAGAAGAGTTACAATGAGCTTTGTTGCTCAAATACATCCCTTGGGCAAGACAAATAAAAACAAGCATATCCCCTAAAAATACATTTCTTACACTGGAGCAAAGCCATGTTCTGTCACCCCCAAGCAGACTGACTGATTACTGAACTGACATTTGCATAGTCTTAGAGAGAGAGACAGCTGGGAAGAAGACAGAAAGTGCTTGCTAGGCTATGGGTTGGTGGGGCACCAGCATCAGTGGTGTTGCCAGTGCTCATATCCACAGGACAGTGTTAAGAAGGCCAGAAGATGCACAAAGACACTTTGTTGGCGTTCATCATCAGACAAAAGAAGTAAACCCAAATTTGTGTTCAGCTCTCCCTGACCACAGTATGTTTCATGAAGTTAAGCAAAGTGAATGTTAGGAATGTGCAGGACCCAAATTCCTCTGGAGCATCTCCTGGAATGCACAGCACCAGGACACCTCCCTGGCTTGTAGACCCTTGCTCACTGAGATTTCTATCCTGCCAGGAGACATGTTGAAAGACAAAGAAGTAGACAAGCATAGACTCAAATCCGAAGTTTCAAATGTCTAAAACTTTGTGAGATGAGCCCCTGAGCAATGACTGGAAGAGCTTGGTGACTTAGTTATTTCTCTCTTATCTATAGACTTACTGCTTTTCTTTCAAAGATGCAGTATACAGCTGATATAATAAAATAAAGTGTATATTTATTTTCCTTTCATCATCATTCTTTTCCCTTATCAAGCACATTGAGAATCAGAGGGAAGAGATAAATGGAAATAAACTAAAACCAAACTAAAATTTGTTTTAGTCCTATGAACAACCTGATACAATCTTAAATTTGAGAAACCAAGCAAATCTTACTTCGTTTATCCACTTAGTTAATAATTACAGTTCCTCAATAATAAGACATTCTGTAGCCTGAAGTCCTTGTTCTGAGTATCTATTTATATTAGGAGTTAAGTATACTTTTCATAGGCAATTAAGACATTATTCATTCCTAGCTATTCACAGACATCTCGGGAGGGAATGAGGAAAGAAGGAATTGTAAAGCCACAAGGATAATAAGAGCCAAAGATCCTTTCCTCTTCTTGTGATATTGATTTTCAGAATATAAACAGAGGCACAGAATGCTGGATCTTGGTAATATACCTATTTTAAATGCCAGTTGTTGAGTAAATAGACCTCTGTAGGGATATATTTGTTTGAAAAGTCCTTTGGGATTAGAAAATATTAGCCTAGCATTCAGCCTGAGACCTATTTTGTGAGGCGTCTTTGTTACTTTGTCAGCTTTCTAAAGCCTTTTATGATAGGTCTCAGCCCTGGTGATATTTATTCAAGTAAACCTAAGAATAAGAGTTAAGATGCAGCTGTTCCAACATTGTGGACATCTTTGGGTCTCACTGTGTTTCAACTCAACCCTGAAGTGCAGGACACCTCAGAGTAGACTAACAAAGTATTCACACTCAGGCCTTCAGTTTGACACAGCCGTTTTCCACAGTCACTACCTGCTACTAATTAATTCTGGCCCTGTATCATTTTTCCTCAGACACATGAACTACTGAGTTATTTACTTTCCACACGTTCTCACATAAGGCCCCGGTTTTGAACAGGGCTAATCCTGGCACTTGCTTGCAGCCCTGCATTCTGCCCTTCCTCCAAGGAATACAGGGTTCACATTTTTGCATTTGCCAGCCAAAGAAAATAAAGCTGTTCTCCGTCAAACACAGCATCCTCTAGCTCCTTGACTCTCAAGTTCAACACATGGGAAGAGCATTCCCAGGCCAGAATGATCTTCTTTCACTTGCTATCAAACCAGTATAGTGAAGCCACAGTTATTAATAGTAGTTAGTAAAAGGCATCTCTGGGTTTTTGCTGTGATTCCCATTCAGTCTTGGACTTTTCTAGATAACTAGAATTGAAATGCATGTATTCAATGATTTCATCCTGCATTGTCTAATTCAGACCAGATGACACATGATATAAAATTGGAACATGAACGTGTGTGTGCACTAGTCCAAAGTTGGTTGCCACCAAACAGAAACTTTTTCTCAGATTAAGTATTTCATCAGGCCCTTGACATACAGAAG
This sequence comes from Calyptomena viridis, assembly GCA_013390005.1. Lineage (NCBI taxonomy): Eukaryota > Metazoa > Chordata > Aves > Passeriformes > Eurylaimidae > Calyptomena > Calyptomena viridis. The sequence goes on from WEIV01004838.1 coordinate 257,503, forward strand.
TAGTTCTTCAGAGTCTACACTCTTCCCAGGGGTAGAGGTCTACTGAAGCCATTCCAGTGAGTACTGTGGTCATGGTGAAATCACATGTATAAAGACAGGATTAGGGAGACAGTTCTGCAGAAATAAGCAAGCCAGCCATGGCTCTTAATTTCTGGGGTGTGGCATGAGGTTGATCTAATATTCCCAGACTGTAACAAATAGTAGTAATTATAAAAGACTGTATCCCCACTCAGAAAATATTTAGGGCATGAGAAAAATAAAGGTCTAAGGCCAAGCAAGTGGTACTTAACTGGGGAGACATAGGTAGCTTCAGATGGTAATTAATTTAGTTCTAAAAAGAGGAGGCAAAATACAGTAGACTAGATCAAACCCAGGTATCTAACTTTAGCACCTATGGTTACATGAAAGGGATCTTAGCTTAAGTGTCTAAATAACTTAAAACCTCTGATTTTTATGCACTGCACCTCTGCAAGAGGAGGCTTGTGATATTTCTCTGTGTGTATGTCCCCTGGGTTTGTTCAGCAAATGAGTACTTGGAAAGCATTTTGAACTGCCTGTCCAGAAGAAACTACCTTTCCCAAGTGTTATCATGAATATCCAGTCTACCCCCCTGTATTTGGAGAGCGTGGTGTTTCATTTCAATGGCAAACCCACAGCTGCAGTGTTGTTTGTTTCCACAGGTGGATTTGAAGTAGATGCCATCTTAATCACTGAACCTGACCGTGAGAAATCATGGACCCCTATTCCAGAGGCAAGATCTTCCACAAACACTGGGTTTGCTCGGGGAAGGTATTTCTCTGAGCAGAACACAGACGAATTGTAGGATCAGACAGAAACCCACTGTTAGCAAAGTTGAAGAGAAAAACTTGGGCAGAATCCAGAACTTAACTCAGGTAAATAAAATAGTACATTTCTATGAAAAGACTCATGAATAAGCAAAGATTTTTAAAGTAAACCCTTTCTGGAAGTTGCAGCCTACAGTATTCTCTTACAGAAATGATAGTATAAGACATAAACATTACAGCTTTCATATCTACTCATTAAGTACAGAAGAAATAGAGTTGTAACCCAGACCCAGGCGGGAGTTGAAATACTGCTTACAGTTTTTTGCTCAGTGTGCTAACCAAGCATACTTTAGGGTTCCTCCCCCTAATCTGAGTTTCCTTTAAAATCAGGTATCAATTCCCAGCTGGTTCCTTCAGCTCCCTTTGTAGGCATGGCAAGAGGCAGAGGGTGCTCTGCCATCTGAGATCTTTGGGGAGCTCGTCTTTTTCTGTTGGCAACACAGAAAGCCCAGTCCTGACTGCCTACTGAATTTGTAGGCAGCAAAACTTTGGGAATTCCACACTGACTGCACCCTCCCCAGCTCTGGGGCCAAGGATCTGCTCCCTTGTTCAAGAAAAACATATGTAAGTAGTTGTTCGACATAAGCACATACCTGAAACTCAGTGGAAATTAGGTGGATGAGGAAGTGTATTGCTTAAATGCACAGTACATGAATATGCAGGGCAGGGGAGGGTGGAAAAACAGTCTTTTATGTTCATTTAGGTTAAAGAATGAATTTGTATTTGACCACAGTCACTTTCTGTGAATATTCAACAGCTGAACTATGTGAGCATGAAAGTTTGTCGACAGCAAATGTTCAGCTATTTTGTGAAAGCAAACTTGGAAGTTTAAAATGTGGGCTGTGTTCAAAATTCAAGTAACTTTCACTAACCAGAGCTGCGTGTTGCTTCATCTACGTACAGGACTGAGTAACTGGCAATTCTGCCAGAATGAAGGAACAATAATTCTTTCATGAGATCACCAAGTAAATATAAGTATCATATTCATGGACTATTCATATAGCAAAAAATAACAATAATCCAGGCTCAGATCATCTTTAATATAATTATACCACTGCCTGTTATCGCTGGTCATGTTGACCATTTTTGTGCAGAATTTTTTACTGGTGTCTCCATAAAAGAGAATCTTCTCCTTATGGGCCAGCAGAGAGAACTAATAAACAAAAATAAATCTAACCCCTAGAACCTAAATATGTCTGCTAGTAAATTATTAAATTCAATAACCTCATCATTTTGTGCTACACATGACCTCCTGAATGCAGCTCTTTATAGATCTCAACGGGCCAAATCTGTCTCAACAGCATATCTCAAATGTTGATGAAGTCTTGTTCTATATTCTAAACTGGTTTTGATGCATGAAGAGGTGTCTGCACTAATATATTAATTATCTCAGGCTTTTTCTGTGGTTGATAATGACAGAAGAATGCAGAGGAATGATCTAATATTGGAAGATGCCTCTCTCTATCTCTCCTTTAATTACGGAAGGTCCATGTGGGGCAATTGAACTCCTGATCTCTCTACCAGGTCCTTCAGTAAGATACATAGAGCAATTTGTGACTTTCCTCATAAAGTCATCAACTTCATATTGCAGAACAAGCAAAACTCTGTTGTTTATCAACATATATTTCCCCAGCTCTTGCCAAGACTAAAATGACTGATTTGCAGAGAGAACAAACCAGAGCACATGGTCACACGTGAGGGTGCTCAGTGCCTGCAAGAGCAGGGCTACGGTGTCACTGAAGGAGCTCAGAGCTTTGGCACACTTTTCTTTGCACCACATGGTGCCAAATGTGAGGAATTTGTTTTAGCAAGTAACACAAATGCAGCATTTTTGAGCACTGCTTTGCTTCTCAATAGCCCTTGACAGGTGGTCACTGCAGAGCAGAGGCAGTCTGGAGCAGGGGATGCTCCTTTCTGACAGTCCCCCTCATCCAAAGGCACATGATGCTGCCATTCTCAATATGTTTCTGTCACCCAGCCATGGGACTTCTACTCTGCGTGTGACAGGATCTTTGATGACTTTTCTGGAGACAGTTAGTCGCCCTGACCCATCCCACATCTCCACGGATGGGAAGATAACAGTTTGATATGGGGCTGTGGTTGCTGCCAGTCAACTTCTGGCTCCTGAGAAGGATCTTTGCCAAGAAAGGTTTCCAAATATGTCCTATGAAACTCAAGATCATTCACTCTCATGCTGCTCAGTTGTTTGCCTGTGCTTTCTAGATCATTATATCTTCTTTATCACTTTCCTAGGAGTGAGACTTTTTAATACTGAGTACATAAATATCAATTTCCGAGATGAGGCCGAGGGACTCTGATATAATCCCAGAGTAACTTCACCAAACTCAGTCAGAGAAGACATCAAGTGTAATTCAGGTCTGCAGACTCTTTGAAATAGAGAAGTAAAAATTATTTTCACAAACATTTAATAACATTTCCCCCTTTTCCACTTCTTTCCTCCAATTTTCTTTTTTTTCTTTTTTAATTTTTTAGCCAAACAATTATAAAGATTTTGTCAAGTCGACCCTGAATTGAATTTCAAAGACAGGAAAACACTAGTCCCAAAATTGCACCTAGAAATGAACAGACGGATGCCACAGACTAATGCCCAATATTCCATATCTGGCAGGAAAGGAGCTTTGAGTATAATGCATCTGAGAAAATATAATAAATAATTAGATATGGATTTTGCTATAGATGTTCACAATGACGCTGTATTGCATAGCTCTACAACAGAAAATATATGAACAAAATATATAATGTATACATACACCTCAATTCAAAAATAAGTCCTTATAGTTTTAGAAAATCCTCTTTATATGCAGTCATCTGTTGTGACACTAGCTTGTCCCACAGAGATGTTATAAGAGACAACTTTAAGTAAGATTTCACATACAAAGGGCAGCTATGCAAAGCGCTCACACCCTGCTCTAGACTTCCCCATCAGGGTGAATCTCTTGCCATGTGTGTTTTTAAAGCAAGAAGTAGTAAGTTAGTTCTCTTTTAAAAGGTGCAAATATACATATAAAGCACAGTTGCCTTAAAGGTCCCCATATATTCTCTTACTACAGCTCAGCTCCTCAACAGCAGTTCACTGAGTTGTGCTGTCCTCTTGGCTTGCAACTGTGTGAACACAATGCCAGAAAAATTTCACTTCTGCACCTTGTTTCAGGAGCCTTCTGCACACATTTTCTCCTGCACTGTACCCAGTTTTTATTAAACCTTCTTTGATTGGAGCTGAACCCACTTAACTTGATCGGGTCAGATCAATAAATTATGGGGCTGTTTCTGACAGCTCAGAAGAACGCATGTGGGAAATGTTCCTTTTTGAAGCAATTGGTAGGAAGTATCCCAGACACACAGATGGAGAGCATGTGTCCACTGAAATTAAACGGAGCTGGGGCTATGCACCCAGAATAAAACACTCTGCCTTTTAGTAGTGGAAGGCTGTTAAAAGAGCTTGGTGATGACACTCATGCAACCTAATATCTCCATCGATGATATACACTTATTTCAACCACCTAATGAAATTGGGTGGTTTTATTGCTTTATGGCTTTCTTGAATTTAATAACACATGAAGTAAAAATTAAATGACCATTTTCCTCATGGTAGAATCTCTGCTTTCAATTGGTATCTTGTTTCATTCATTTTTTTTCATGCTTAGATGCTGTTCTACCCCCCTACATTGGCAATGTTTGAACAAATATACAACCCACCAAAACTTAGGAAAAGGGTTTCTGGTTTCCAGTCCAATCTTACTGAATCCGGTGAAAAGCCATCTTATGGAAAGATTCAGGAAATCTCTTAAGAATGGTCATACATCCATCCTTAATCAGGAATCCTTTAAGCATGTGCTTATCTACACTTCACTGGGAATTAAGAACATGTTAAAATTCTTCTCTCTAAGAAGTGCCCTTTGGTCCACCACCTACTTGCAGATGATTGGTGTGTTCATCACTCAGCCATGTAGAACCAAGTTTTGCTATGGCAGACGCCAAATTGCTAATTGAGTAATGGTGGAGGGCTCAGGGAGGAGGGCCTGGACACCTAGTTTTTTAAAACTAAAACTCTGTGAATATCAGGGGACTGAGGGATAACTCCAAAACCATATATCAGCTTAAAAGCAGCAAAACAAAACAAAAAAAAATTCATTCCTTGAAATATTGAGTATAGAGGAGGCAATAAGGGATGGGATAACTGATGTTTTTCGTGCCTGTCACCTTACTCATAAGTCTGGGATGGTCCTGGAAATAACCACACCCCCACTTAGGGTTTGCCATAGCCATGGATCTCTGCTCTACCATGATAATGAGACAAATACTTGCCATGTCCCATTGCACAGTGGAGGAAACCTGAGGAATTGAGCCAATTGTCTGCTGCTGTACATCCTCATTTGGCTGACAAGCTAAAAATGTTTAAGCCCAGGAGAAGATAAATGGTACAAAAAACGTTACCCTGAGCTGACACACTTTGCCCTTGTATCCCTGCCTCTATTCCTTGCCTGTGGTACCTGTAGTAGCTAAAACTGGTGTTTTGACCTATTCTTGTATGGACGTGGGCAAATCTGATATGGATCATTCCTGGACAAAATGCTCTTGTATCCATCCAGCTAGAGGGGAGATGCTGAGTTTTTCTAGCCAGGCAAGGCCTGGTTATTTTTCCCCACCTGCACACCTCAGGGGAACAGTAAACCCATCATTAGTGCCACTACACATATTTCAGCAATAAAGTGCTTAACGCACTCCAGCAGAAATAAGGATCTTATAGCATTAAAATCAGTTTGTCACAGAAGGAGCTGGCAGGCTGCCCTGCCCATTGAAACAACAAATTGACATCAGTTATACTCACAAATGGATGAATCCAGCAGCCAAGGGCTCCCAGAGGCCTGATTGCAAGCCGTAGCTCTGAAATGGCATGTGGGAAGGTTATCAATTAATTTATATGGGAAAAATCATGAAAATAATCAACATCTTGTAATATCCTTAATAATATCTTGGAAAATGTGATTCTTGCCCACCCACAAACATTTTGGAGCCTTTTCTCAAAGCAGAAGGCCAACTTATTCATGGAAGTTGGTGGGTCACAAGTGCTTCAGGAAGCACTTATTTTTATACGATGAATTAAATCCATATGGGAGAACTAACAAATCTCAATTCTTGGGTGCCTATTTCTGAAGTCTCCAAATTAGGACAGTACAGGTCACTGCGTTTAGCAAGTCTGCTGTATAGAAAAATGACAGGGCATTGGTAAAATAAGAAGAATAAACAGTGGTTTCAAATCTAGACCACTTCTGTTGGGATAGGAATTAAATTGTTTTTCCCAGTATCTGTGGTGTTTAGGCTTGGAAAAATAATGGAGAGTGTCCTAGACCAAGAGGAGAATGTCACAAAGACTAAGTTGTTTGTGAGCCTCTAGTCTTCACTTCTCTCATTTCACATCTCTGGCTTCTACTTCATGGTCTCCATGGGCAGAGCCTCACCAGTTCCTTTGTGTGTGAGAATCTGACACTATCGAGGCTCTTCCTTTTTCTGAGATCAAAAGAAGAGAATTTTAACACAGGCAAGCCTGCAAATTCATGCCCAATCCTGCCTATGGGATGTGAGCTGTGCCTTCCACTCACTCCTTCCCAGTGGAAGGAGATGGTGAAGACCTTGGAGATGAATGTCCTCTGCATATGATGGATTTGAAATGCTTTTTAAGGTTCAGATATGAAATTCTGTCCCTGGGCACCAACTAAGCCATGGTAAGGTGTCATGTGCTTTCTAAGGCTGCTGCACATGGCAGCTTAAATACAGTGGTTTAGGGCTCTTGCTGAAGCTTAAGTTGATGTATTTTACTTCTCCTTCACTTCACTACTCCAGTGTAGTCATGGCTGTCCTCTGTGTCTCAGCTGACATGCTGTCACTTTGGGAGATGTAGCTGCTCTACTGATTATTACTATTGGATACGACTACTTGACTGGGGGTTTCACCAGTGCCTTAGTCAAGATTCTCTGGATCTTAACATGGGGGACAGATACTGGCTCCTGGATATGAAAGAAGTAATTCAAAGCTGGGAAACTTTTTTCAGCACTCTGAACACCAAATTTGGGGAACTTTAAACTCAGCACTCAAACTTCCCATGAGATGCAAAGGAAACCTACAGAAACATCTGAAAAAGATACACCTGGCAGCTAAAACTCACACCCCTAATAACTATGGGCTCTACACTTGATTCCTAGGACTTACCCACCTTATGATGTCTGTCTCTCCAGCTCCTTCTCTGTACATCTTTTCTCTACAGCTGCCTGCTACCTATTCTTTCAGAAAGGGCCTATGATATTCAGTAAAGCAAGTGGTGCCTATTTTTGTTTAGCTTTGAACTGCCACTTCTATTTCAGATTTGAGGGAGGGCTTGTGCACCCAAACTCTTGTTTAAATTTTCCCATTGTACCATATGATGTAATAAAACTGAACATCTCATTCTGCTAATCTCACCCTCTTGTCCTGTAGATATTTACACTGAAAGAGGTGTTGTATCTGCATCTGCAACATGTAATACCGTATTTCTCTAGGTGTTAGAGATTCTGCCTCTGTGACTTATTGCCAAGATTATGTGGCAAGCAAAAACTAATCCTTTCATGTACGTATACAATTTTCAAAGTGAAAATTATTAGAGAGTCCTTGACTATTGAACCGCAGGGTGGGGAAGGGCCTCAAGAAGCCAGCTAGTCTTGTCAGGTTAAAAGTATCTGTTAAAAGTATCCATTAAAAGCAGGTAATTCTCCACAGGTTTGCCTGTCCTGTTCTAAAAGCCTTTTGGTGGCAGAATATATGCAGCCTGCTCAAACAACCCAGATTAGTGCATCCCCAACCTTTTCCTTAGAAAGACTATTTTAACCTGAAAAGATGTGTTGAGTCTTTATTGACCCAATTTAAATCCACAGCTTGTCATAGTCCCCACTGAAATTCTCAAAAATGTGCAAATGTCTCAAACGTCTCTGCACAGCACTTATTTAATCTACACCTTTGCGCTCCTTTGTATGTTAAGCAGCCCTTTTTCTTTTATTTTATTTTTTGGGAGAAAGAAGTCTTACCCATGTGGAAGCCAAACCCCTGATGGCAGGTTGGGAGATCCACGTCTCATGCATAAGACTGCTGGGAATGTTACACACAATTTATGTCTTGGATTAATAAAATCTGTTGAAATTCTTTCTATGCCAAACTCTCTTCTATGAAAGCTACACTCTTGGACAAATTTTCATGCTTAGTAATTGAGGAAAAATCACATCATCATCAGAGTGAGGCAGTTTGATGTGTCTTAGCAGAGGCAGCACAACAGCACAATGCACTATACGGGTGGATTGAATGCTGACAATATAAGTAGGACACCGATAGGGATATCCTTCCTTTTAATGTTGCATAAGTGAGAAAAGGTGCATGTTTCTACAATGAGGGAACGTTACCCGTTTCGAAATTCTGGCGCCAACTATGTATTGAAAGTCCAACCATATTGTTATAGTCCATTAATTTTGGTTGACTGAAACTGTTGCAGTGCCACACAGGGAAAATATGTAGCACAGATGCTTTTGCTGTTATGAATTTTTCTCTCTGGTTTTTCTTTTTTGAATGTGTTTAGAAATAGCTGTGAAATAGAATCATAAAATTACTCCAAACAATTCATACACAGACTAAAATTAAATTCATGTTGCTCTTTGGCTGGTTGCAGAGGTATAGTGCTAAATTTGAGAACAATCCTGCCACCTATTTGCAGTGTAGTTAGAGTTCATTTGGAGTCTGATAGAATTTCATTTCTATTCCAAAGGATGTCTGTTGCAGTAAATTACTATCTTGAACCAAAGAAAAGCTATTCAAAAAAATTAACAGCAAAGGGTAACTATGCTGCAAGTGTCTGAGAGGGGTTTAGCTTGTTCAGCTTTTTATGGATGGAATGAAACTGTCATTAAAAGCAGCTCTAGAGCATTTGCTCAGAGGAACTTGTCCTATAACATGTTCGGTTTGTTGCAGTTATTCTTTCTCTCTGTGTCACTAATTTTGAACAGCAGGATAAAGGCAGTTAGAGGACACCACCACAGCAGGCACAGAAATACTTGTCGTCAGAATAATTCCCTGCATTAGGAGGATGAGCTAAAAGGCACAGGGCCAAACCTGGCTTGTATTAATGCCCCTGTTAGCACATGACCTACAGAAAAACACCAATAATACTTGAATGTGGTTCTTCTGTCATACAGCCACTCCGAGTACACCAGCAAACCCAATAGAAATGTTGTTTCCAGGTACAATACTATGAATTAGCCACTCCCTGCCTTGCTTTTCCATCTGAATTTGTTGTGTAAAGTAGAAAAGATGTGAATTCCTTTAGGTTCCTTCCAGATCTGGGGTGTCATTATTTTTTATGCTACCATTGCATGTATGTTGGCTTTTGCCTTTTTTTTAACAAGATAATGACTGAATGGAAAACCTTTTGTAATCTTCCATTCAACCACTCATCAAAAAAGGTATTTTTATACTCCCAAAAGGTGAATTAAACATTCCTCACAGACATGATATCTTCTATATAGCTTACAGACATCTGTTACAGAATATCGCAGAATATGCTGAGTTGGAAGAGACTCACAAGGGTTATTGAGGACCAACTCCTAGCTCTGCACAGGACTATCCCCCAAAGTAACACCATGTGCACCAGAGTATTGGCCAAATGCTTCTTGAACTCTGTCAGCCTTGGTGCTGTGACCACTTCCCTGGGGAGCCTGTTCCAGCACCAAACCACCCTCTGGGTGAAGAACCTTTTCACAATATCTAGCCTAAACCTCTCCTGACACCACTTCAGGCCATTCCCTCAGGTTCTGTCACTGGTCATCACAGAGGAGAGATCAGTGTCCACCCCTCCTCTTTCCCTCACAAGGAAGTTGTGACTGGAATGAGGTCTCCCCTCAGTTTCCTCCAGCCGAACAGACCAAATGACTTCAGCTGCTCCTCATGTGGCTTCCCCTCAAGGTCCTTCACCATCTTCGTCGGCCTCCTTTGGACACTCTCTAACAGCTTAATATCTTTCTTATATTGTGGTGCACAAAACTGCCACAATATTCCAGGTGAGGCCTCCCCAGGTCAGAGCAGACAGGGACAATTCCCTCCCTCACCTGACTGGCAATGCTTTGCCTGATGCCCCCCAGGACACAGTTGTCCCTTCTGGCTGCCAGGGCACTGTTGACTCATATTCAACTTGCCATCACCCAGGACCCCCAGTCCCCTTTCCTGGCACTGCTTCCCAGCCTCTCATTCTCCAGTCTGTACGTACATCCCGGGTTGCCCCATCCCAGGGGCAGAATCCAGCATTTTCCCCTTGTTGAACTTCCTAGAGTTGGTGAATATCCAATACTCTAATTTGTTGAGGTCTCTCTGCAGGGCCTCCCTGCCTTTGAGGGAGTCAATGGCAAGCATATGCCCATATGTATATAACTGCCAGTTAGCAGTGAATTAGCAGGTGAAACAGAAGTAGAATTTTATGTCAACACTAGTATCTTACTTGACAACTATACAAGTTTAATACGAAATACTGTATTAGACCTCACCACAGAAAGCAGGAGTAAGTTTATTATACCAAAGGAAAGCTAAATGCACTGTGCAGGTTCCCTGGTGTTTATAACATCCTTTATCCTGAAGGATGAAACCTTTATGGTTTCATGCCTTTTTTTTGGTGAAGTTTTATTCAACACAGCTTGGCAAGTACAGTCGTCATGGTCCCATTGACTTAATAGGGTGATGACAGTTTTCATCTGCAGAGGATGCATCCCAGGAGAAACTTCCTTTAGAGTAAAGTGTGAGCGTGGCCAGAGTTTATCAGGAAAATCTTCATAAGCAAGTGCAGAACCTAACAAGATGCACATATTGCATTGATTTTCCACTTCACTGAGAGAAGTGAGTGACTACACTAAACACAATTTCTTCTACAGTTTCTGGAACATACATAGCTGTGTCATCAGAAACAATCTTTAACAAAATGAAGACTTTACCATAGCTATTAAAAATGTAGCAATCAAGCAAAAAATCTTATGAGGTGGTGAAATAAGTGGCCATAATTCATTTTTATGAGAAGACAATGTTGTGAAGACTGAGCCAGACTCTTCCTAGAGGTGCACAGTGGGCAAGAGGCCATAGAGACAACCCACAAGAGTAGAGCTTCCAGGTAGAAAAGATTTCCCAGTGAAGGTAGTCAGACATTTCAGCAATTTGCCCAGTGAGGTTGTGCAATATATGTCCCTGGGGATATTCAAAACTCAGCTGGAGTAAGTCCTGAATAATCTGGTCTAAACTAGCACTTTTTTGAGCAGTGGTCAGACTACATGATTTTTAAAGGTCTCTTCCAACATATGTTATTCTGCTTCCCCCACTCTGTGCTGAGATTTACTTAGTTCACAGGAGTGAAACAGCTTTGCTGTATTCCCAGCTTTATTCTACCTGAAATATGGAAACTAAAGTATTTGTCTAATCACAGTGACATTTGTATAGTGGAGACCATCATTGTCTGCCCAGTGCTTCAGAGGACTGATATCATACATACATCTGAACGCGTTATGAATAGCCATTAAATACTAAGAGCAACACTTGAACTTGTTTTTAGAAATCATACATGTCTGTTGGCAATTGGGTTATAATTCCCAAAAATGTCCTTGTAATACTGCCTAGAGAGATAGTACAAGCTCTGGGTTGCCTGTGACTTGTCTGTGAATTTGTGTTCTTCAGAACAGGCAATTTTCATGCCTTCACATGCCTTATTACATCAAATCTGCTTGAAACCTAGTCTGAAAGTTTTTAGGTGCCAAATGAAGGCAAAACACATCCTTAGACAAATAAAGGAATTCCCATTATTTGGAGCATGACTGGCCTCTAAGTAGGCTCATTTTATTTCTGGTCCTTGACTGAAGAGATACTTTAAAATCTGAAGATTGGTCGGTGACAAGAAATGAATCTGAAATGGGCAGCTGAGGAGAGTGAAGAAAGACTGAGTTTACTTAGACATAACTACCCTGTTTCATTTCTACAGAGCAGGTATTTGCACAGGCTTACGTTTACCTCACTCCAAAAGAGGCATGGAGAGCACTTGAGAACTACTTAGATCGTTAAAATAGGACTTAAGTGGGACTTAAGGGCTGTTCCAGCCATCTGTGTGGATGAGAATGCCACCTACAAAGAACAGCATGGCCCAAACAAAGACCTGCTCATGGGAGAGCTCACAGATAATGAGTAACAAGAGGTTTAAATGTAGCTGGGATGTATAACTGACCAGAATAGGAAAGAGATGTTCAATGCTCTGGCATGGCTCTGCATCCAGACCATTTTAAGTGTGTGTATGTGTGTGTGTGTGTAGGTGTTTGCACATATATAGGAAGAAGGAAATGCTTATAATACACAGATAGACACACTAGGTGATTATTGTGATTTTCCTAGCATACCTGGAAATGTTGAATGAAAATAATGTGAGAATTGTTCTGTATTCAACTATGGAGAACAAGAAATGCTGCTACTAATAAAGGCAGATTTGGCAGCTGTGGAGCCTTGGCAAGGGTACAGAGTTCCTTCGTGAGCTACTGAATAGCTCCAGCTGTGCACAGCTTGAAATGTATCTTGAAAGCACTAAAAGACAGCTGTCCTGCTCCACTGCCCCACTTGCCTGGCTGAGAGAGGATGAGGACGCTTTTAATTGTAAGTTTGTGCTGTACTTTGGGCTCTTCTCCTTCCCCTTCTCCCTTTTCCTGGTGCATAACATAACAGGAAGATGTTCTCCATGGGACAGCCAGCAGGTATGGATGGCACAAGTCAGCCCAATGCAGGATAATGGTTCTGCAGATTTGATCTAGGTCCTGTTGCTGGCAGAGGGAAAGATGGCTGTCAGACATGCTTTACATTATGGCAGAGTTTTGATATTCACTCCACTCAGTGAATTATGTGGATCCTCTGTTGTTCTTCTCCACCAGGGAGATAAGATGAAACTTTTTTTTTTGTACTGTGTTTGCAATGAAGTTAGCAAGGTGGGAGAAAAAGGAATTTGCACTACAGTGCTTTATGTCCAGGTGGGAGAAGGTTTTCTGCCTCCTGTAAAAATGTCAGCACAATGTTTTGGGGAAGAGATCTTAGGAATGGTGGCTGTGTCCTCCAGTCTACCAACAAAAGCCCAGACTCACCTCTGACATGCATTTATTTCAGACTGTGCTCAGCTCTGCAAGAAATTAAGTCAGCAGGATTAACCATATACTTACATTAAATATAAGCTCAGTTGTCAAGAGGCTAAATTAGGGCTTAACATTTTCTAAGTCAAGTGGCAAATACATTGTTTTTTCTCATCCTTACAGCTTCTTCCAGCCATCAGAGTGGGCATAGCTCTCACTTTCACTGTCATCCCACCAAACAGACCTACAGTACAACAAGCTTTTTGCCGCTGTTCTTTCCACGGGGATGCTGTTGAGAAACCTCAGTGTTCTGATGGCTAGAAGTCTTCCAATTTCCAGATGCAAGCTTGTTTACAACCATTTCAGGCTCCTTTCTTCCTATTCCAATGTTGTTTGAAATGGCTCTTCTTCCTTCAGGTGTTTCCCTGAAACATTTTGTCCAGGTGAGTGGATGTGTGGGCACGTGTGTATGTGTACACACACTGTGGAAACTTCACAGAGACATAGAGAGACCTTCATTTCTCTACACTAAGCAGAGCTGACGAATGTCTGCCCAGTTAGACCTTCCCTTTCTGTTTTGAAGTCAATAAAATGCTGTCCATAGGGGAAAACCATGTTTTGGTGACTCAGTGCCTTAGAGAGCCCTTGTTAAGGCAGGCAGCTATTTCACAGCACGGAATCACTGCCTTCGTGGCCCAAACCAAGCAGGACAATCTGAACAGCTCTAAAGGAGTGCCAGGAGAGTCACTCTGTATTGACTACACTGACTGAAATGCCTCGTTTTACCCAGATGGAGGTGGGAAACTTTGGTCATGTTTCTCATTGCTGTTTAGAATCAATTTTCCCAGTATAAATAAAAAAGCATCAATGTCAACAAACAAACAAAACAAAAGCTATTGTTCCAAAGTATTCAGTAAAAGGATTTTTCTTTCTTTTTTATTTTGTTCACTGAACCTCAGATAAAGGGAAACATTGTTTCATCCAGGGCTATCCTTTCAGGTGACCTGTAGCATCAAAATTAGGGTTTGTTTTGGGGTAGCAGGTAGAGGGAGCGGTCATGGAACTGGGCAAGGGATGCACTAGCTAGAAGTGGAGTTGCTGGAATGTAAAACAGGGAGTTAAAAGGAATCCTGGGGAATGGGCCAGTTTAATTAGAATTCTAGTGGGATTAGAAAAAAATGTATTAACATGTTGTTCCTTAAGCATTGGGACTTAGGGAATATTTCTTGGGCTTCCTGTGGCTCCCTTCCATGTGGATTCTCTCATGTCAAATAAGTATTCAGGACTCATATTTTGACCTTTCCCACTAGCTTAGTCTCTGTCCTGTAGCCCACTGCTAATTTTCCTAAATATTGTAAAACATTAAACTGTGATGCCTTTTCCCTTCCATCAAACAGCACACAAATAAGCCAACAGTCTCAATAATTATTAAACAAGAGGTAAGCCTGACTGACAAACAAACAACCAGAGCACAGCTGCATAATACTCATTTCCTCAGGAAATGAAGCAAAATATTACAAACAATATCCATGTATTAAAGCTATGTAATAATTTAATAAGAAGGATGTCGATGTTCCCCCATTGAGACTTTACTTGGCTTTTAGGTTGGCCTTTTTGTCTTTCTTTCACCTTCCTCTGAAGATTAAAAGCTTGATTGCAGCTGGAGATGGGACACATAGATTGCCTGAAAGTGTCAAGCTATATCAAACCAAGCCTGTGGATCATATGCACCTGGTTGAACTCACTGCCAGGTGCTGGGTCTGGGAGGAATTTCTTCCCTTCCTTCGCAGAGGGAAGGATTGTCCTCTTCGTAGCCTCATTTGTGAGTTTTTATTTAGGGAATTCCCTGACACTGTCAGAGTTCAACACATCTCTCTTGTTCCCCTGTGGCATGTTATTGCTCCAGAGACTTGAAGAAACCCAACACTGAAGCTCTGGCATTTATTGGTTTGGTTGTATGCTACTATTTACTAATATTCTTGTCAATTACTTAAATTGTAGATATGCTCAGGATGTTTGAGATGCCTTCCAGAAATGGAAGAAGGTCCTCCGTTAAAAGCCTTATTCTGAAATAAATGAGATATAAATATCTTGTTGAGATATAAACAGCACTATTAGCAGTGATTCATAATAGATTACAGGAGCTACAACAAACATAGGCAATGCTTTTAACCCATTTGATGCTCTAGCATTTGACAATTTAGATATTGCTTGATGGGGCACGTGAACCTGTTTCTGCATAAGAAGTCAAGCTTAATGGAAAATGCATGTCCAACACGGATGGAGAATGTACGTGACTCTTTATCTCCAACTGCTGATGTATCAAGAAGTATGCTATTCATACAGATGATCACTTTTTGTTGGCTACCTGTTTCACAGGAGGTGCTGTGATGGTGATTATCATCTCTTTGGTTGTATAAAGATAAGACTCGAGTGTTCTCAGCAAGCTGCCGGCGACTCATTTGCTGAGCAAAGTTATAATCTACCTATTTTAGCACAAATGTGGCATTCAAACCTCTCAGCAAGTTATCTAAAACCTCTGTTTTATGGTAACATTTCACCATCCCGGTTTATGGAAGCTGGAAACTAAAATTTTGTCACTAAATACAACATTCATCAGACTTGTTGAAAGGACAGAACAGCATTTTCCAGCATCAGATGATGGGCAGCCAGAAAATACAGTGACTTGCTGAGCAGTTATAACTTTGAAATGAGCTCAGGGTGGGCTGAGGGAGCCGATATGTTATTTGGGACATCCAGTCCACATGTCCACCCTGCACAGTAATATGCCAGTGTGCACTTACAGCCTCTTCCTTTCCCCTAAGGAGTGCAATACACACTATTACTGTCCCTGTAGCATCCTTAAAACAGAGAGGAGAGGATTCAACTCACTTGCTTTAGTCATCAAACTTTAAATTTGAGCCTTCTCAGTTCAAATATGTGAACCAAGGTGCATATGGTGGCAGCATAGTCATCTCTAGCTGATAGACATGTAGAAGGGTCAGTGTTTAGAGGTAAGGGAGACATAAGTACCTCACAGAGGAGACTAAAGTTTGGTGGGGTGCAGATGGTGCTGGTTTTCCTATGACTCTCCAAAGCAGATGGAGGAAAATTTTGGCCCTTCCCTCTCCAGTGGCTATAGATAGAGGACAAGGAGCTCAGTCTATCCACTTGGCCACCCAAATTTAGAGGAGAGCAGGTAGCATGACCATCCTCCAGAGGAGATAACCTGAAGTGTGTCCAGAGTCACATAGCAGTTTGTGGCTGGGTTCCATGGCAGCCTTGATCCTCTCCCATAATGCTGGTATGGCACAGACAGCAGCCTATGCAAAAATATTGTAGTGGAGAAAATGGGACACTTAGTAGGGACAAACTGGAGAAATTAATAACCTCCCCACAGAGACAAATACCCTCTGTTCAGAGGGAGGACAGTAAAAAGGGAGCTTTCACCTCATTTATAAACTCCAGTTAGTGTCAGAGTAACTAACACTAAGAAATTGTGAGGGAGTTCAAATAAAAGTTAAATGTCTTCGATCTTTAAATTCATTTGTAGGCTATGCCTCAGCATTTTTCTTCAGGTCTCACATGCTTGAAAACTTGCCTGCTTTTTCTCTGCCTTTTATTCATTTGGACTAATGAAAATATTATCTTTTTCTATAAACCATGCATTTCTTGTATACTGAGACCATCACAGCTACATTACTGATCCATATATATATATATGATATGTATAACTCCTCTGGCCACTGAAGTAACCAGTGACTGAAGTTTTGTCATTTACAAAAGCTCTTTCCAACCTCTGGATTTGTAATCCCCTTGACCACAGAGGAAGGACTGGCAGAGCCAAAGCCCACACCCTTGTGGAGGCAGAACAAGCCTTTGTCACTGTACTCACTTCTTTCATTGCACAAGCAAGTGGTATAGGGTGCACAGATGTACATACATGTCGTAAGTACAGCTTAAACATACGTAGGTGTAGAAACAAGCTCTGACAAAACATTGAAAGGTATTAGCAAATTCCTGGAATGATTTGGAACTCCTTGTTTCCAGCTCCTCAGAGCTGCCTGAATTAAACTGGTAGAAAAAGTGTAATTCCTCATCCTTCACCACAGATATAAAGCAAAAATTAAGATCTAGGTCTGTAGCCAACTTATAACAAATATTTAAGATTCTGGCAAAAATGGACCTGCTTTTAAATTCAAAGATCTAGCATTAACTTCTCAAATTTGGACATTTCATGTCTGATTATATGTATCTACACAAAAGAGAGCATAGGGTGGATTTTTGGGTTTTGGTTTGTTTGTTTGTTTGCTTTTTAATATCACATCACAGTGATGTTACAAAAGACTTGATTTGTTTTTGTAAATTTGAAGAACCCCAGAGATCCAACCTGATTCAGAGCTCTTAGCACTTCACAAAAACACGAAAACACTGTCCCAGTCCTGTAACACAAGCAGTACTGCACAAAGCCTGGGAGATGGAGGAGATGAGGAAGTACATACCACACTGATGTCCAGACATGAAGATGACCAGAGTGATTAGGAGGTCTGTGTAGAGTATCTCTGACAGGGCATACAGGAGTCTGCTCCCCTCTGCACCCATGTGGTCTTTGAAACTCCACAAGTCTGAGCAGCTATTCTGACCTTTCCATCTCTCAGTCTACCTGCCACCTCTTCAGAGTAGTGGGACCTCAGCTTCACCTAACCTGGGAAAACAAACCAGTTGCTAGCCAATGCAACTGCCACCATAATTATACGAAGGGGAACCAAAGCAAAAACAGGCTGAAGATGAGATCCAGACAAGTCCATTTTCAGTGTGGCATGATTCTGCACTTTGAGTTCCACTGTTCCACTTGCTGACGTGTTTTTATCAGGTGGTTTCACATCGTATTTATCTGGAAGAAACAAAGGAAAGAAAATGTTCTGATTGGCAGCAAGCTCTCTCAGACACTCCACAGCCACCTCTTTAAAGATGCCAGAAAATCGTGACCTCATGAAAAACTTTGTTTTTCATGAAAACTCATGAAACTCATGAAAAAGTATGCAGTCAGCCAGGAGCCAGTAATAGTAGTGGTATCTAAACCACCAAAAAAAAAGAACAGTTCTAGACAGGGAGAACTAATACTGCTTGTAAAGAACTTGAACTAAGTCAGTTCATAAACCTAGACATTCTTATTAAAGTACCTAAACTAACACATCTTGCTATTTCTAACATTCCAGTACAGCATATATATCCGAAACCACAAGGCATAAAGGATGGGGTTTCTAACCTCATTGGCAGCATGTTTTTTATAGCACCATGCAGTTCATGAAAAGCTTGGCATACAATGCTGGATTCATTTATATCCATTAGAGAACACCAGATGAGCTTGACAGTTTTATTTTCACTTGAAGATCTCTCTGCAGGCTGTCCTGATGGCATCAGGCCCCAGTGACAACTGAAATATTGTTCACAAAGAGGATTCAGAAGGACAATTGACCATAATGGGCTGGAAACAATGGTGTGAAATTGCGTGGAATTTGCATGGAAAGAATGTGCAACCCAAAGCTACAACTTATCTGTTCACCTAAAGAAGATAAAGGATGATACTCCCACGAAACTTCAACTACCTTTGGAAAAAGCTTCGAAAAAAAGGGTCTTGCTTGTCTTTCCAGGATTTCCAGTGAAACTTCTTCAAAGCCCAGTAGTGGTCCTGGTTTGCACCTATGAAGAGAAGCTAATCCTCTTTTACCTTTTCCTTCTGACTGCAGCGTCTTATAGAGGCTGTATAGAAATGCTGTAAAGAAACTGCATTAAGTGCTGGATTGCTCAGTTCTGGGACCTTGTTGTTCTTACCTGTAATTTAATTCTGAGGCATCCAGAAATCTCTTAATTCCTTATATGCTGGAATAGACAGAAGAATGCAAAATCAACATTATTAGTTACTGCAGTTTCCATGGGAAGACAGTTCTATGTTTCTGGGAAGAATATAGCCAATTTCTAAAGGAATGCATTAGAAAAGTGACTCTAAAGACATTTTTAAAGAGACAAGATCTTGATGCCATCCTTCTGCTGGGTCGTGCTTTGCATTTCTCCAGGCATCCCCACAGATTCCAGTGGGAGTCTGGGGAATAAGGTCTCTGTGATGAAAGTGTCAGAACCTAGTAATTTAGGCTTAGTCTGTGGTTGTTAGGTTTGATATCAAGAAAACTATGCTAGACTGGGACCTTTATTAAATATGGAGTTAAGCTTTCATCTCTAATTTTAGAGTCTTCTGTTCTCCATTCTGATTGCAAAAAACCAGTGTTAAATAAATGGATTCAGCATGGCAGAGCTGCTGATGAACTGGCTCTTTAGTCAGTTTAGAAACAAAAAATAAATCAGATTCTGAGCTGATATAAATGCACATAACTGAGGCGGAATTCATGAAAATATACCAATTACAGTTCACTGAAGTTGTGGCCCCATCATTGCAATTTTCTTAGGGTAAGTGATTTCCTGGGATAAAATTACTATGAACTATCTATCAATGAACTTCAGCAATTTCTGGATTCTGTCTTCTCTCTTTAAAACCCCCACATTTTAGGTAGATTTTAACACTGCTCAATTGTGCTTGCAAGGGAATTCATGAGTTCATTTAGTCCACTGCCAGGAAAGGATTAATCCTACATAAAATAGGCCTATTATTTCTCTATCTAATTAGTTTTTAAAGACTTCTTTGCTCAGTTTTCACAAAAATGCTGGGACAAGTATTAGAAAGTCTAGTTACCTTGTGGGAATGGTGTGGGGTGGGATTATGTCTTTAAAAATTATGAATCTTTCTGGGTTTCTAGCCACTCATAAAGTTCTCATCAATTTGCAGGCTTCAGTCTTGCTTTTCCAAAATCATCATACATCCTCAACCCATACGCATTATGTTGGTAATTTTGTTATTGCTCTCCTAGAGGGTTTCTCCTACAGTCCTCCCCAAAAAATACAGGCAAATTCAAAGCCTTCTTTCATCTTTGATCATAGTGTGTTGATTAGCAGACAGGACAGTGACTAAGATCTTTTTAACAATGAGTTAAAAACCAAACCAAACAAGTCCAGAAAACTCACTCCAGACTGACTGCACAGGCTATGGCGACTATCATCATGTGTATGGAGTTCATTGCAAAGGGATTTACAGGTCCTGGAGTTTTAGGGGGCATGAAAGGAAGGCAGGGACTCAGACTATATGAATGCTTTTATAAATCCTATCCATGTCTATACACACCCGGATATTTTAAGAGAACTATGTATCAGGAAGAAATATTTGAATCCAGTGGGCCGTGGATTTCGAGGGATAGGAAAAGCTTTTTTCCCCTACTCTTGCTCTTCCATTCTGCTCCTTTATGAAGTTTTTTGTACCCCAAGAAGCTCAATCACCATGGGGGTCTGCTCAGCTAAGTGGCTGAAAATTACAGACACTCTAAACTACAAGTATTTTCAGGCATTCACAGACAAAACTAAACTGGGAGGTAAGGACCGAAATTACACCACCAAAACAAAGACTGAACCAGCATCTCTGTTGATGCAAATTTTAGGCAGTTCCACCAACCCAGAAGAAACCCTGTGACTGTCAATAGCTCTGGTATAGCCAGAGCACACTGAAATGTTGGCAGGGAAGATCCCATCTGTACCTCACTGGCAGTGTTAGACACTTCAGAAGATCAGCATCAAAGGCACATCTGCCTATAGTTTTCCTTTGCCTCAAGAGCTGGGAAAGTTCTCTCTGTAATGTGTATTTTTACAAAGCTGCCTCTCCCCAAAAAGCCCTAAAATACTTTGCAAGCCAAAGGCCTCATTGAGATCTGTGTTACATTGGTATAAATGAAAATTACCCTGATGGTAGATCAGAATAAGCCCTTGTTGTAAATAGCATTCTTGAAGCTCAGCTTTCTCTTGGGCAGAAATCAAACAGATGCTTGTTTGAGTTTAACCCTCCTGTCACAAGCAATAAACTTACTGCAGTGGGAATTGAGAAGGTGCATCCAGTAACCACTGTGATGCTCTTGCATTGATTGATGGGTAAAATTCCACAGGACAGGAATGACTTCTTCGAGAAGGTCAGAAATTGCAAATATCACAAATGCAGTAGAGCAAGGGGATATCAAGGCTGGGGTCTCTTCCCAGTTTTAGTGCAAACTCCTTTCTATGGAGGTAAACAAAAGGTTAGGCATTTTGTGCTGCAGGCCCCAGTATCAAAAGGTTATGTCTCCTGACAATAGACTGTCATTTACACAGGTCTTTTTAGAGCAACTCACGTGTCTGTAGGGTTGCACTGACTTGCAGTTTGAAAACTCTTGGTTTAAATCACCAGCCTGTAGCACAGCTGAGGCTTCTGAGCTTTGCTGTGAAGAACAGACAAATAACTTGTATGCAGAAAGGAGAAGAACCATTGCCAACCAAGTGACATGGCTTCTATTGAACTTCCAAGCATTGGTTTACACCAGTGCCTGCATTTGCCTCCATGGTTTCAGCATCTTTCCACTGTAAAAGTCACTTGGGTACATGGACAGTTGTTTATTGAATTCCGTCTATAGATAACTGCAAATAAAAAAAGGTGGGGAGTAAACAGAAACAGATAGTAACCTTTTTCTTCTCTTCCTGCTTATTTCACTCTACAGAAGCCTCAAATTGCTCGGGACAAAACTCTTCCCATGGGTTATCCTAGGGCATCAAAATGTTTCACTTTTATTTATTGGCAGGTAGGAAAAAAGCAAGAGTGCACGTGCATGTGTAGGGAGATTTGAAAACAAAATAAACAATCTAAGGCAACTCTGGAGAACAAAATAAACAAGCAAATATATGGCTATTTACTTGTGTTTCCTTTCAAGGCTGGAACATTATCAAGAAGTACAAGTTTGCTCTCACTTCTTTGTGGGGTGTTCCTGGATTTTGCAGTACAGAAGCATATTACATGGAAAGCATCGAGAAAAACAGGCTCTCTCCCTGAGTTCACATTCTTCTTCCTCTCTAAACCCTTCCATTAAAATGCCCCTACCTTGAAAGCATAGATCTCATTTTGAGGTCCTCATTGCAGAGCTCAGAACTCCCTTTGCATTCTCCCTGAAAGGGTTGCTAAAACAAATAATGATGTGCTGTAAATAATCCAGGATTGTTTTCTCTGGAAAGATATCTGAGGATCCTACATAAGAGCAGAATGAATGTGGAGGAGTATTTCAAACCAGAAGGAAAAGATATGCAGAGTTTAGCTAAGTTGCACCATTAAATCAAAGGGACAGATCTAAAAGGCCCGATAGGAGTGGTGTGTACAAAAGCAAGAATTCTCCTGGTAGGTGTTGTTCCCACCGTTTACTTCATTAGTAGCCTCCTCTCCTGATGCCTGAGTATGTCTTGGTATATGAGAATACATCCAGAGCTGTCAGGGCTTGTGCTTGCTGAGCAGCACGCACTGGTTTTGATTATGTGGCTGCACTTAGGCAGCTCTGCCATAGTGTCAGACAGTCCCTGGAGAGACAGGGCTGACGCCTCACAGCCCAGTCAGCCAAAGCCACATTCCCCCAGTGCTGGTGGCAATGACACAGCTACCAGAGGAACTCATACCAAGCAGCATCTGAAAGCAATAAAGCAAATGAAAACTGCGGGGAAGCATAAGCTGCAGGAGTCTGGGTGGGAGCAGCCAAGGCTGCTTTTTGGTTTGGTTATATGGAGAGAATTCGTTAGCAGCCATTTCTATACTGAAAGACATGCCAGTCTCGCAGATAAGGTTCCTGTTGAGATAGTTCCTTGTCATTCATAGCTTTTAATCCCTAATTTTCATCTTATTTCTATTCAATTGCTCTGAGATGCCAGACTCATCTCCTCCCCCTATTACCAAATGACTTTGCAGTACCAGGCTTGCTGGGGACTCAGAGTTTGTGATACCACAGTGAGCATTCACAGACACTCCAAATATCTCCATTCCTGTAGCAAAAGGACATGTACTTTCCTCCTGCCAATGCACAGTCAGTGCTCTGAACAGGTTGGCAGGACAGAGGCTCATAACACACCATGGAAATGTCCATCCTATGAGGGCAACAAGACCAGTACCCATTCCCATGGTAAAACTGCCTGGAAAGCAGACCTTGGAAATGTGCTTAAGCCCAGATTACTTGAACTTAACTCAGAAAAAATCTCTTCAGTTCATTTTAACTATGAATGCATCATGCTTTGCATTACACTGACAGCACCCTGCAAGCCTTCCTTGGAGTCTGACTTACAGGAGAATTGCAACCTGAAATACTTAACACAAGCAGATGCACAGGTTTCTGAAATACAAGGGGATCAGAGCCTTAAGTCTATTATTTCCAAAAAGTCCAGGATGGAGCAACAGTAACAAAAAAAGTCTGGAACACGCCTGGAAGCTCAAATCTTGTGAGTGCAAATAAAATTCCAGCAAGCTATTGTTTGAATTCAAGCCCAAATTAACTTTGCATACTTTTGTAACTCAAGTATAGAGAATGAATAAAGCTCTTCTTACTTGTCTGAACACAAAACTCCTTCAGATGGTTTGCCCCATTTAATGGTCAGGGAGGCATATCTGATACTGTGCGGAACATAAATGCATTTCCCTTGAGCTTGGTGCAAGTTCCCCAAGCCTACCATTATCACAAGCCAGAGGCCAGCTTCATTTCTGCTGTAGGGAAAAGAACTGATCTTTAACTTCAGACAAGTGATTTCTCCATCCCATTTATCTCCAGCTCTCCCCTTGGAAGGCACCTGTGTGTCCTACTGTTTCTTTCCACTTGCTGCTGAGATACCCAGACATCCTGAAAGCATTAGTATCCCTAATGTTTGGCCAAGGATGTTGAAGGTAGATGTCTCTTCTGCTGTCCCACTGTCACCTTGCTGCATAGAGCCTCATGTAGGCTAGTAATGGACTGGATGAGCCTAAACCAGGAGATGCTCAAAGGGAATTTGTATTCAAGGGAGTCTGAAGCCTTGGGAAGGATACAAAACCCCTCTCTTTGAAACAGGATTTAACACAGACTGAAAATCTTCCATACACTTCAAGGTTTTCTGCTTCATTCCCAGAGATGCTTTGCAAGCCTGTCAACCCTGATTAAATCATTCCAAATAATTAAATTGTTTTTGAAAACAATTTTTCAAATATATACATATATATGTAATTTGCAACTTATATGATCACAGTAATACATCAAGTTCCTGAAAGTCATTGAGTCCTGCATCTAATTGCCTTCAGTCTAAATGGTTTTATTCTGCTCAATTGGGTTATAAAACCTTGGCCACCTAGTGAATCTGGTAGTGGCTATAAATCTCTGCAGCTGGGAAACTGGAAGGCAGCCCTGTCTACCTTACAATGAGAAGAAACCCTGCTTCCCATTCCAATTTAGCAGTGCCTGCAGAGTATAAAGACCTTTCTGAGCAAAATCCTTCAAAAATAGTAATAAAGAACCGAGGGGAGCATGGGGAAGCACACATAATTATAGGTGTTATTTGGAGGGCTCTGCTGTATTTTGAAGGACATTTTGAAAAGACACAGCAGTGATGGGATGGGATTTATGGTCTGCAAGAGTTTGCAGGTGTCCTACTGCAGGGTGTACTGACAGGACCCATGCAGCACCACCCCACCACAGTCAAGCTATAACTTTGTTGTACACACTGCTTGTAAGGCCCTTAGAAACCCAGTGAGCTACAGTGAGTGTTGCTGAACATCCATTTCCCAAGGCTATTGAAATAGGATTTTTTTTTTTATTTTTGGTGAATGGCCAATGAATGAAACAATTCTGACGGAAGAAAACCAGCCAATTCCTGGCTTCTGTGCTAGGACTGAATAAAGAGGATCAGCTCACACAGTAGGTGAAAAAGATACAATATACTTGTGATAAATTGGTTGCCTTTTATCCCATTTTCTATTAATTTCCATGTTGTCAGTTTTCTGTTCTTCAAAAAATTATTATAAAGTCTTGTATAACACTGAGGTCAAACTAATGGCTCTGTAGTTGCTCGAAACATCTCATTCTCTCTCCACTTTTCTTTTTTAGCCATGGAGCCCAAATCCTATTTTCCAGTTACATGAACTACCCATGACTGAATTAATGCATCATTGCTACTGGCTAGTCAATTCACACTCTTCTTCCAGAATTTGGGGACACAATCTGTCCCCAAGTCTCTGTTCCTCCTCCTATGTGGCCGTTTCCCATTCCTATAACCTCATCCTCATTTCCTTTCATTTGCAAATTCACCCATGTCCTTAATCAAAAGGAAAGTGGTGCCAGCATAGGCAACTAAGCCAGTCCAGCACCGCACAGGCTACAAGGGGAAGGACCTGCCTCTCTCCTTCCTCATCACCCCATGGCCTCACTCATCCTTGGTACCAACCTAGGTACTTGTGGATCAGTTTTTCTGAGCTGACTCAACTTTCTAAAATGACAGAGAAATTAGCCACATGCTTTTCTAGGGTAGTTTACTGATGGGTTAAAGAGCTGGCAGAAGATATGAGGTGAGGCTGTATCACTATGGTGGGGAGATGGGAAAGCACAGCAGAGCCTCAGCTTGCTGGCAGAAACAAGAAATCTCTTAAGCCATCTCACCCTTTCTCATAGAACTGCATCCAGTGGCAAAGTACCTATTCAGCTTTGGAGCCATATTTTTAATCTCCTTGCTCTTTCTCTCCTATTCCTCCTCTAACTGCAAAACCTTCTTGTTTTGATTTTGATTTCCTTTGCAACATTTAACCCAACCTGACAGTAGGTGATTCTCACAAACCCGCTATGCTTTCTGACCTCTAAGATGTGGCTTTTTTTGCTGGTCAGGCTTGGTTTTCAGCCCATATAACCTTTCACTCTGCTCAAATATCCTGTTTGAAGTGCATCTTGCACTTTTTTCAGTCTGGTGCCTTTCTCTGCAATACTGGTCTCTATCCT
Source organism: Calyptomena viridis (assembly GCA_013390005.1). NCBI lineage: Eukaryota > Metazoa > Chordata > Aves > Passeriformes > Eurylaimidae > Calyptomena > Calyptomena viridis. Next base: position 283,405 of record WEIV01004838.1, read on the forward strand.
GAGCAAGATACAAGAGTAAAGGGTTTTTCACACCCTTTCCTGAGAAGTATTCTGCACAAAAGTCCCAGAGCTCTTCAACTCCATTGGTTTTACAGCTAATTCCTCTAATTTATTTAAATTTGTCCTTGTGGACTTAAATTGCAGATCCTTTTTTAAATACTTTCATTATATTTATGTGGATTCATCTCCATTACAGATCCAAAGTTATTATTTTCTCAAGATATCTCACTGTCTACAAAATCAAATCTGAAACCTCTTGTTTTAGATTCTTACAAATCTTGTATTTGTTGTATAACTGATTAATGAATGGGTCAGCCCACATTCAGGGCTGTTTGGGCTTTTCTTGATAGCATTTATTTTCCAGTGCATATATGCAGAATTAAAGGTTCCCATAAAGTTACAATTCTCACTTGTACACACATTGCTTTCTAGATACATATTTATATGTATAAATATATATGCACACATACAAGAAAGTAATCTTTATCTTACAGTCCAGCCTAGGAACCTATAGGAAATTCCTAGAATGACTCAGCCTCAATATCTTGTTATCCTAAATCATGTTATCCTAAATCACTTTGACCCAAATGTGTTTTGCTCTGCCCACGTGGCCAGTTCTTATGTCCTGGCAGTCTCTCCTTCCATTACCATACAGAACTACTTCTCTTTTTAATCGTTGATTCTACTTCTCTTGACCAAAACCTACCCTTCCTTGACTGAATTCCAGAAACATTGCTACCATATTTCTATTATCCTTATAATATCCAGTCTTACATCTTGCTTTGGTAGTTAAGACCCTCCATTGTATTGCTAATGCCTCTGTAATCAATAGACAAGTGTTTCAACGCTTTTACTGGCCAATATAATTTTTTCACATGCACCAGATAAAATCTTCTTATTATCAAATTGCCTTTTTGACTATTGCTTGCAGCAATGGTTTTTCCTTTCCACAGAATCCATTCTACTGTCTAACATCCCAGTATAGACAATTTTTCCCTTATACACTGAATCTCCTCTCCCTCTGTGCTGAATCCAGGTGATTTCAGTTTCTCATAAGAGCTTCATACCTGCCAGTTTAAATCCTACAATACCACTCTATCTACTGAGGTGAAGGCAATCAATTGAATATCTTTTTCATTAGTAATTCCATATAATCAACTGTCTCAAAATCATCCTTCTTGATGAATATTTCAGGCAGTTGCTGACCTCCACATTCTGACTTCACCCTCTCCAAAGGCTGAAAGACTCATCTAATACTTACTTTGTATGTCTCTCCTAAGTGGGAATAATTATCCTTCTTTGGGGAATTGCTTTAGCTTCCAAATCCATGTTGTACTTCCCACTCCTCTTTGAGTCCTTTCCAGTGATGGGTCAGTCAGCTCTTCTTGGCAAGGACCTTCCTGTCTCCTGCTTTTCTGGGACTGATATGAAAGACCAGTGCTCTTTCACCTGCCTGAGCATGGGTGGATAAATACTCACTCATCAATCCCTTCTCTCCTGCTCTGTATTCTCCTACTTATTTGTTGCCTCTTGGATCCCAGGATATCTACATTTTATCCTCTTCTCTTTCTGAACTGCTTGTTTCTCCTGATGGTTTCTCCTCTCCTTTCTGCAATACAGTGCATCTTTTCCTCAGTCCTTTGCTTCTCTACCTTACTTCTTACACTTCTAAAAGTTGCTGCAATCAACCAGTAGTTTACTTTGCCACGTGCCTTGTGCAGCAAGTGTCTGAAAGACCTGGGCTGTCCATGTAGCCTCCATGCATTTCCAGCAAGCCTTCAGTTCCTCCACTGAACTCCACTGTTTTCTCCAATTACACCCCTAAATTTCCTACTTCCTCTTCTTTGAGGAAGGCAAATGTCATGCATAAGAGTCCCAATATTTCTAAACTAAGATACATCAGCATCTTCTACTTTCATTGATGTCATGAAGTTTTTTTTGTCACCTCTGTTTCTGCCCCATTTATCTATTATTAATGAAAACAGGACAGACATGCTCAGCCCTATATTGAAAACTCCCTTGCTCATGGCTCCTACCATATGACAAAAGTACTGAGGGAAGGGTAACATTACATGGCATTTTGCATTTAATATAATATTCCTTCTTGTGAGCTGATGTAATTGGTGTGAAATACTGTATCTCTTTAACTAGATCTGACAAAAAACTAGAGCTCAGGACCTATTAGTGGTTCACCATCGGTGTCCCTATGAATAAGCAACCTTGTCCCACATTATGAGGTGAACAAGGAACACTGAGAGCCTTGCTTTCTTCTCCAACATGTCTGTCACATGAGAGTTAACTGGCCAAAGTAATTTCCTGCTTCTGGTCATTGAGGGAATCAGGGATCACACTGTACCTTTTGGGACTAACATCTGGTTTAACCCATGCAGTTTAAGCAGCAAAGGAACATGCTACTCATATCTAAAGGCCTGTGTTGGAGCCACAGTCATGGTGTTATGAGAAAAGTTTATTCTGAACAGCAGATATCTGATCTCTAGGCAGCCTAACCCTGGGGTTTGGATTCAGTATCTGCAGGACGAGTTTCTGTGCAGTTTCTGCACTCTGTAATAAGGGCTCTACTCACACTGCATCTTCTGTCACTGCTTTCTCACCTCCTGAAGCACCTGTTTGTCAAAAACTTGTAGGTGCTTAATATCTCAGAAATCTTCGAAAACTGTAGCCGAAATGACTCTGTGACTGTGTGCCTGATGAGTTATTTAGGAAAACCAGCAAATACACACAGCATATATAAATCCCAACTATGTTACAAAACCAGGGAAAAAAGGTGCTAATATGTATTCATCTTAAGCTAAGCACTGACAGCAGGGCAATGTATTATCTTTGCCGATCTTATTTTCACTTGAATGGTTTTCCTTTTTATCCCGTGGTGTTTAAGGTCTTCCAAAAGAAATACAAATGATCATTGGAAATGAATAGCTGGTTGTGCATGGCTGTTGGGAGAGTGCTGAAAATGGTCTTTCACTCTGCATTCAGTGAGAAAGTGAATCACTCACACAAAGCTAGAGCCTCGAATGTGAGAGGAGAGAATGAAAGCAGGATGTGATTCTCAAATAACATTTGGTGCTGTTTATCTAGTGGAACACTGCATAGATTTGGTGTAGAAGAAACACAGTATCTCACTGCTGGGAAGGAATTGCATTCATTTTGAAGTGATCTATTAGCTTTCAGATCCTTTAAGAAAATGCAGAATAACATGAAAAGAGCCAGAAAAGGAGAGGAAAAAAGAGAAGTAGCCATAGGCCAGTCTGAAGGCTCTGGGAGGCTACGGAGGGGCAGAAGTCTGTGTATAGCAAAATTAGTCTGCCTCATGTATGCCTGTAAAGATGATTTAATCCATTCTTGAACTTCGCATAAAAATCTCAATCCTGCATAAAACTAGAGTCCCAGAGCTGAAGATCAGGTATCCAGTAGCTAACAAGAAGCTCAGGGTCTGTATGGGGTTAAAACCTACCTTATTTTTCCACTTAAAACAAGGATGAGCTTAAAACACAGTCAGCTGTGTGGGGTGAGTGTGTGCAAATTCAACCTGTTTGAAAACCAAAAGTGAGGCTAAGCACTGTATAGCAGATGTGTTGGAGGTTATTACTCCCTTTCCTTGTACCCTTCCTCTTCCAGCCTCCCTGCTTCACGCTCAGACTTTGCTGGTGTCTCTGATATTCACCAACTGGACAAGAAGGACCAGATCCCCTTCATTCAATGTAATCCACTCATCATTAATTTGAGATTAATACTTTAAAGTCTGTAAAGTCTGGTTGTTCTTGGATTCAAACCTCAGCTGATGTAGATCAATGAAGCTCCATTGATTTCATTTCCACCACATCAGGAAAGCCAGTTCCAAGAGACATGAACACCATTAGCCTCATCTAGCTCATCATTTCTTCTCAGAAACTACTCCAAATCTTCCACCACTGCAGGAACATTGGAAAACCAATGACTCAAAAGCGAGATAAGCCTATCCTTGAGGTTAGATATTTTAGCAGCTGGAAAAAGGAGCAGATCTTCAGTTAGTAGGAGCAAAGCTGAAAAGCTGTAGGAGAAGTCATGTCTACCTACACTTGCAGAACTCCCTGTGCATCCTGCTCAAGGTGACAGTTGTACCATTAACGGGAGCTCAGAAAAAGCAGCATACCCACAATGAGACTGGTTCCATTGCTCCTGCAAGCCCGGTTTGAATTAAGCGTTTATTCTAATTTGTAAAATTGCAGGCTTTAATTACCATTGGACTTTCATAGAGCATAATCACTATTTTTTAATTTTCTTTTTTATTGATGCAACTAATAGCTATTGTTAGTTTGTTACAGTTACATGCAGCATCTGCCCTGCGTAGTGAGGGGAAAAAAAAATCAATGAGTTTGCTTAAAAAAGCACTGATTTAAAACGATCGGCAAAGGTGTTTCTGCCGTGTCAGAGTGAGAACAGGCACAAAGGCATCTCCTTTTTTTTTTTTTTTTGGTGGCAATGTCTGGATGGTGGCTCATTATCAATTGTAAATTACGCGGGGTGGAGAAAGGGGCATGAATGACAAAGTTCAGAAACAGCATCTGCTGAAGAAAAACAAATGAGGTGGGGGGCAAAGTTGGAAAAAACAGATGAAACACTGTAATTGCTTGGCAACAAGTTGCTATTGTAATTTAGAAAATTGGAAGCATCCGTTCTCAAACAGTTCTAGCTTTATTTCGTTTCTTCTTTATTTTTGAGTGCAGCCCTTGTTTAGCGATCAGCTGTGTCCTCCTGAAGGATTACTGGCTCTCCCTCACAGAGAGCAGTAATGGACCCCTCGTGTTTGGTTATGGGCCATCGAAGAAAGCATTTTGCGATTGTTTCTCAGTGCAGTCATTTAACAAGATTAGAGATAATTTGCCCCTTGGAATGCAAAACTGTTTCTACAGGTGCTTAAGCTTCCTGGCTTTTGGATTAGAGGCCTCATTTTGTTTTGTGCCATTGCATTCAGCGAGGTCTCCAAGGACTGTAAATAAATGAACAGCTACCCTTCGCAGCTGGGAAACTAATTTTCCAGACCAAGCTACAAGAGTTGCAGCTTACAAAGCTCAGTGGATGCAGATAAATATGTGCATGCTAATGTATTAAACGTGCTGATTAACTAATACTGACTGTGCCTGAATGCAAGCCGTTTTCCAACTGGGAAACCTCGGAGAAACAAGCCTGACCAGAGAGGGAGCAGGTTGCTGGACTCAAGAAGGACTCGGAGCTGCTCGACATGGTAAAAGGAGTGATGGCCATTCTCACTGCTGCTGGCAGAATTCCCTCACATCTCACTACCTTCTTCTCCCACAGGTGAGAGAAAAAGCCCCAGGCTTTGGCCTCAGGCAGGACGGGAAGTCTAGTAGACGTCCACTGAGATGGGGAATCTCAAGGATGTAGGGATGCCATGGACTCCTTCCAAAGGAAAGAAGGGCCAATGCACACTCCCCCAGGGACATCCAGCTGTGGTCCCGCCAAATACATGTGGTCTCTTGAGCAATTCTTCAAGAAGGATCTTGGATTCCTGGACAGAGATGGATCCTGGTTACTGGGGATCAGAGAAAGTCTCATTCATCTTATTTCCTCCATTCTTCTTCTATGTTTTTTTCCTTTTCTTGTAGTTCCCCCCGCCCTCCTTTTTTTTGTGTGTGTGTGTAATTTGCTTACATTTGCTGAGATGCAAATTGGATTAATTCAACTTTTATTCCTAAGACTTTTTTTCAACTCAGATGCCAGATATAAATCTAACCTGAAATTCCCCACATGATGAATTTACTTTTTTCTGCTCAACCCTGCAACAATTCTGTTTGGGGACAACCTGAGCAAGTCTAGCTGGGGCCAGAGACTCCTCCTGTTTCAGATGACCTTGATGGACCCTGTCAGGCTGCCCTGGGTTTGGCTCCTTGGAGTGCTCAGGAGCACTGTGTTTCAGTAATGCCCAGACCTTTGAGACTCAGAGTGCCAAACACACTGCCAAACTAGCCATGATGAGTGGTTTAGGAAGATTTATAAGTTCACTGTTTAAGACCTTGCTGTGCCATGGGTCTTCTGGCTACTTCAAACAAAATGCTGAAACATTTCAGAGTATTTAGGTATCAGGGGACAGAGAACTTGAAATACCAGGGTCTATAGGCTCACTACTGAAGCATTTTAAAAAGTTATGTAGATCAGATTTTTTCATAAAGATTTTTACAATATTCATATGCATAAATATGAAAAAGAAAAATTTCTGTCAGAGGAGCTAAAGGTATGTTCAGTTACAAGATGACACTGAAATGGTTGACTCTATTCCATTCTAACCCTCACTGCTTGTTCCCACCTGCCCCAAGTCATCTATTGGTGAGGAAGCTTTGGTAGCATTAGAATTTTTTGGTATTTTCTTCTGAGAAATGTTCTTTATTTTTTTCATTTTTTGCTCAAAATATTATTCACCTCTGCTCCAAGGGATTTAAGAGTACAGACAGCTTCAATTGATCAGAAATGCATTTTTGGCAAATACAATATTTGCCTAGAAAAATTTGCCCAGCTGTTCTTGTAAGACTTATGGAAAGCTTTTCTCACAGTTCTTTTTCTAGTAAAATGGGAAAATAGAATGCCCTTATCCAACACAGAGTTTAAAAGAAAAAATGCATTAAGAAATGTGACTCACACAGTACAAGCCAAAAAGACAGGTGCTATAAATCACGTCTCTGAGGAAATAATGATAATAAACAGTCTTACAAACTGACAGGGTATCACATGAAAAGAGAAAATCCTACCTAGTTCATCTGGTTCAGGCATCTGAAGCCCTGGACTCACCAATGCACAGTTTGGTACCTGCCTTTTCATTGATGAGTGAGAGGAGATTTTGCAGAGGAGACATTTCTGCAAGAAGACTGACATTGAAGTTTCCTTCAAATTTGCAAACAAGCCACCAGGCAGTCACTTGACAAGCAGCAAAGTTCAAGCAGTAGCAAGCAAAAAAGGAGAAAAAGCAGAGGTAGCACTAAGAAACCTGTCCAGAAACCACAACTCAAATAACCAGCCCTACTAACTAGACAGCCACATGAAAAGCACGTCCACCTTCAGAGCACGGTGATACCAGTGGGGATTGGTGTGGAACAGACTTTCCAGATGGCTGCATATATTGCTCAAACTTCATGCAAATACTATTTGCACGGGTTTAATTGCTTATGTACAGAAAACCTCACACATCACCCATGTGAATGCTTATGGGAAGCAAGAAGAAAAATATGATTGGTATCACACAAGTAAATATGCAGGTTTTACATGATATCTGTATATCCACAACACAGTACTTGTGGATATCTGATTGTGGGCCTCTGCAGTCTCTAGTCTGAGCAGAGCAAAGAGGGCTTCCAGACAGTTTGTAGTCCTCTAGGCCAAGGTGCAATGCCTAGAGGTGAGAATGTGGCTAGGGATCCCCTAGGGATGCACTGCAATGGATGCCCATCACAGCCACCCTCTGGAGCACCCACAGCAGTATGACTAATGCCCAGACATTATTCCAGAGATTTATATTACAATAACATCTATATGTCCCATTCAAGGTTCATCCCACTTTATCAGGTGCTGCAAGCTGCCAGGGCCCCCCACAGTTCCTGGAATTCACTACACAGATAAAATCTGAGACACCAGAGAAACAAGGGCATAGGAAATTGGGAGGTTTGCCCCCAGAGGCAAAGATTGCTCTCTGCTGTTGGGAGTACTTTGCAAGCACCAGGATAGAGAGGAACATTGAAGAAAAGGGGAAGGGAATTCTAAATGCTTTTCTCTTGTGAAGAACATATATTTCAGGTGGGTCATCTCTCCTGAAGGAATTCTACCTTTAATTCACCGTTGGGTCTGGTTGTCTTAAAGTTTAAAAGCAAATCTGAGGAGCGTCCTGTATTTGCTCTGCATTTGTCTTTACCAAAGACAGGCAGGGGCTGCTTGCAGTATGTGAGCAAGACCTGTCCTCGGTAGACACACCTCAGAGCACTTCTCTTTGAGCTCTTCCCAAGTAAAACTGCAATTGGAGGTAGCTTGGCCAAGCCTGGCTTCACTGCTCCTAATTTCAGACAGGCAACAAGGTGTCTGTGTTAGGTGTCTTTCCCCTGGCCTTGCTGTCAGTGCTGGAAGGGTATCCATCACCTCCCAGAGGGCAGATGGGGTCACTCCAGTCTGAACTTGGTTTCTCCCTATCTCTATTGCTTGCACAGAAGACAAGGAAAAGCATTTCAGGCGTATTGGTGGGAGACCAGGTTCGCTTGGGTTGCACTCACTGCCTTCCCTGGAGCAAGGGGCTTCCTTCCGCTGAGCATCACGACCAAGTGTTTTAGGGCAGGTTATTTTTCCTGGGAGTTGCATGCAGCCCCCATTGCCCAGAAGAGCATAAGTGAGCATTGTTTCCCCCACATTGTTCCCTGGCTCTCCACTTTTCCCAACTCCTTCTTACCTCATCCTCCCCTTGCTGGCTAGAGAGCTGTAAGCCGCTGATTAGCACTTCATTTGACAAACAGGAAGTCGGGAAGAAAAGCATCATTTTCAGAATTAGAGCCTCGGAATGAATTGAAGAAAGAAAGGGGGAAGAAGGAAAAAAAAGAAAGCGAGCCTTGCACACTTTCCTAATTGCTCGTTAGAACCAATGGCCTTTGTGGTTCCTTCCCCCTGTGTCTTCTTTATAAAAGCGTTTGCACAAGACATTGCTATTGTCTGCCAGACAGCCTCAGGGTAGGACAAAATGAACTAATTGATTTGCAGTTATGTCGTGGTGAATAGTGCTAAACATCCATCTGCGGATTCCTTGTGAGGAGTGATTAATAATTTGTACTCCTGGGCCTAGAAGCCTGAATACCCTTTTTTCATGTAAAACCGAAGCGTTTCATTCTCTCAGCATCAGAGATATCTCGTCTACATTGTGGGTTACAAGGACGAGGTCAGGAGTGCCGTGCCTGTGTTGCCTCATAGGCGGTTGTCTATGGGTAAAACCCAGCACGGTGGTGGGATTAGCAGGAATTTGTAAAGCTGACACACAGTACTGTACAGCATGCCTGCTATGGCCATTCCAGTGCAGATGTTCCTGATCACTTGTCATTGTTCCAAGGACAGAGAATTTTGCATGTGTTTTTCAAAGAGAGCGCTGGGAGACTTAAAATTTATTTCAAACACAGAACCAAAACCTAGACTGGGACAGTTCAAGGAATTAGGACTTGGATCCAAATTTCATGGGTTTTGTGAACACCATTTCCACAACCACCAGAGGGAAAACTCTAGCGCCAAACACACGCAAGTGGTGAGGAGTTTCAAAGGTCAATCAAAAAAATTTCACTCAAATACCACCTACATGTTGAAAGACGTATGCAAAATATTTAAACTGTCTAGTAACAGGGGAGTCTGCAAAACCTCTCTATAGGAGTTCCTGCTTGTGGACCTGCTGTACCAGGACATCCCTCCTAGCACACTTCAATAATTCAAATGGTGAACCCAAGGTTGTGGGCACTTCGTCTTTGTCTGAACTCAAGTCAGCTGTGACAGCCTGTGATCCTCTTTCCCAGCCATGTCTCATGGTCTTCGTGGTTGTGTCCCCAACTCCACTGCTCATTCTTGGTCCTTTCCACCTCCACCTGGAATGAAAAGCTCATAGCTGCTCTCTGAGCTATTTCCTGCTTCCTAATGAAATCTATTGGCCTCCTGGGGGGAAAAAAAACATTGACTCAGCCAACTCTTAATGAAGTCATCTGTTTTCATGGTGTTACTGGTGCCCTCTACTTTCCCAGCTCATTAAAAAAATTAACAACCTTTGGATACATCCAAAGATCCAGAGATGAGATCTACCTGGTCAGAGTAAATCAATTTCAGTGGAAAAACATTTTTCTTTCCCTTGTGACCCATTTTTACATCTTCCTACACTAATTACATTCTATCCCATGCTTTGAGCATTTTGCTGGGTGTGTCTACATCAATAAACAGATGCCTGTGAAGCCTTGCCTTGCCATTAGCTTGCCCCCGCTCTGGTTTGGAGTGCTCTAGACAGACCTCTCTGAAATCAAACCAAGGCATAGTTCTGACAATGGCTCTCTCCAGGAGCTGATCTGATGCCTCGGATTTGGCTCCCTTTGTATTTCACAGTCCTGCAAACTTATCTCAGCAGGTTTTGCATCTTTAAATATTCCCTGATCCTCTGCTGTATTCGACACCCATCCCATTTATGTCCCATGACATAAAAACCACACTTCTGGGCTCCCCATGCCACTAGCTCTCAGGGACAAGGACTGACTGCTGCCCCTTGTGAGAAGAATGGGCACAGTTTATCTGTCTGAGATAGATAGACATAAGGTGCAAGATAGATTTGTTGGTTATGCCACATCTGGGTCTGGTTTCCTTCTTAGAAGCCTTGGATGAAGCCTTTACAAGCATTTCCCTCCCTGCAATAACCAAAAAGGCGAAGAGACAAAAGTTTTTAAAAGAATGCACCTAAAACACTTACATAGTAAAACAACCCAAGAACATTTAATTATTCAATTTTCTCAGACTCCAAAAGTCAGCCTGGCAATCCGTGGTTGTTTTCCACTCCTGATAGGTAAGAGCTGCTGGGAAATTAGCTCTTCTGAGTGCTACACTGCAACATACTATGTAAAAGTAATTACTGTAAGTGCTTTGCAAGCATATCTTTAAGTAATGTATTTGATATAGTTCTGAATTTTTTTGTGTGAGGAAATAATGAGCTAGGAGAACAGAAACTGCCTATTTCAGAGAACTTTCCCTGTAACCTTTTGGGGATGATAGGTTCTGGCCACTCACTAAATATGGTGGGAAAGTTTTATAAATGTATGGTGCAGTAATTGGAGTGAGATTAGATTGGACGGATCTTCAAATGAAAAAAGTATCCATTTAGAAGAGTGCTAGCAATGCAAGATTGATGGTTGCAGGGATTTCTGCAGAACAAAAGAAAGAGCAAGGCCATGGGTATCTTGTCATATTCTTTATTTTCTTTTTCATTTGGGACAGCTGGGGCTAATTTACCACACTGCAATGCAATGACCAGAGTTTAAAGAGACAAAGGGGACAGATTTGGATGCTTTATGGTAACATACTACTTATAATCCATGGTCTTGAACAACAGTATGAGTTCTCCTTGTTCTATCTCTGAGTTTCTGAGCACAGTAACAAATGATCATTATTTCCACACTGCTGAGCTGACTTGTGAAACTTTCTAAAGTAGATTACTGAGGCCAAGAATATAGTTCGATTCAGAAAAATCAGTAGGAACATAACAGAAAGCATAGTTAGTCATAATGATGCTTTCTTTTATGTTCCTACTATTTAAATTTTTTTTATTTTGACTTTCATTTGTACAAATGCATACACTATACACATCTTCAATACTGGAAGCACTTTGTGTTTGTCCACCTTAAAAAAAGACATAGCAGAAGTATGGACAAAGATGGACAGAGGTGAAGAATAGCTTTTCTTCAGGGATTAAGGTCACAAAATACCCACTCAGGTTTGCTCAGATCAGAGTTAAAGGAGACAAATCTTCACCCCATGTGAGGTTCAATTGTGAACTCTTTGCTGTGGGAATGGTGGAGGCAGGAAGCAAGTTTAAAATATATTTAGATATGATGAAAAAACATCTCTGAGGACTATTCAAGAAGCCCATACCACCATTTAATGAAATGTTCCCAGAGTCTGATATCCCAGAGTACTGGAGTGGGAGAAGGATATTACAGGGGTAATATCAATGGATGTTATCTGAAAGTTTTGCTCTTCCCTATGCACACTCTTATTCTGTCTAAAAACTAAGACCACAAAATTTAGCTTTACGCCAAGCAAGGACACAAAGTCAAAAATCTGGTCTCTATTTAGTGAGACAAAAGACACTAAAAAATGTTCAGCTTCAGCTTTTTCTGTGCAATTGCAACACCTGAGAGGCAGGTAAAATTAGCCAGTCAAAATGGGAGGTGTGACACTTGCCAAAAGCAGAAAGGCAGCCTCGGAAATGGGGACCCATAGTGTCAAGTGGCTGGGTGTGCGTCCCATCCATCTGCCCAGCCTTCCTAGGAGGAGAAGAGGGTCTAAGGACATGATCTGTGGGCCTGTCTCCTGCCTCAGGTTCTGCACCAAAAAGGATGCAGAGGGAGCAGAGGTGGGACAGCATCCAGTTGCAAACCCCCTCCCATTTCTTCCAGCCTCCCCCTGCAAGGCTCGGCGGCAGAGGTGGCACCGGGAGGAACAGGAACGTGCCCCTCGCTCCCCCCAAAGCCCTGGCGTCTCCGGCCACTTCAGACAGAGCCATTGAACGGGGCGGAGAGGCTGCGCTTTGTGCCCCTTCCCAGAGGGCTGCCTCCTCTCCATTTGTTTACCACACATCCTGTCTTCCTTTCTGTTTGCTTCACACATCATCGCCTTCATTAATCGTCCTCTCCGCTCCCCATTTGGGCCTTTGGATTTTCGGCTCGCCATGGGTAATTCTAATTACCTCAGACATAAAAAAAATAAAATAAAATAGGAGCTTAAGTAGGTGCACTTCATTCTTCAACTGCCTTTTACAAGCAGTTCAGTGCTGGCTACCAAGGGAATCTGATTAAACTAATTACCCTGATTGGCTTGTTTAATCAACTGCTTGGTTTAATTGGGCCTCGCTAATGCGGAGTGGTGGAGTCCGTGGTGCGTAATGTGAGAACCAGGAGACCCGTAACACCGGCGGTGACACCACTACAGAAACCAGCCCGCATTCCCAGCCTAACGGGGAGACTTTAATAAATGCAGACCTCAGCTGAGAGCCCAACTGTATTCTCAAGAGCCTGAATGGACTGGAGGTCTTAGTGATAATTAAAATTGCTAGGAAAAAAAAAAAAAAAGGAAAAAACCTCAGCCCTTTCTCATTAAAGGACTTGTCCTTTCCCTTCCCCCTCCCAGCCTTCAAACTCGAAGCAATATCGGGAATCCTGTCTACCTCTTTCAAACAACACTTCAATTCATCAGGGCAAAGAATCCCTCCTCCTTCGTCTCCCCCCATCGCTGAGATTTTTTTACTCCCATGTACAGCGTGCATGGCCCAAAGAAAATACACAGACAACAGGGCTACAAATTACCTTGCGCTAGGTAAATCCACTCTGAGTACCTGTGGAGTTTGTGGAATACAAACAGCTTCTGTGTAAACATCCTAGCAATAATGGGCATTCTTACAGCTCTAATCAGTAGAACAATAATAACCTGGAGAGTGTCCCTTTCCTCATCCCATCTCAGTGCTGATTCCTCACTCCCTGCCCTGCCCTCCACTTGCTCTCACAGCAGGGAGGGATGAGGACGAAGGGCTGAACACACGCCTGGCTTAGCAGAGCTCCACTCATCTAGGTCCAATATGTTTTATGGTGACATGCAGACTGAATTTGCTACTCACTGAGGATTTTCTTACAGCCAACGAAAGACTGGCAGGCCGGTGGGGATTGGCATGAATGTTAAACCCCTGCACAGTCAGCACTATATACCAGCACAGGTTTTCCCTATGCCATAGTGAGTGACACTTGGGCACAAATCAATGGCATATTTAATTGTCATAAATCTCCATTTACCATCTGTAAAATGGAGAATAAAGCAGCGAAATACTGTGAGGATGAAGAAGCATGGGACTTATGTAAGGACCTCATAGTACAGACATATTAGTGATCCTGAGGCATTCCTAGCACAATTTTTGAAGATGATCTTAGAAGTAGTAAAAATTGAGGGTCAAACTAGCTGACAACATCTAGTATTTATTTTAAACTGTTCAGAAAGCTGACTCTCTTCTTCCCTGCAAGAATGGACAGTGAGCTCAGATGAAATACATTTTCCAGGGAAACCTGTTCAGCTTTGCCTATCTCAGGATCCTCAGATCATTCACACTCCACTTTGGGACAATGCAAGACACCAGCAGTGTCACCCAGGTGACTCTTCATGACATCTGCACCCACCTACCCACACACAGGACTGTGCCCTGTACCAGGTTCATTGTTTTCTTGCATGCTTTTGTAAAGCAAGTAAGACTAAGCTATGGAAAGGAGCTTCTACCACATTTCTCTGCTGCCTCCTGCCATCCAAGCTCAGGGACTTTTGGGACTTAACAGTCTGAGAGGACAGCATTTTAGAGCTGGTGTTCTTTCTTCTGTCTATTCACTCACAAAATTGCCCATTTACACCCGGTAGAACTAATATAACTAAGATCAGGACAATCATACATTTAATTTAATTACTTTGACTCTAGGTAAGGGATGTATATAGCTGACTTGTCAAGGTGGAAATTTATTGGGTCAGTGGGCATCTGGGATTGGATTCCCAGAAGAAGAAGAAGAAAATAAATGCTTAAAGCAGACCTTAGGCAGTATATCTATTTAAATTTCATCTCCTTTATCAAACTGAGCCACAAGAGAGGGACTTGTCACACCTAACTTTAGACATGGAAAATAGAAATCTATACAGATGATGTAACAGCTGTAGACTGCCTTTGTACTTGATGCAAGATAAATGGTCATTTATACCTATTTCAGGTATCCACCTCACCTTACCCTAGAAATACTTTTTTCTTCAGGTTTGCATGTGAAGGGAACTTCAGGTGATCTTGGAGTTACACCATGGCCAGATGAATTGTGCCTTGGCTTCTGGAAGGAGCTTAGGAGAGGCACCAGAACTCCCCCCAGAGCCCAGCCTATGCTCCTGGGGATGTTGGGGACCTGTCATCTTACCAGTGTGGCATCTTCTCCAGCAAACCAACAGAAGAAAGCTGGCCTGCCTCCCACTGGGCTCACTGCCTTATCTCTGAGCTCTGTCCACATGTTGGCCCAACCTCTCCACTTGTGATGGGCAAGGGACTACCCACAGGAATGATTTACAAAAGGGTTCTGGTCTTATTTATTACCATAACATCTGAGGGGAAGAAAAGACTGCTTGTCCAGAAGTGGTTGGGTGAAATCCTGTGTTAGCCCACATATCCCCTGGTTGCTGCCCCATCATATCTCTGCATGATAACAGCAGGTTACTTCTAGTGTCCCCAGGTGTCACATTTTTTTCCTGAACAAAACACTGTAATGATCTGCAGATTAGTAAAATGTGTGTTTGAATTTTGTAAAAATTCAAATGTGTGGGATTTTTTCCTAAATCATATATTGTGGAAGTTTCTGTTTCATTGTCTCCCCTGTAGCCCACAGCAAATGAACACCATGGTTCTTAAATCCTGCTCTGGAGAGGTCTTTCCTTTAAATTTAGTGGTTTACTCTGGGCTGAAAAATGTCCAAATAAGTGAGTAGGTGAAAGCATCTTAAAGCCACAGGGAGTCCAAGTGTTGAGCTGGAAAGGAAATAAAAAGTTTTCTTCATGGATAGGATATGTTTTATAACTCAACTGATCATGCTGGAAAGGTCACTAGACACTGCTCAGCTGGGGTTATCTCATTCACCATCCCAAAAGTACCAGCTGCAGGATGCTTGAGCTAAAGTGACAGCAAAAATTACCATCATTTTTGTGAGAGAAAGTATAGCATTTTTCACTAGAATATACCCAGTCAGATATGAAACGAAGGTGAAAAAAAGCAATAACCATTTTGCTAATATTTCTACTCTTTCAGGATCACTTGGGATAGTGCTATGGTGATCTCCCTCCCCATCCTTCTGCCCCGCAGCATCCATCTGGGACACCTAATGAATGATTGGTAAACATAACTTTTCCCAGCAAGAAAAAAATCTGTTTCTAACTCATGACCTGCTGACACTCATTCATTATGTAGCCTTCTTCCAAGAGACAGGCTGTTTAGGAAAACTATTGACCGGCTACATGCTCCAAACAGCCATCCCTTAATTACGAGGCAGACCCTCTTAGTAACTGGGTGATACTGAAGGGCTGCTGAGCAGATGTTATATATAGGGTATCACGGCCACTTAGAGCTTCACCGAGACTACGTGGTGCCGTGGGACCTGTTGCAGAGCCCGTGGAGCTGCAGGAGACATCCTGGCTGGCCCTCATCACTGCTGAAACAGGGCCATATTTCACCAATGCTTTCTCTCACAGCCATCCCTCCTGTTGTGTAAGGATTTCACTTCACGCCTCTGGAGATCAATGCAAAATTTTTCACTGTTTTTCATCAGCTTTGAGTGAAGCAGTATTTGAAAGTATTTTGGGATACATGTTAGTTCTTGTGAAATCCTTCACATTCACAGCCCCTGCACAGTCCTTCATCCAGATGCACTGGGTTTGTCGGAGACCTCCCTGTCCTGTAGGTAATGTTCCAGCCTCAGTTAAACATGCCATTGGCATGCAGCAGTGTGTGGTGTTGTTCTTCTGTTCCTTGGAGACAAGAAAGATTCATCTAAAGCCAATCACTTCAGCTAGCTTTTTCTTGCTGATGAATGAATTAATGACATCGCAGAGAGAGATGATACTTAACAAACACTTTCACTTCCCACTCTTCCCACTGACCTCTTGGGAATTGATGCGAGCTGGAGAGAGTGCTGGTTTTTCCCTCCTCAGAGAGCCTCGGAGTGCTTCACCTGGCAAGGCAAACAACCTCATCGGTCTTATGAGGTTTAGCTGAAGATCGAAGTGATTTGGGAATGCTCCAAGCTTTAGGGGTTTTTTTCTAAAGCCAATTAGGTACTAGTTTTAGGGGGTTTTTTCCCCCAGTTCTGAAGAGCTGCATTAAAACACCTTATTACCATTAGGAGGGGAATATCTCCATTCCACCAAATGATGCCAAGTTATCATTACATTCAAACTGCATTTTAACACCTTTCACATTTTCAGGGCTTTTCATCTTTGCATTAGTAAACACTCAAAATACAAGAGCTGTTGAACTTCATACCTTTCCCCGTATCCTCTGTTTCCTAGAGGCACAAGAGCAAGAGGGATTTGATCAAGGTTGAATTGAATCAAAACAATGGAAAGCCAGACAGTTGGCTCTAGAGCCTTGGCAGTGCCAGAAGCAAATAAAACTGCTCTGTGTTTATCACTTCATTCAGTCCAGATGGGCTGTTTTCCCCATACTGCAGTCATCATCCTGTATCCATACAAAGCCCTGAATGATATTTCTATAGCATGTTGCTTCAATGAAACTGTCCTAGAGTGGCTGTACTAGTGGTTTTGAAGTTGCCTCTATGTCTCTCATGTGGTTAGACTTACAGATGTCTTCTGTGGTCTCTCTTTCTCTCTCAGTCATCGTTTCATTCTCATGTCTTCCAGATTTCCAGATACCTCCTGCCTGTGTCTGCCTGAAGAAAGGCACCCTGTAAAGCCCTCCCATGAATTACAAAAAGATCTGCTTCTGGTTTTGCTTCACATAATGCAATGTATGTTTTGCAAAAACCTAGGAACTGACAATCAGATTATTGATCACAGCCAACAATTCTGGCTCCTCTATGTCTAATCCTGCACCCCCCCTGAAAAGTGGTTTTAGATTTGTTAAATGAATTTGCAACTGATGAAAAGCTAGGGTCAGATGCATGAGCCTTGACCAGACAGAGTACAGGGAGGAACTTCTTATGAAAAAACTTCTTAGTAAAAAATTCTTCACAGAAAGAGTGATTGGCCATTGGAATGGGCTGCCCAAGGAGGTGGTGGGGTCACCATCCCTTGAATTGTTTAATAAAAGACTGGATGTGGTACTTTGTGCCATGGTTTAGTTGATCAGATGGTGTTAGATAATAGGTTGGACTTGATGATCTCAAAGGTCTTTTCCAACCTAGTTGATTCTGTGATGTCATTTGCCCTTCTAATTAGACTCAGTTGCATACTGCAGCTCAGGCTGTCAGTCTTCCTTGGAAAAAAGCTTTTATCTGCCCAGCATTCTGTACCAAATTTACAAATTTTCAGCTCATTTGCAAACCTGGCCCACATTTTGCACAGGGGAAGTTCAAGTCATTGAGCACTCCTGCCCATCGCTCCCATCTGCCAGCTGGAAAAGGAGTTCAACAGAGTAACTGCTGGCAGTCGTGTTGGCTCCCTCTGAACACAGACTGCAAGAATGGGACAAGAAGGAAGGAGCAAGGAGCTGGGATTTGAAAGATTCAGAGTTCAAGGTCACATTCAGACATTCAGCCACAGTCCTCCTCTGTCACTCAGAATGAACTATTTGGGGCACATTCACAGCACAGAGTAGAAAATAGCATACATATATATCCAATCCATGAATCTGGATCCACTAGAGTGAATCCAAGCAGCTCAATTCATGCAGAGAAGATAAGGTGCACCCATTTGGGGAGCTCTCAAGCTCACCTGGCTTTGCTCCCATGTATCATTTCTCTGCATTAGCAATAAGTTTATTAACAATTGGCTTTCCTGCTATTAACACAGGCATAGCACAGGCATATCCAGAGACCAGCTGAAACTGAGCAAGAACTGCCACTCTTTTCCTGACACAAGCCCTTAGTGTTTCCCTGGCTTTATCCCTCTAACAACACAGGCTTTGCAGTCACCTTCTAAAGGAGACCTGATTATTTGACCACTCCAAAAATGTAGCAGAAAACAAAACTGCTGGGCAAAATCAGAAAAAACCCCAGTACCACGACTGTCCTCGAGTCTCTGATACCACAAGGGAACCTACACCACAGGCTGGTTTCAAGGTGTTTCCTCTCCAAATCCCATTTTAAAGAGCTGAGTAACCTCATGGGCTTTGCACTCGGGTCTGAGCTGGCGTGAGCAGGGCTGCAGAGGTGTAACCTAGCACAAAATATGACCCTGGCTTAGCCCAGCTTGACTCTGGCAGGGCTGTTCACAAAGCCACAGAGCCTGTGTGAGAATGCCCTCAGTCAGGCTCGTAAAATGTTGTAGTTTGCAGCTGAGAAGGGATAAATTAAACTAACAAGCATGACAGCTATTTAAAAATAAGAAATCATGTTTCATGGTGTAAAACAACATCTGAGGCCCCAGAGAGTCTGTACTTTGTATTTTTAATAGTCCTTTCACTGCAACAACACTCTCCCCTCCACTTAGCCGGACTGAAGACCCTGAGTTCAAACATTTCCCCACTGCTCTCTCCCTGGTTTACTGCAGCTCTCATCTTTACTATCACTCTGGATAACTCTCCTTTGTGAGGAGAAGGGCTTATTAGCTAGGAATTGATAAACAAAGAAGAGGATGGAAGCAGAGGTCCCTGCTCCCCCAAGCAGGCTCCTTGGGGGCAGAGGTGGCCTCCCACCCAGGACGGCTCTGTGCAGAGCCCAAGTGCAGCCTGTCTGTGAATGTGCTGGTGGACAGGCTGTCAGAGCTGTCCCACACCAGCCTTTCAAGGGAATCATGAGTGCATGAAAAGTCTGTGTTTCAGAATACTTGCAAAGGCAGAGGGTGACTGGACGCCTTAGGCCAGTGTGCAGTGGGTTCTGGCACCCAGGGAGTGGGTGGGTGCTGGTGGTTTTGGGTTTCAGCGGCAGCAGAAGCCCATGAATCCCCATTGCAGGGCACTTGAGGACTTACCTTCTACAAGTCTGCATCTTTTTTGAAAACACCACAACATCCATACCCATTGGTGTCGTCTACGCAACCTTAGCACTGCTTTAAGGAGAGCTAAAAGCAATGGAATGAGAAAGCAAATGGATTTTAAAATAGCTTTGAAGCAATTTGGCAATGATTGCTAATGGCTAGTTTCTTCAAAGAGGGATAAATTTTAGGATAACTTCCCTATGAGAATAGATAATCTGTGACAAGGTTACATTAGTGAAAAAGAAATCATTGTGCAACCAACCAACATTTTATACACATTCACTCAGTTGCCGTTGCTCCAGATGACAAACTAATACTGTTCTCTGTCGTCATTAAAGTTGGTAAAGGCAAGAGACAAGGTGTTGAAGTTACTTAAAGCAAAGCAGAAACATTTTTCAACTTGCTTTTTCACATGGTGACAGTTATGTGAATGGCGAAGATGAGGCAGAGCAGTGCAGGACTGGTTACAGGTAAAAACTACAGTTTGTTCTTATTCAGAGCAGAAGCTGATCATCTTTTCTGAAGTTCTAACAGACCTCAGAACAGCACAACTTCTTCTTCAAAAAAGAGTATTTCTCCATGAGACTTTTAACCAGGGCAGATAGTGATAGGACATGGGGGGGAATGTTTTTAAACTAAAAGAAGAAAGATTTAGATTAGATGTTAGGAATAAGTTCTTTACCGTGAGGTTGGTGAGCCACTGGAACAGATTGCCTAAGAAGTTGTGGATGCCCCATCCCTGGCAAGGTTCAAGGTCGGATGGGACTTCAAGTAACCTGGTCTAGTGGAAGGTGTCCCTTCCCATGACAGGGGGGTTGGAACAAGATGATCTTTAAGGTCCCTTCCAACCCAAGCCATTCTATGATTCTATGATCTGCCTTTTGAAAAAAATTCGCAGAGACCCAAATCATGGTTAAAATAAAAGTCTGGATGAGTGCACAGCATCCAGCTTGCCTTGTTCTCTAAGGGATAGAAAACAAAGGTGTTTGACTTGATCTAAAGAGGACTTGAAGACAAGGAGTTCATCAGACTATTTATCTTACCCACCCAAAGGACAAGAGGAACAGCTGGTCTCAAGAGCTCAGAATTTTCAGATTTGGCCTCAATATGGAGTAGACGAATTTTCAGAAATGACCATTTGATGAAGCTAAGCAGACACAGAACTATCCACAGCCAACTGCTTTCTGCAAATACTCTCACTCTTCCCACGGATTAGGGAATATGTTTTCAAAACCTGATTTTTGGGCCGATGACAATCTGTATGTGATCTGAAATGGAGCTAAGCTGTGTGCTGCAAGTGTAAGCCACCTACAGAATGCATTTCTGCAGAGCTTGCTGGAATATTTGTCATTAGTGATGTCTGCTTTCAATGAAAAATAGCTTCACAATTGTGATAGAACTGAAAATAATGTGAAAGCCAAGGCTTTACTCTGTAGTGTTCTCAGATTTAAATGTGGACTTTCATTTTCCTTTCTTAATTTTTTCTCCTTTTTTCTTTCCCTGTGAAGAAAATACACATTTCTTTTTTCTTTTTTAAATATGCCTTTCCATATTTGTCATTTTTCTTTCCCTTACCCGAGAAAAGGAAAAAGAGGATAACAATGGAAAATAAGAACACAAACTATATCAAACACAAATATTTTTTTAAGAACCTGAAATAAAAAAAGTGTTCTATTCACAGCATGAGCATTTTCAAAGACACCCCACCCCATCCTCATCTTAGAGGTTAAAAAGCTTTATTTCCTCATGCATGTTGATAACATTTACTCCTTTTTTTTTTTTTTCTCTTTAGGACCGGTCTGACTGTGCCCTTATATTTTTCTTCACTTCTACCACATTTTCAAAAGCTTCCAGGGGGCTTGGAAAAGTAATTCCTATTTTGAAGAGTAACACAGGCACTGGAGAGCTCCATCAGACCCATCTGGTCTCTACCACTTGCAGCTTGTACCCACGTCCAAGACCATGACGCACCATCATGTCACTGGGCATTTCCCAGTGGCATTAATCTAATGAGCTGAGTTAACAGCAACTCTAAATATCAAGAAATGAGGGATTAGGGGCTATAGCCTGCCCTGTGAACAGTGCTGCATCCCTCAGGATGCTCCAGTGAAGTAGCCACATCACAACTTTCCTCTCCCAGGTACATCAGAGGCAGCTAGAGGATCATTTTGTCTGTACCAGGCAGAACCATCAGCAGTGCAGATGATGAGGCTGCAAAGGCTCTACTAATGTAGGATTTTGATCCACTGGACTGAAAATGGCCTTTGTTCCAAACCGAGAAGTCATAAAAAATGGTAACAAAATTAAATCAGACCTAAAGGGAAATAGCTTCATCAGAATCAGCTGTGGAACCTTGTATGCAACTCAAGGCATGTGCAAATCACCTCTTAAAAAAGAAGAAAAGGCAAATAATCCAAGCACAGACAAATACTTTCACAAATGTATGATTTTCTAATAAAGAGAACTGTGTCTTGAAATAGTTGGACACCCATTTGCAGAAACATTAGGCATGTAGCTGCTCTCTTAGTGAGTGTGATGTTGGATGTTTGTATCCCTGTGATCCATGGACTATTCCACAGTCCTGTGATGTGATGAGAAACAAATGGGCCTGAGCTGTGTGGACACTCACACATCACATTAAACAATGTTTGCTTTACACCTGAAGGCTTGCTGCCAAGAGGGATGTCTGCCAGGGGCCTGGGTGTGTAGGTCTGTCCCTCTCTCCTCATTGTGCCTCAGATTGTGCATAAAATTAAGCATATGCATGCCTTAAGGTGCATTTCTATACAGCAATGGTCAAATCCCAAGGAATAAGTGTATTTTCTACTTTTCATTCTTGTAGGTGGAGTTTACAAAATTTCTTTCCTTCTACACTTTAAGCTTTTTTATGTCTTGGCAGGGTGTATGATTTTCTCTTTGCTGAATGGGAGACTTTCTTTTGAATTAGGAATAAAAATACTCCTACAAAGCTAAGGAAGTTGTAGTAGGTTTCATACTCATGGTGACACATGCTGCATTGTATGACTTGAGTATATTTTTTTATGCTCATTTTTCTCTCTGCGCAGTCTTCCGTCTTTTTTTTTAATAATTTTTCTTTACTCCCCATTTTTAATCCCTGCAAGATTGAATGCTCCCCAGCATCTCATCCTGTTGTTTTCAAGTGGGTTTGAATTTAGTCAAATTGTTTCATGTATCCCACCAATAGAGAACATGCTCAAGTGCATTTGATAATGCAACTAAACCCCTAGACTTTATCAGTAGTCACCTCCAGTGAAAGAAGCTGTTTGTTTCTTTGGTAAAACAGATGCAGGTCCTGCAGGGTTACACTATTATTATTATGAGTCTGGCAGTCAGAAAATAGTAAACACACAAATAATGCAGCTCACCAAACACACCTGCCCTTTCATTTTGGGTTGTTTCATAAAATGACATCATCCAGTCAGGCTCTGACAATGTGCTTTCCTGCAGCCTCAATGAACACCAGGCATGGATAACATGAACGAATCCCTCCCTATATCAGTTAGTAATTAATTCATAAGAATGTCAGGGAAGGATAAATTTAGTTTGGCTCTGGGATTCCTATTCCTGTTTTAGCACAGAACTGTACTCCCTTCTCAGAAATACGGTGGTAACCCTCGGTGACAAAATGAATCGTTTGTGCCAACAACTCCAAAAGTGGCTAAAAAGCACCAGTCAGGAATATGATCCCATAGCACTTTTTTCCATGGGAATTGTGATATGGGGATGTGGGAATTCCCCTTATCAAAATAAGTTAACAAGCTTTTACTGACAGCTGACCAGCTTGAATGGCAAAAAGAATAGGAAAAAAAGGCTAATCCTTCTGTCATTAAGCATTAAGAAAATTAATTTTGACCCAAAGAAAAACCTGGTACTCGTATCAGTGAGAACAACTTTATGTTATCCCAGTTTTTCAGACTTGCCCTAAGTTTCCTGGAGAATCCATCTTGCACCGAAGAAGTCTCAATGCTCGAGAGTCTCTGAGCCTTCTCCCATCTTGCAGGGCAAAGCCAGGATATCCTTCTGTCTTAGAAAACATTGTGCTTTGGTAACCTTCTGAGGCCTTTTGCATTCAGGGCATGCTAGAGCAACTCTTGATCTACTTTATTTCATGCCCACAATGAAAGCATTATGGAAAAAACTCAGGATCTACAAAAGCATGAGGTGATCTTTTGGCCACTAAGGTGAATGGTGATTAAGCCTCTGGATCTAGCCCCGAATCTTCAACATGCTCAGTGTTGAAGATCTCATTTTCTTCTTCTTTTCTGAAACAAGACTTGTCAGAAACTTCATGAAATAATTTTTTATTTTCTAGGAGTTCCCGGCACCATTTTAGTTCACACAAACACCTCATCCTTCCATGTATATTCAACCGTGCCTCCAAGGTTTTGTAGATTCACCATTGCTGCTGCTATAGAGAACATAGCTAAAACTGGTTTTAAGCCACATAGCTAAAATTGTTTTTAAGCCCAGTGTTCATATGTGTAATGTAACTTCAACTATTGCCAAGGGAAGAGTGGATGTTGTGGATGCAACCCGTCGACAAAGAGCCAGTGCTGAGGTGGCCTGTCCAACATGGTCCGTTTTGGATCCATGTGATCACTGGGCAAGCCATGATCCCCTGCAGACCATGGCACAGCCACCTCCCAAAGGCACCCCCCGAGCTGCTCAGCTCCTGCTGCCACCCAAACAGACCAACAGGGCAGCATGCACGTGGAGAAAAACATCACAGAGACACATACACACAGGCACACACACACCCTGCAGGCATCTGTGAATTACGAGGCGTTAAACCCCTCACAGAGCTCTGCTGACTTCATAAACCACAAAAACGATGAAATTATTGCCACATAATGAGAAATGATCCCATCTTTTAGTTTTATATCCTATGTGAGGCAGGGCTCTGATTATTTCTGATGCCCTCTTTAGAGGCTTCTTGAAGTTTCTCTGTTTTCTGAAGTGCAGGTTATCTCACACAGTTTCACCTTCTGCTGGTTCTCTCTCTTGCAGCAAGACCCCTATCCATTGCCACCAGTCCACTCCAATGAACCCCTATGGCTTTTCCTGAGCAAGTCCCTCCAGGAGGAAGGTTGCAGCCAAGTGAGAATTTGGTTCCCTTATGTTGCCTCTGGCATTTCCTCATCTTGTAGTAATTTTCATGCAGAGGAATTTCACATTAAACTGAAATTAAAACAGAGGAGAAGCAGCACTAACAGTTCAGATATTTATCTTAATATGGTTCCTTGCTTAGAGCCAGAACCTGAGAGCTGGGGCACAGCTTTATTTTTCTGTCAGAAAGAGATCCAGTCCTGAGAAGAGAGAGGTTACCTCCATCCTCAGCTTGCAACCACTAGACCCTGTCATGCTTGTGTTTTTGTAATTAAAGAAGATTGAACCTTTGCCTACCCATTGCCTGTACAGTCACCTATGGCCCGTGACCAAGACACCTCTTAATCTCATCTTGATCAGCTAACTAAAGTAATTTAAAATATTCTAGAAATGCATGCATTAAATAGAACAAAATCAAACCACAAGGAATTTGGAGCTATATTGCTGAGGCAGCCTAACATTAGATCTCAATGTTTACATAAATATGTATATTTTAAAGTTTAAGCAGTTAAAACACCGTGCAGACAGAAACTGTGGGGTAATTTTAATAGCAGAGGCTTTTCTTTTGTTATGCTATGACTCATTTTACCTAGGTACTTTTTGTTGCTGTCACTTTGCTTTTTCCTCGGATATTTCCTTAAAACTTGAAAACTTAATTTTGGTCAATGCTGTCAAACAAACCAGAGCCATGCACAGGCTGGGTTCTCAGTCAACACCCCACTCCCGCATTTCTCAGGAAAAGGAAAGGACTGCAGAAAAAGCACAATTTTTCCCTTCTGCTGTTTAATTCTGACAGCAGTGGTCAGTAACTTGAGCACTGGCACATGAAAGCTCTTGGTGAGCCACTCCCTCGTTATGGACAATCCATAATGGCTCATGAAACCTTCACAGGAGGTATGAAGAGCTGTCCATAAAGAGTAACTCTGCTTTCATGTAAACTACTCAAGACAAGATTTCTTTGCCAAGACCAACAGATTACCAAAGAAAAAAATAAAAGGAGAGGAGTTTACAGAATGTATTGTTTCAAAGAGATAAAGAGCCAGAAGAAACACAGATCTTATTTAAGAATTGAAGCCCATTTAATTTCAGACTTCTTCATGATCAACATCTCCCCTCTTCTCTAGTCTTAGCAAAATCACTCCATGCTTTTTGCAGTTTACAGTCAGCTTTCCCTCTTGCTCCTGGTTCTGCCTAAAAACACCTGTTTGAAAGGTCCAGTTTGAATTGCACAATGCAGGGAATGGATTTGAAGGCTAAAGTGCTAAAAAATCTTCCATTAGTCACAAAATGGAAAAGTCTGCACCTTGGCATGAAGGCATACCCATAGTTTAACTTTGACAGCACTTCAAAAATACCAGTTTTCAGCCAAAAAGAAGCAAAATGGCTAGAAATGGAAATATCATGGACCAGAACTAGCTCTATTGCTTTCAAAATTAGAGATTCCCCAAAGTTATCATATTGCTTATACATTACTTCTTAGTATTGTCTGGGGTTTGAGGTTTCTTACATGATTTGCCATGTGTTCAATTCTGTAATTGTGTAATTGCATTTCTTTATTGGTTATTCCACAAACCACATTTAAAAATCCTAATTACAGAAGTGGTAAGGTAATTTCCAAGTAAATTCTGGGGAGCAAAAGCAAAAAATGGGCTAAAAATACTAGTACTAGTCTAGTACTATATATTTTGAAGCATTACAACTTCCCCTAAAGTCATTGCTACGTTCTAAAAAATTCATTAGGACACTGTAAGACTTCTCTACGTGGCACACTTTCTGTTTGCAACAGCATGGGAATATAAAAAAAACAGTGAAAGACATTCATATCCAAGTTATGCAATTGTCAACGTGTTCATATTTTAGTCAAAATTCCCTGAGTGACAGGAATGTGACATCCCTTTTGAACTACTTTCCAGTTATTTTTGTTTGCAAATAGTTTGAGGTCATTAATCAACAGAGCTTCCTTGAACCATTAACAGAACCACTTCTTTGCTTGGTTGTTTCTCTTTGAAGGGGATTACAAAACCATTTGCTGTAGTTTCAATCCACATGGGTTCCTGCTCTGAATTGCATGCTAAGTTTTGGGATGGAGCAAATTCTTCATCTGGTTTCATGTCAAAACCATCTGAAGTCAGAGAGTTCTGCACAGAACTGATGCAGAGACATAAATTGTCCAAGTTCACTATGGATTGGCCCAACTGTATTTGTTGGAAAAAGGGTGGGAACTGGAGCATATCCTTAAGGGAAAATGAGCTAAGTTTCAAACAAAACTCAAGACTAGGCAGATTTTACATCACTTCAGTTTTCACAGCCAGCATATTTAGAACTCTTTCCCTATCTTTTTTCTCCAAAAAATGGAACCTGGCCCACAATGTTCCTGAGAAAGGCTAGCAGAAGATCAGCTGAGAAAAGAAAATATGCCAAGTTTCTCTTGTAACTGCACAAAGTTCCACATATTTTTAATCCAGAGTACTTATGCTTCTGTTATGCTCACTTCCCTAAACAGACACACACGCAAATTGGTGGACATGATGTGCCATGTCCCACATTCAAATATACAACCAAGGTTCAGTCACAACTGGAGACAGAACACAAAGGAGGATGCCATCATTTCTTTGGGCAACCACAAAGCTAGCCAGTGTGCATTGGGTGCAGAGGATCAGAAACTTTGAAAAACAAGTGTTAAGTTCTAAAAAATAACACTGAAAAAACAATTCTGGAAAAAAAATCATCTGATATTTGACCAAAAATACATCTGAGGAAACCACAATCTGATTCTGCTAGCAGAAAAAAAGTATTAGAAAGTATATATGCTTGTTGGATAAACCTGCTTTGCTAAATTCCCAGTCAGCAAACCAGAGCTCAGCTTGGTTGGAGCTAGCATTGTATAATAATAAAACTATTTTAAGAAAAAGTTATTCTCAAGAATTATTTATTTCATGTTATTTATGAGTTTCTACTTCTCTTTCAGATGTTTTACTGCAAAGAAAGAGTTGAAGGTTTTAGAGGGAATGTTTAAATCCTATCTCATCTTCCTGAGTTGCTTCATCTAGGCAAAGTACTGCTGTTTGTCATTTCAACTCAGCACAAGAAGATAAACAAAGTTTTTAGTAGTATCTCCTACTAGAATAATTGGTATAACTGGAAAAAATAGATAAGCTTTGGGGTGTACAAGCAAGACCTTTAAGTGCCAAAAAGCATGTTTAACATTTTCCATTGATAAAAGACATTACTCACCAAAGTGTGTTCTTTTGCTTCATCAAAGCACCATAAATCTGAAAAAAAAAAAAATATTCCAGCTAACACTGCCTGGGAAAAGACATATCCAAGTGCTGCTTGTTGTGCCTTCAAGGATGACAGGGCAACCCTGAAAACTATGTCTATTATTTGATTTTCGAAACATAATCATCCAGTGCTGTTTGAGAGAGCTTAGGATCTTAGACACCCACATGGGCTCAGCCAGTGTCCCACAGGACCTACAGGGGTCTGTGCTCTCCTGGAGGGACTGATGGAGGCCACGTAGTGTAAGAGGTATCTCAAAGGCACTAGGTTACCACGTTTAAGCAACTGAATTCCACCTGTGTGTCGAATGAAAAGGCTGTCGAGGCTGAAACCAGAGTTTGTAAGAGAAGAGGCCTTCAGAGGTGGTCATTTACATATATTTACCCAGATGGATTTCACCTGAAATTAAGTTTCAAAATTACATGAGAGAATGGATATAAAACAAATACCTCTCCCTTTCTCCCAAACAATAAAGGAAGATGTTACTGAGATATTGGAAATATGATGGTAGAGCTTCCCAGACAGAGACACTTACAGGGCAGTGTGTAAACCTGGCTATTGCTCTACTGAAAAAAAAGCTGGAAGTTGATTTGAAAGAAAGCAGATCTCTTTTAAGAGCTAAGATCCAAACCCAATAGAGTATTTGTGCTCCCAATGCTTATTTGGGCATGTAATTTTGTACTGAGACCAACAGGAATGAACCATTGGCCCCATGGCCACGTGATCTCTGGACAGCACCAATATATCTGGATATCTTCACTCAGTAGGAATAGCAACACAACAAGTGTTAGTTCCTTTTTTTTTTTTTTTCCCCAAACCTCATCTGAGACCTGACACTTCTAGGAATAGAAAATACAATCGACCCATTCTCCTACAGTTTATAACTGCCCATGTGGTCTTGACAATAGTAGTGATTGTTTTAATCTTCTCTAGAGCTAGTCCATGGCCATGGGGGCCTCCTCCACAGCATGAAATTTCACAGGTTCTTGTGGACTTGCAACAATTTGATCTGGAGTGGGCTTCTGTCCAGCTTCATCTGCAGCTGATGTCAAAATTGTGCAAAAGTCCTCAAGTTTTGACGTGACATTCATGGACATGAGGAAGGTGCCTGCTACCTGCTTGAGCCTTTACAAACCTAAGGGATGTTTTGGACTTAGGACAAATTCACTTCTGCAGTATTTTTCTTTAACGTTCCTCTGCAAACAAATCAGAGCTCCCTGCACACCTGCAGGTCTCCTGCTGAGTGACTGTCAGTATTGCGCAGCGTTAAATTAGTCTTGGCATTTCACAGTGTTCCCTAATTATAAGCACATCTGTTGAGGAGCAGTTAGAGTCATTTTGTAGAGGGATGAAAATCCCAATGTCAATGTGTTTGATGCATGTGTTTGTTTCCCCTTAGAGTGAGGGTGGGATAAACACTACTTTAAAAATCTGTACTCTTCATTTCTCTTCCAAACAAATGTAAACGCTCCCTTAGCTGCCATGGAGAACATGGCTGGAATATAGAAGACTCTCAGGGAAGATGAGCAAGCCTAAGGGCAAACTTTGTGAATCTCTTTGTGCCTGTTAAATCTGATTTAAAATAAAATAAAATTCAGAGAAAGCAACCAAACTCAGGTCCAGGCAGAGGTCTTGCACCTGGGATCAGTGGGAAATTGCAGTCGCTGCAGCATCAGCAAGTTCTGGATCTTAGAATCACATAATATCCTGAGTTGGAGGGGACTCACAAGGATCATCAAGTCCAACTCTTGCCCTACCTAAGACCACTCCAAGAATTTACCATGTACCTGAGACCATTTGCACATCCCTTCATGCCTTGTCCAGCTGAGAGCCATATGTGTCTGTAGATGATGTATCCTTTCACCTCTTGAACCCTAACTCAAGCCCAGTCTCGTGTTTCTGGCACTGTGAGAGAATTGTCTTGCTCAGGAACAAGTTTGTGAGACTGAAATATTCTGTTGTTTATCTATTTTAGCAATGAAAGCAATGAGAGCAAAAAGGTTACCATTTCATTTACACAGTTTTCCTCATTCACAGTAGATGATTTTGGCAACAAGACCTCTTATAAGACCAGTTTCCATATTCAAACAAATATCACATTAGTGTAGACAATGGAATATTACTACTTGGTGGTCTGAAATCATGTGTCCTGAAATCCTGTATCCTGAACCTTTTGTATTAATGTGGATAAGGGCTAATGATCTTGGAGTCAGGAGGACTGTGCCAGTGTCACAGTCAGCTGAGAAGGGGATGCTTTGTGTCTCTGTTTTTGTTTGAACTTCAGACTCTCATGGGAGCTTTGCTGTGTGTCACACCAGGCCAAATACTTCTTGTCTCCCTCCTCATGTCCCCTGTAGTCAGTTAAAAGCTATCAGCAAAAGGGTAGGTCCTCCAGAGATAATGCTGTCTCTCAGCCTTTAGCCCTGTGAGCAACACCAGCCCAAATTTCATCTTACAGATCTGCCACTTTTTATCTTGCATTTAAATGTGTTCCAAGTTCAACAGAAACTGCTTCAGTCCCTGGTGTCCAGTGGCTATTTTTTGGGAGAGGATATAGCTGGTGCACAGCACAGAGTGGTTTTGCACCATGGATGGGTGAGCTGCAGAGTCCCAGCAGCCCATTAATTAGAGACGTCAGCCT
This sequence comes from Calyptomena viridis, assembly GCA_013390005.1. Lineage (NCBI taxonomy): Eukaryota > Metazoa > Chordata > Aves > Passeriformes > Eurylaimidae > Calyptomena > Calyptomena viridis. The sequence continues at coordinate 313,877 of WEIV01004838.1, forward strand.
GCTGATGGCTTCAGTGCAACATTCACCATTCAATCAGATATTCTGGAGTCATCCTGTCTGCCTCACAGTGGTGAGAACCCTGGCAAGCCGGTTTATCTCCTTGCACAGATTCTTGCAGCCCTGTTGGGACTGAAGCTATGGGGCAAATCAGCACATTAGCAGAGCCGAGAAGGAAACCTTAAATCCTTCATGACCAGACTCTGGCACTTGGGATGACTAGAACGCTGATGTGGGTGGGAAACGAGGGCAGGAGATTCTGACCTTTGGGAGTCACCACCACTATCAGCAGCGTGTTTCTTCAATCCAGGGGATTTTCCCTGGCACCAATCATCCCACCAGCTTTGCAGGGCTCACACTTTTCGGGGAAAGAAACCCAATGCTCTGGGAGGCACCTCCTCTGAGACGGACTGAAGTGTATTTTCCCATGCCCCTGCATCTGCAGAGCTGTGCAGATCAAATCCCTGCACAGTTCAGAGACACAGCTGAAGTGAAGTTCAAGCTGACCCACACTTTGGCTTGCAGGATAACTGCATTGGAACCAAACCTTGGGCACGGTTACACAATAGTGTAGACAGCATGGGTGTCATTGCTCATTGCAGCAAAGACTGTTTATTTGCAGGGTTGTGTTGAGCATGTGGGCAATCAAGCTTCCCAGGAAGTGGCAACAAGCCTGTCAGAGTTCAAGAAGCATTTGAATAATGCTTTCAGGCACATGATTCCTTGGGTTGTCCTGTGCAGGGTCAGGAGTTGGACTCAATGATCTTTGTTGGTCCCTTCAAACACAGGATATTCTATGATTCTATGAATCAAGGGCACTCCTGGCTGCAGCTGCCATGATGGGAAAAGACAAGAAAGGAAACAGGGTGTGAAGATGCCAGCAAAGCTGGTACTCTTTCATATGCCATAAAAATAGGAACATATCTTCCCCTGGGTCACTGCATTGAAATCAGCAGAGGGACAAACTTGTCCTGCTAATGACTCAGATGATGCATCTAAGCCAAGAGTCTGAGATGCATCTCAGCTCCTATGCTGAGACCATGAAGTTGGATGTGAGCAAAATTCCTGTCTAGTTAAAAAGGGTGAACTAAAGGACAAAGAAACAGCACTGTTATTGTCTAGACCTCCAGATCATATCCTTAGTGGCTATGATGCAGCTTATTCAACAGAGGAAATAAAAACTGCTTGGATAAAACCTTCTTACACATTCCCATGCTCTACTCTCTAATGAAAGTGGTTTTAGTATAGAACTACACCACTTCAATAATATGCACTTCTTCAATAAAAAAGCATGACTCACACCTCAGCACAGGAGATAAAATGTGTGGAAACCATAAAAACACTAATCCAGCATGTAAAGCCAGCAAAGTCGCTTATCTTCATGGAATATTTTAATGTCCGTCTTGTTCTTCCAGGAAAACAGTTTACACCTTTAAAAAGCCTCTGCTTGTAAATAGATGTCTAAAATGTCTTTTCTAAAGCTGGTTCTGTAAACCAGTTTTAAAAGAACTGATATGGGTTTTAACAGGGCATTCTTGGTTTTAGCACCCTGAACATTATATTCACCATATCTTCTTCATGTATGAATACATGGAAAGGAAGCAGAAGAGCCTCCAACAGAGATGGCAACCAGCAAAGGTGCTGACAGGGTAAGTATCTTCCTCACTCAGCATGAATCCTAAAGGATTTAGTGGTACCATAAGTAGAGCAATTAGACTCCAGCTCCCTTCTCCCATCAGCCTTGTTTCGCCTTGCATGGAGGTCATGCCTGTTCCTTTGGGCCACCTTTCCTTCTGGAGTCACTAGCTGCACCCAGCAAATCTTGTCATCTACCCCAAATGCTATGGAGCCTCGTGGTCAAGATCTGGCTTGGCAGACCTGTGTCTCCATCCTCCTGGGAAGCCTTTAACCACAAGCCTAGCTAGAAAAAGTGAGACACTCACCATCTGTCTTTGACCTAAACTTAGTGCAAACTCTGGGAATAATCGTAGTCACTTGATCTCCTCTTTGGGTTGTCTCCTAAGGCAGACATCTCCTTCCTGATCCTCAGGTCCCAGTGAGACGGGGCTCCTAGAGCAGACACCTCAGTGGCTTTTGGTTACATTTGACATGATAAAGAGTACCTGCGAGAGTCATCAGGGTCTGCAGTGGACAGAGCTTTTGGGATCTGCCTGGCTGACAACATTACAGATGAGAGCATTTTGGGGTCTAGCTGTTCAAAACCTTCAACTTCCTGTCACACAGGGCACACACAGAGACACACACACACACACACACACTCAAATGTTGTTATATATTCAGTAATTGACTAGCTGTGTTGGGAATGACCTCAATTAAAAAGTGTCTTTGTAGGCACACAGGGATCTAGAGGGTAGTGAGAGTTCCTGGACCCTGATGATGTTCATTACAGGCATCTGTGCAGCTGACGCAGAGTTTGTTATTCATCTTTAGATGTAGCACTCTTAATTGCACTTCCTACCAAACTGAGATTCACTAGATATCGTATCATATCAAGTCTAATTTAATCTGTTTTAGAAATGCCTAGTATATTTCACTGGTATCATCCCAAAGCCAAACGTGCAGCTGAGTCTGCAGACAAGGGGGGAGGGTGATTTACTGTGACAGGACCCCTGTAGCTCTGGCCAGCAGCAAATCAGTGCTGTGTGGAGTACATGAGTATTTAATGAGGACATCACATATTTCTTGAACATTCTACTGGAACATATCCATCCACCCAGGCTTGTGGGTGTATATCTCTTCTAGTTATGGAGCTGTTCTAGGTTTAGGATCACTTAAGGAGATATATGCATCACTAGTCAGAGGTGCCTAATTTGGATGCAAAAATTAGGGGTTTGTGCCAATGTTTTGTGAAAAGGAAGCATCTTCTGAAGGTCATTTAGGATGTTGAGTTAGTAGGCTGACCAGGACTGTAGCCAGTGTAGAGAAATTAGGGTGTCCATACTGAGCTAAGCAACCCCCATGAGGTGCCTACCCAGCTGACAAAGCCCCTACAAACCTCAGAGATGTGCAGAGAGGCAAGATCTAGAGCCCCACAATTAAAATCACTTTAGAATACTCACATTTCCCACAGTTGATCAGCAATGTAAATCCAAGCTTTTTTATATTTTGGAATAGCTGAAAAGTGGAGGCTAAAATAAATTTTTAAGATATTAAAGCAATAAATATCTCTTCAAATTTGTCAAAAGTCTGCACTATTCTGTTCTCTCCCTGTAAGTAAGCATGGCTCTGCTCATTTCCCACCCACCACCCCTTTACAGTGCATAGAAAAGGGAATCCATTGAGGCTGTTCTATAATTTTCTGCTCAAAAATTGCTTCTACCACTTACTGTACTTCTCTGCCTCTATCTCCTAGGTATGTAACCACTACTTTGCATATCCCAAGTGAATAAAGTGTGTTTCTAACTCCTTTTAATTAAAGAGAAAGTAGTGAACAGCCTCTCCCTGCTCAGGATTATGTCATATATCATGTCAAAGTGACTTGTGTACATCTAATGGTGCATTGGAGAACAGTTGGGAACTCTTCTATGGAGACTTTATAAAAGTGACACAGAGGGATCAGTATGTAGATATTAATGTTGTTTATCACAGTATGATTTATTGATGCTGAATAGTCATTTCATCAGACATTATTGTTGTGCAATACTTAAAAATTTGCAGCATTACATGGAGAAGAAAACCTTAGGCAGTAATAGTTAACAAGGATAAAGGCAAGGATAAAACTGTAAAATTGTAGGGCAGTCCTTGCCAGTATTAGAGCACAAGCATGGTTAAGAGCCACTTCTGCTCAGTAGGATGCTGAAACACACCAAGAAACTTGAGCACATGTTCTTGATGAACACAGTATTGTCCTGCACAGGAAAAAGGGGAAAAAATCACATGGGGGAGTTGGAATCAGGCCATGCGGAAGGGGAAGTTTTTTGAAGGCTGTTTCCTTGTATTTGGTTCTCCAGCAGAAAGGCTGCTAAGAAAATCTACTCAGAGGAATAGTAATGGCACCTGTGTTGGGACACTTCTTTAAATCAGCTATTTATTCTCTGTTCTGCCTCTCTCCCCACACCCCCTGCCCCCAAACATTACTGCCATAAAAAGCCTCACCTTTCCAAAAGCATTTTAAGCTGCTTGACCTGCAAGCATTGCAGCAGAGCAGAAGGTTACTAGCCTGCCCTCAGAGGCTATGTGAGCTAGAGGATTTTATACTGGGTGCCATAACTCTGAAGAAACTACCTTTAATGCACTCAGGAAATGAGTAATCCCTGTCAGACTGCAACATGCACGTGCACTTTGAGTTGTTCTTCTGCAGATGGTGTCGTTGTGCCCAGAACATGGATACAGGAGAAGGAGGTGAGACCCATAAATATTGGCCTGGGGGATGGTCTGACACCTCCCAGAATCTGTTAAAACTTCTACTATCTTGGCAGCATTTTCCCTTATAACTGATATATTTTCATCCTTCTTTCTATCCACCTTTCTTTTATTTTTATCTTTTTCTCTTTTTCCTTTTGTCTTTCCTTCTTTCTCCTGCCTCAGCACCTTGCCTTGTCTAGACACTTTCCTAGTTCAAAGACACCCAACTTATAATGTTTATCTCTGTGGAAAAACATCTTCACATACAGAAATAAAGTCAATTCCAAGCTTTGGCATTTGCAGGAGTTGAGCCTGAAGTGTTAAAGTACAAACACTTTCTGATCAGCCATTCCCTTGATAACAGATGGCCCAATCTATGCTCCAAGATTGTCTTTAACTCTGTCTGACCCAACATAAAACCAAATGTTCATAAACTGCAGTTCTCCATACCCCAAGATGTCCATTTTTGGCTGTAAATCTGGAGCACATGCTGTTATCTGAGATTTGTAACAGTCATGTGCGATACAGGGAGGTGCATTAGCTGACGTGGGGGGAGTCTAATCAACACAGGCAAATCAGTGCATCCGCCAACAACTTCAGCTTCTTCTGACAAACTTTCTCTGCCAGTGTTTTCAATGTGATAAAGTTATTTTTTTATTTCCCTGTTTAGTACCTCACCTTATACATTGGGTATATATACATCGGGTAAATATACCAAGCACAACCCATCAGAATTGCACACATTAAAGGCCATAGGAATCACATTGCACTTGGATGGGAATGGACCTGCTTGTATATCATAGAATTTTGATGAAAGATCATTCAAGGACGAATGCTGCCTCTTTCCACTGGCATTAGTGTTGCCTCAAGGGCAGGAGGGCAGAGAAAAAATTCTAGATGTAGAGCCCATGGAGCTGCTGAAATATCACCTTGAAGTTAATGAATTATGAGGAATCAAACCATAGCTCAGATGTCTGGCTGAAAACACTCTTCCACAGCATTCGTTCAGCTCCTAATGGGTTGTGATCACACACTGCTGCCGAGAAAGGAACAGGGAGATATCTCCAACTGGATGCTTGGCACACCCTCATTTCAGGAGGAAAAGGGCTAGATCTGCTATTTTTGATAAAGTCACAAATTCTGTTAATCAAACGGATGCAAAAAAACCTTTTTATAACACATTAAACCTCTGTCTCGGGCTTCAAAATAAGAAAATAAGAGAGAATTTGTTTTTAAGGGGTCCATAAAATAGACAAATGTTCAGGTTTCATTGATGTGAAAAAAAGTCTTTTCACAGGCATTATTTTTTGTAGAGCAGGGGGAAGGGGAGCTTCTAATCTGTTTATACTAGGATTAATATTAGGAGTGAGTTCGTTTTTCCAAGGTTCAGCAGAGCATGAGGGGGAAAACAAAACAAAACTTATTTTCAGGAATGTTTACCAATGGTTTCTGGTCATGATTTGTGTTTTGAAACTTGGGAGGCCAGTTTTTGAGCCTCACTGTTAGTGTTTAACTTTAGGATTAGGAATTATTGAGTAAGGTTCATTAAAATAGCTGGGTTTTGTCCTTCGAAAATTTAAGAAAACATGGTGTAAGCCTTGGAAGGAAGGTCTCATTCTGGGTAACAACAGCCTCATTCAGCTCTGAGCATATGGCTGTCTTTGTTTTAGAAACCTGTGTTAAAACAAGGGTAAGGCTCCCCATTCCAGCAGAATCATCAGCTCTGTTCTCAGGGATTTACAGAGTTCTCAATAATACAGGTTTAAACCTTGAGAAATCTACTGAGATCCCAGCATATTAAAACTACTGTAAGCATGATGGGAATCAGTTCTTCCCTAAATTTCATGTTCAGCTCCCAGTTTGAAGAGAGGGGAGAGTGAAGCACCAACGTCACAGACAGGATAAAGTTAAAGGGCATCGCTGAACTCCGTGTGAGTAATGGATGAAGATACTGAAATATTAAAAGAAAACTCAAACCTTAAGAGGTATTTGTCCCAAATCTCAGCATGAGAGCATCCTTTTGGGAGTCCATGAAGAGGCAAAAAGTGTTTGTCCTACTGCAAAGGGCTGTTCTGCAAAGGGCACACTGAATTCCCGTGCCCTGGCACCGGTGGAGGACAAGGCTCCTTCAGGGGCACACCTCAGTCCTTGAGCTTCCAAAATTACTAGCAGCAGCCTATGTGGCTTTGTGTCAAATGCATTCTCAGCAGGTCCAGTTCTGCTTTCAGCCACTTTAATGTAACAGAAATTCAAAGCAGCTGCCCCATTACAGCGTGGACTAGGACTAGCCCCAACTTGTCTACGTGTCATTACACTCACAAATGTCCCATTAATTGAGAACAGTCTTTAGTGGGTTTTCATTTCAAGAAGAGTTTTAGAAGTTTGGGTCACTGTAAACAGAATTGTGCTCTCCTCTGTTTTGGAGAGCAGCTCAACTCTTTTTTTCTGCAGCCCAAACAGCTGACTGGAGCTGGCAGGAAGTCAGTGAACCCATTTTACGACAACTTTCAAAGTTTCAAAATGTGTTTTGTATCTGCCTTAGAGTGAAAACAAAACCTTTTGAACTTTTTTGTACTGTGAAGTCATGTCAAGACCATTTTTGCCTGGGAAGACTCTGAGTTTGCCTCTGTGATGCAGACTGTGAAGACAGCCTTGGCAGTGCTGCTGGGTATCAGGTGGCTGCTTAGTACTCTGGAAACAACAGCTCAAGAATGCATGGAAACAGCTGGAAGCCTTCAGATCTTGATACAAGACAAGTTGATTCCTAGCCCAGAGAAGCTGTGGATGCCCAGCGTGAACATAGAAGTGTTCAAGGCCAGGTTGGACGGGGCTCTGAACAACCTGGTGTAGTGGAAGGTGTCCCTGCTCATGACAGGGGGCTTGGAACTAAATGATCCTTAAGGTCCATTCTGTGATTCTGTGATTCTGCTGTGGGCAGTTTCCCCTAAGTGGCATAGCTGCTGTGACTTTTCTCAGGAATGCTACAGGTCTTCCCAATGATGTAAGGTCACAGTGACATTGAATTTCTGTGACAACAAACCCAAAAGTGGGTTGGGATCCCAATTCCCAGTCTCACCTTTCACTTTCACAGATACAACCAGCCTGCTGATGTAGATACCACTCTTCCTGCACTTAGCAGAAACGGGAGATAACTAAATAATGAATGTGCAATAGCTAAATTAGAAAAAAAAAAAAAAGAAGAAAAAAAAGCACCATCAGTCTTGAAACCACCTCTTTTTCCTTAGTTTTGATTTTTTTTTATTCCAACATCTCTATTTAATTTGTTGTTTAAGAGAGAGAAGCTTACTGAAAAATGAAAGCCCTAGTCCAGAAAATACCAATCCTAAATTAATTTTTCCAGGCAAAGACCATGACTATGCCTTATTTGTACTCAGTGGTGTATGTCAACTCTCACATACTTTCAGACCTGTCAGGAATTACACCAGCGTTGGATTATAGTGTACTTGGTTTTGAAGAGAGGAGAAGCTGTACTACTGTAACTATTATTTAAACCATATTCTTTTGCTTTGTTTAATGCCAGGCTCCCATTCACACATAGCATATCATGCAGTCAAAAAGAAAGGGCCTGCCTTTGAGAAAACAAAATAAATAACACTTTTTTTTTTTTTGCAGATGAATTACTCACTTTTTTTGCATAAAAGGACATGATTTCAGCTAGATAGTGGGCAGAAGAAAATTGTGACATATATTTATTGATCTTTCAAACACAGAGGCTTCCTCTGAAACATGACTCCATGTGTCAGGTGCTGTAAAAGCACAAAGCTTCTCCCTGAAGAACTTTCAATCTGAATATAAAGCAGTTGGAAAAAACCCTTTTTTTTTAGTATATATTCTTATTTTTCAAATGGAGAAATAAGCCAGTGAGAGAGGGGATATTTTATCAGAAATATGTCAGGCTGAAAAGGAAGCCTCTCTGGGAAGGCAGTCATATACACTAACCACAAGATTATCTTTCTTAGTTATTATCTTTTGAAAAGATTTCACATCATAATTTCTGCCATTCTGGTTAATACCACATTAAATGGAAAAAGCGACCTACTTGTTACATAAATTACTAGGGCAGACCTGCCACCAGTTACCCATAAGGAAACACTGCCTGTTTTACATTTTTGATGATGCTGTGAAGTTTATGAAGCCCACGTGGTTCACCCAGCCACTACCTCTACACAACCTTTACTATCTCTTTCTGCCTTGCATACCAATTATTTCCACACGTTGTTGTAGAGCTCCTTCTTTATGCTAGGATTAACTAAGTGTGCAGACTCAGTTTCAAACCCAGTACCCAATCAACTGGATATCAAAGCATTGTCCAAAGAGCTGGCAAACACCAAATGCCCAATAGCCCTTTGACATGGGGGTTAGTTATTTTCCTCTTGACCATCCATCTCCCTTTTTCCCCATCAAACATAAATGGACATCTATGATTTCTTAGCCACAAAGTACATGGTTTATATTTCAAGAGAGACATTTATAATAAAGATGACAGATTCATGTAAGCATCTAGTGAACTCATACTGTCTTCTTTAATGTTTATATTAACTTATTGTGCTCTACTGTTCTCAAATAATTACATAACTAGCCACAGTCATTTCAAACAGCCCTTCAACCCACATCAGCCTTGTGTATAAACATTGGTGCTTTATACTGTCATTTTGTATGAAATTTGTCTGCAAGGCAACAGTTTGCTGTACTGTATGCCTTTTGTGAGATGATTCAGGCAGCAGTTAAGATTCAAAGTGCTTTTGATTTCCTTGCAAACAATCTGTCTGTCTGCCTTCCCTGCTATCTGTAGCCCAAGATCTAAGAAGGGATTGCCCAGTATGGTCTGTGTCCAGAATCCTGCTAATAAATCACTGAGCTGCAAATAACAGGCACAAACAGATTCCAGGCATCTGGACCCCTTGCTCCATAACTGCAGGCACAAAGTCTTCGGTCATTTCTTTTAAACAGGTCCAATTTCAGCTCAAGTGCCCATTGTTAATGGGTCAGATGCTGCAATGCTGCAGGAATATGGTTCTGTGCCTAAGCAGGATTAATTTGTGTCTCATTTGGGGTCTTTAGCTTGGGCTCAGCCCTGCCCTAACCATAAATGAAGGAAGATCAAGCCTGTCTAGAAAGGCTTGGTTGCTTTCTGCCCTGTGAGGAGCAGTCCCATGCAGTAAAATAAAAAGACCTGAAGCTCCATAAAATGATGCAAAGCAACCTAGCTCTCATGGAGACAAAGCTGCCTCTTTGGAAAAACTTCAGGCACTCTTAAAAGCAAGAGTACATAGGATGAGTCACTGTCTGACTCCCCACCCTGCTTTTGGGCAAGGAAGATCGTGAAATGGTCCAGCAGAACAAAATGTGTCATCTCAACAAGCCTGTTCACCTCAGAATGTAAAAAGTTCCCAGGAGGCAGTGAATCCCATCACTATGAGCAATTAGGCACCGTGTGTAAGGACTAGCAGAAGGCATAAGCATCATGTAATTGCAATATAAGACTTTTTTAAACATATAAGAGAAACCTGAGCCAACATCTTTGGCATAGGGACAGATTTGTGTCCCTTCACCTTCATCCTTAGGTACTGCAGTTGTATCTGAAAGGGAAGAGGATTTTGCACAGCACTAACCCATATTCTTACTTGAAAACAAGGAAGAAAAAATTCCCAGGAAATTTTGCTGATTTCTCTCCAAATTTGAAGAAATGGACACTTCTGCAGACAGGACAAGTTGTGGTCTTTGTTCTTTGAAAGAGAGAAAGATGAAAACCTCTGAGCTGAGTAAATAACATTTTTTAGAAGTCATCTCTTTCTCAGTGACCCATCTTCTTATTGTACATACACACAGACACACATGAACACACAGACACACATTTTCTATTTCATTAAAAAATGCTCTGGTAACAATCAAAGGCAGCTCATAAATGTCATATTTCGAAAAGCAAAATGCGTGATTCCCTCTTTAGAGCAGTTTTTATGACAAACAGTATACCCATGTTTGTGTATAATTTTTAGGACTATAAAATAACTTTTTATGGCTCTTAGGCTAATATCTGAAAAGTAGAGTACATTTTCATATGAAATTCTTTCACAGCATTTAAAGCATAATACCCTTTGCCAGTCCACCCTCTCTTTCCTTGTTCCTCTTTCTGTGCAAGACCATGTGACAAAAAGCAAAGTGCATTTAAAAGACATACCTCTGGCCTAGAGCCAGCCCCTGCTTTTCTTTTTTTTTTCCTTTTTTTTTGGTTTTGCCAGTTGAAGCTGACAGATATCTATAGCAAACAGTTAACATATATAAACATGTCAGCTATAAAACAAATATACTTTGAAAGAAAACAGAGGGCTGGAGCGGTTCATGCTGCAAGACAGTGTCGGTGCAATTAGCAGATGCAGGGTGTGGGGTCTTCAGGGCGGGTTTGGCAGGTCTATCCGAGGTAGAAGTATCTTTCTTCTTCACTCTGTCAAGTTCTGTGTGGATGGCATGGAAAAAAGACAGGCCCCTGGTGTCACAGCCACCATCTGGTACAGATGAAAAGAAGGCATAAGCAGTTTTTGATGCTGACTGGTGAGGCTGTGTGTATGAGAGGCAGCTGCAAGCGTGTGTTTCTGGAATACGTTTTGCAGGTCGAATAAGCTACATTGTCACTGAATTGCAAGCGCTTAGAGGCTTGATCCTGCAAAGTTTCTGAGCCCTCCTCCCTCTGCTCCAGCGAGGCTTTCCTCTGCTGTTTGTTATCACATGGTGCTTAATGTGACTATAAAAGAATGAGACTGAATTAATTAGAGTTAGGAGAGGAAAAAACAATTAGCAGTGTGGACTGGTACAGTGTGCTGTCAGCAGGCTCACAGCACACCAGTGAGGAGTCACCTCAGCACCAGTCACCTATAAGGTCGCAGGATGTTGACCCTAGAGGGATACACAAGGTTGGTGATGAACAGAGAGGAAGGGAAGGGTGTCTTTCTTGGGTCTGCTCCCTGCTCTGGTGTGAAGGGCACATCCCTTCACTGACCACTGCCTTCTGTTGGGGCAGAGGTGTTTGTAGGCCCAGACTCATAACTTTTGGCATTGCTGTTACCAGACTGAATCAGGGAAATAACCCTTTTAGCTTGCCTGTGAAGTCAATGAGTGGGACTGGCATCCTTCAACAGTAGTTCAAGGTGGGCTTTGGTGTCCAAAATGCCATGGGATGAATCCAGGCTCTGCTGAGCCTATGTCCAGAGGTTTTCCTTCTTGGTGGGCCCTATAAAGCAGTCTAGCACAGACCAGACATCAGGGTGGCTCCAGGCCATCAAACCGTAACAATAGGTTAAGAATAGACTAAACAGATAATTAAACAGATTAATTCAGCTCTCAAACAGAGTAGGAGTGCAATTAAATGGACTCAGATTCCCCAGGCTGGAAAAGACACCACTGAAGGGGATATGATAGAGATCTCAAGACTGGAAAATATGAATAGAAGATGACTGTTTGCTGTCTTTTCTAATACAAGAGCCAGGAGACATCAGATGTAACTAGTTAGTGGCAAGTTTAGAAGAAAAAAAAAAAAGAAACAAAAGAAGACCCATTTTCCCCAGTGTGTAGTTAAGAGGGGGAACTCTTTGCCATAGGGCTACCACATACAGTCATGGAAGGAAAATCATTTAAAGGCTATTGAAGCCAGAGATGCCTCCCCTGGGCAGAGCTGATGCTGCCAGTGTCTGATGAGCACAGTGAAGAACATCAGTGGGCACTGGCCTTGCTCTCACTTCAGCATCTGTGGGGGACATAGACCAGATCTGTCTTGGGATGGAGGATCAGACAGGCTTAGAACCAGTGTCAATGTCCCACTGAAACAGTTTAAAATTCACATTCAAATCGCAGCCCAAAAGGTTATTACCAGCACAGATGCTGCCTGTAGCTGGAAGGGAAGGCACACACCTTTACGTGCTCAGAGTATTTTAGACAGTCCAAACAGCAATACCTGAGCATCTTGAGAGCTGAATCTCCTTGAAAAAATTAAAAGTGGGGTAAGGAGGGGCTTCGTCTTTCTGATGCTTCCCAAGGACACAGATGAAACATTTCTTCTTTCATGAGGGGAAGAAAAGAGGGATTAACAGCAGTGATAGCTGGAATTCAAACACTTTGCAGGTTTCATTCAATTTGAGTAAGTCTAAAACAGATCTAAAATGGAATTCACAATACCAATACACCAATTTCAGAAAATGCCTTCCATCAAAGTAATTTCCCATAACTCAGCTCACTTTCATTTAATGCAGAAATAAATGAAGATGAAAACAAATGTTTTTGATTGCAAGAATACTTGTGATTCAACAATAATGAAATATTTTGCAGAAAAATAATTTTCAATTTTTTACCAAAAAAAGGTGATATTTTGGAAAAGCCATTTTTAAATGAGTTAGGTTTCCCCTCCCTC
>WEIV01004838.1:326679-349152 GCA_013390005.1 Calyptomena viridis
TTCCTTCCTTCCTTCCTTCCTTCCTTCCTTCCTTCCTTCCATTTTTTATACTCACTTACTCCCTCACCCTACTCCACTGCTGAAAAAAGGATAAAAAACATTTCTAAATCCTTAGAGAAAACTGCTGTTCATTTAACCTGCTGGAAAAATAGAAGAAAGAATTTGGAAGTGTGAAACTCCATGGAAAGCAAAGCTTCTTTTGTAGTGTCTTTCTACCTGAAATGTGGGGGGAAAAACATATGCAGAAATACTCTGAAAAGTGGGATGCCTCCAGTAAAAGATAATATTAGAGGTCCCATGGTCCTTGGTTAGATCTGCTTTTACAGAAACACAGGAAGCCTACAGCAGAAAACGGATTAATAACAAGCCTTAAATGAGTGACCTCTCCCACTCCTAAACCACCTCTCTCATTTTCTCTCTTTCCCAACAGAAAACACCTGCTGCTGCTGGGGACAATGAAAGGGAAGGCAATCCCTGAGACCACTGAGCTATTCTAGGGAGATGAAGCAGACTATGCCATCCAAAGCAGAAGCAGTATTGTGATTTTCTTTTTTTTTTGTTTTGATCCACAAATATTTTCATCAATAAAAAGGCACCTGATTTCTACCCAGCTCCTGGCTGGCGTGGGACCTGCTAATCTCCCCAGCAGCTCAGAGAGTCCCCTTGGCAGCAGTGTGTCCTTTTCTGGACCCTTTTCTGGTCCTCTGCTGCACAGCAGTCACCTGATCCTGGGGCCAAATCCTGTCGAGGTGATGCCGACTGACATTGGCTGAAGATTAGTCCCCTGAGATTAACTGCTAACTTTATAGCTCCGGTTTCAGGGTGGGATTTTCCAAAGCGCCTCTTTGGTACATATATATGTAACAGACCAGGAGAAATTGCATAGGTGGCTTTATCCCCCTCCACAATGTAACATAAACAAGTTCAGTCATTTATTTCAATTCATGAGAAAAATCACTTTCCAAATAATAAAAATATCCAGAAAAGCTTTCTGCCAGTTTAGCAAAGCAGCGTGCTGGGAGAGCTGCTTGCATTGAGCAACTTGGGAAGAGGCTTCAACCCCAAGGCAAACATCTGTGGAAGTTTTATGAGAGCCTAAACCAAGAGAAAAGCCAGCAGCAGACATCTGTAGACATCTGTAGGCTTCTTTTGGGCCAAGCACGAGAGATTCCAGTATCTATTGTATGAGAAAGGGTTGTTGGATATCGTGGGCTTCATAGCTAGAGGCGAGGAAACCCGTACAGCTCCCTTAGTTCCAGCTCCCCTGCTTGAGGTTCCTGACTCTTCCAGGTTTATTTTCTCCTTTAAGAACAAAATGAAGGAATGGTAAATTTACAGATAGATGATCTTGGCACAATTTCCAATAACCTGTCTGAATCTTAATGCCTTAAGTCTTAGCAATACTGGGTTGGTAATAGCAGTACTGGACTGGCCATTTAAAACCTGCGATAAAGTTGGACGCTATTTGGAACTGCACCTCAACTGCTCACAAAATTCCCTGTCTTAATAGAATCATTGAATCACACACTGGTTTGAATTATAAGGGACCTTAAAGATCATCTAGTTCCAGCTCCCCTGCCATGGGCAGGGACACCTTTCACTAGATCAGTAATAACTCTAGGAGATGGCATACAGCCCCTTGGGCAGCCACAGTCCTGTTCCTAAACGTGCTGTGTTGTATAGGTTATTGTTGGTATTTTTCAGGAAGATATTGGTTTGTTTTTCTCTCAGGACAAATCCACTGTCTTTTAGGACTGAGTTCTGAGACTCTCAGATAGGAGTCTCACTTGGGCCAGCAGCAATTTATTCACGAGCTTGTAGGCAACATTAACAACGTGCTTTAAGAGATTGAAATGCTTCAGAAAGTTGAAGGGTGAGTGCAAGGGAGAGAAGAGGGACATGTGGCAGTGTAGGACCTCTGGGGCCACTAAGCATGACAGCTTGGGCTGCTGAGGAGCCATCACTCCCAAGAAACCCTGGATAAACCCAGCTGACAACCTCTCTCTGGCGCCGATTGCTGCGCCTGGGCCAAAATACAAAGGGGACTAGGACACGAACACAGACCATGTTGTACTCTTGTTTACTTTACAAGCATAGATGTGACCAACATGTCTCACCACAGCCCTGAACTCCAGTTCAGCTGAACTGGAGACTGCGACAGCTGGTGGAGAGGAAATGAGCTTGCGAGGGTATTCTGCTGCCGGTGTCTCATTTCAGCTGAAATTGATGTCAATGGTTGTTGATGCTACAGGTCATTTCCTGTCTCTCCCGTTAAATCTGGAACTTCAGTGGATTTCCCAGTGGTAAAGAGAGGTCTGGCCAGCTTTCCAGCCAGCTTTTCAGGCTTAGTAGTGTTCTTGCAAGCACTGGAGAGTCATTATGAAACAGGATGTAACCCATGTCCCACAGAAGTTCATAGCAGAGATTTACAGAGGTAGGAAAACATGCTGCTGTTTGTGTGGGGCACTTCCTACATAGCCAGGAGCAAATGTTGTCTACAAATAGGCAAATAGATATACCAACAAAACTCTATTAGCTGGAAATCTTAATGCCAGGGATCATAATGTCAGATTGCTGCCAAAGTCAAAGAGTTGTTCCAATGCCACCACCTAAAAGGCTGGGCTTTGTCCTCTGGATTATCTTCCAAAGATATTCAGGTACCCATGGACACAGTCACCGCCACCACAAGGTAAGCCAGGCCTCCAGTTCACGAATGTCAACTCTGGCCTTGATGCACATGTGTTGTCTTAGTGCAAAGAGCAGAACAATGAGTAGCCATGGAAGACTTCATGGGGAGCTTGGCTATTTTGTCTGACTGTCTCCTCATTCCAAACACATGGTCAACTGAACCAGCACAATGGGAAAAATAGTCATGTCCAGAAAACTGGGCAGGTCTAGTCCATTGAAGCAGCAGCTGTCACCCTGGGATCTCCAAATATTTCACTCATTAATCAACCCAAGATCTCATAAGATAGCTGTGATGCTGGGGCTGGGAGCTTTCTGTGGTAGTGCCCAGTGTTGCACCAAGGCTGTCTGCTGGTGCGAGGCACAAAGTTGTAGTTTTGGAGTAGGAAGATCAAAGGCTGCATCCCAACGCCACTGTAAATGTGGAGCGGCCACTCATTGAGCACATGAGCACTCATTCATTGCCTGAAGACTTAGCTCATCCAGGTGGATATTAATCTATGCTCAATTCAACTTTCATGCTTTTGTTACATGCAAATTTGAGGCATGTTCTCTTTTCACTCCTCTATCCATTACCTTCCTCCTCTTTCATTGTTTTGCACAAAATTTCCTCTATGTTAGGGGAAAGAACCTGTGGATGTACTTGGAAACACAACCAAAGGTGCTTAGCGAAGGCAAGATCAATTACCTGGCTCTAGAGTGTAACTCAGGAGAAGCTTTATGGTTTCTGCTCTGAACCATTTCTCTCGTATCTCTAGAGGAGCCCATTTCTCCCAGGTTTTTGTGAAGGAGGCCTCTGAGAGCAGCTGGCTAATTTTGGTTCCTAAATTCAGGTGGGGTGAAAACTTCTGCCCTGGAGATGTCAAAGGGAGTTCAGTTTGCCTGGGACCAGGAGGCATTTGTGAAAGCAGAATCCTTTCTGCTGAATTCTTTGTTTGCTGTGCCATGGCTGTACAATGAAGGCTGGGATCTTGCTGTGCCAGGCACCACATAAAAAACAGAGGGAGAAAGTTTTCTCACCCTGGAGTTTGCAGTCTAAACAGATGAATACTGCAGAAGAGTGAGCAGAGTTTGGCTTGCAAATATTATGTTAGCTCCCTGATTTCTTCATGGATGGTTGGGCAGCAGATGTATTGCTTTCTTTGAATGGTTTGGAGGGGGTATCTGTGCATGCCTGAGAGTGGAACAGGATCTTGTCTTTATGGCAAATTTGGCATGAGGAGATGTTCCCAATTAAATCTGGGCATAATCAGATGAGCACTTGCAATCCTAGCAGAAGGATTTCAAACTGAGTTGGTTTAATTTGCTGCATACAAAGAATTGTGTTCATTTGAAAATGCTTTTATTCCAGAATTAGGGCATCTCTACGTGGAA
The DNA here is from genome assembly GCA_013390005.1 of Calyptomena viridis. Classification (NCBI taxonomy): domain Eukaryota; kingdom Metazoa; phylum Chordata; class Aves; order Passeriformes; family Eurylaimidae; genus Calyptomena; species Calyptomena viridis. The sequence continues at coordinate 330,739 of WEIV01004838.1, forward strand.
TTTTTCAGGACAACTATTCTTTCTTAAATCTATCCGTTCTCTTAATCTAAATTAACTTCCCTGGATAGAAAAGTGTATGTAACACAAAAGGGGTCAGGGGAAAAGCAGGAAGGATTTAGTTGAAAGGAAAAACAAAGGAAGGGGGAGAGATAGGGAGGGGAGTGAGATAAATTGACTAGCGAGAGGGAAGGAAAATGAAGAGCAGCTGAAGGGATGAGCCCATCAGACCAAGACCTGAGCAGGGGGATCCCCAGCCAAGTGCAGCACCAGTCAGCTTGCCCATGCAAGGCAGTGTGCAAGGACTGTGGGATCTCCATCAGGCTTTCTCCATGGAGCCCTCAGCTTCTGGAGACACCATTGAGCTCAGCTCTGGAGTTATTTTCTTTAGGAAAAGGAAGTGTCTCAGTTGAAGGAAAATATTTTTTCTGTAAAAGTTGCAAAGAACCCCAGCATATTTGATGCACTGAGGCAAACTGTTGATTGTTACACTTCTGGAGTCAAAGGCAACGAAGTCAAAAACTTCTTAAGGTTTAAGTTACCGAAAAAAAAAAGAAAAATAAAAAGGACCAATTTCTTCCTCGTCAAGCAAAGTTCATCATTACTACTAAATAGGGGAGGGAGAAAATTCTCCAAATTCTGCCCAGAACAAGCTGACAATGCCATCTGCAACCTGTGTCCTGTGAATAAGAGCCATCCTCCTACCTGCAATGTTGTGCCACGTGGAGGGGACATTCAGCTCTGCTCTCATTTTGCAGCACTGCTGTTGACCCCCAAACTTTTTCAGTTTCATGGTAAATCTGATGCCCCAGTGCAGTGAACTGGCTGTTGTTTTCAATCCAAACGTGCCTCCTCCTGTACAGTATGTAGTTCCTGTGGGCAAGGAAGTGAAGACAGACCCCTACACTTGAGCCTCAGGAACCCAGCCCCATGCTTACCTGCTGGTCTTAAAGCTTCCTTACCTCTTAAGGGTGTCTTAAGTAGGTCAGCACCAAGAACTGAGAGAAACCAAATCCCATGGCAACTGGAGCTGTGCATTTTCCTCAAGTGGGTGCAGACTGTGATGACAATGGTGATATTTTCATTATTCTGTTTCCTGAAGTGGGCTCTTTAAAGAAGAAACAGGAAGATGCAGTGCTTGCCCTAAACTATATCACCTGCACACCCAGGGCTCTGTCTAAATAAACAATACTGCTTGCCAGACTGTATTTCTTGTGAGCAGGAATTGTACTCAGTGTGATGCAAAGCACAGCCAAAGTTCAGTTAAAAAAAATAAGAGATGGAAAGGAATTCATTTTATGCATGAATTCACTGAGAAATAAAACAAGACACAGAGTTGTTGAGTGGTTTACACAGCAACAGGGTTGAACATTGAAATATTGGACCCAGGAGTCCAAATTTGACAATCTCATCCTCCTTCAACTGCTAGCACACACTGTTTTTCTTATTTTTCTGCTCTTGCTATAAGCAAGGACTTTTACCCACAGAGCATAATTTCTCATAATTTCTCATTAATCTAATTTTGGAAGTGTGGAAGATTTACAAAGGAGAAGAACAAAAAAGTTTCAAGGATGAGAGCAAGCACTGAGAGAGTTCAAAGAGGAGAACAAAACAGTAAAGAAAATATATCTGTGCTCATATATCCAGTTTACCTGCAGCCACTAGCCCAAGGAAAGCAGTGTTTGTAATTGCTGGTATGCAGAGCTCTGGGGATGCTAAAAACTGCAAGTTCGTTCGTTCGTTCGTTCGTTCGTTCCTTCCTTCCTTCCTTCCTTCCTTCCTTCCTTCCTTCCACTAGTTCCCTATACAAATGAAAGCAGTAGTGTAAAGAAGGATTTTAAGTCAGTCTTTCATCAAGAATCAGAGGTTACTAAGCTAATGTGAACACTTGAGAAGCAATTTAAGCACTAAAGGTGATGGGAACATCAAGGGCACCAGTCTTCTCCAAGAGCTTAGCAGCACCCACTGCTTCCCTCAGTGCCTACAGTGTAGGGCAATCCAATGAGGGAAGGCTAATTTCAATCCATCTAAAAATTGTCCATCTTTAGACAATTCTTCCCACACCTGTTGCTTTTTAAGGTATCATGATATTTTTTCAAGATCTTAAGATATGTCCTTCCCTAAGTTTTGAGTAGGGAAGAAACACACAGAAAATCCTGTTCCCTCAAGAGCCGTGTGTTTTTTTGGCACTGTGAGACAGCCTCCTCTCAAGGCAGGCATGCCTCCTAGGATGAGCTGTGAGTACCCAGCCCTCCCTCCCCTGCAGTGCAAGGAAGCCCAGAAATGGAGCTTAAGTACTGGACTCTGCTGGGAGGCCAACTGTGCCTGACAGACTGCATTCTCCATACCAAGTACTGTGACTCCTGACTAGCTTAATTTGGATCTGGCATTAGTTATCCTTTAAGCTGTGAGGGTAAATCTGAGCTCGTTGGTGGTAATTTCACCATTAGTCTTAATAAAAAGAGGCTCAAAAAGACAGAAATCCATCCAGGGTGCATGTCATAAAGTAAGAGCTGTCATACATAAATTCATATAATCATAAAAATACTGGGGTTAGAAGAGACTTTAAAGATCATCTAGTTCCAACACCCCTGCCATGGGTCACTCACAAGATTAGGTTGCCCCAAGCCCCATCCAATTTGGCCTTGAACACTTCCAGGGATGGGACATCCACAACTTCTTTGGGCAACTGTTTCAGTGCCTCACTACTCTCTGAGTAAAGAATTTCATTCTAAAATCTAATTTAAATCTTTCTTCTGGTTTAAAACCATTTCTTCTTCTCCTATCACTATAAGTGTCTCTCTCTTTCATAAACCTCCTTNCATCTGCCCATGGAAAGAGTCTCTCTCTCTCTCTTTCATAAACCTCCTTTAAGTACTGGAATGGAGCAGGGAAGTCTCCCAGTACTTAAAGCACATATAGGATCTGCATTTCTTTAAGTGTAAATTATGTGAGGAAAATCTCAGAGATTGTTGTGATTCCCCTATATAGTTTAACTGGAAGGAGGGGTGATCCATTAGACCTGTTCCAGGAATGCAGTTCTTCATTGTTGGTGCTGCACATCCATGGTCAGGATTTGATCCCAGGGTTCAAGTTACAGCTGTCGGACTTCACTTTGCAGGTACAGAAGGTTTGTATTCTGCTATGAAGTAGTTCATGCTCCTGCACTGTCAGGTAGCACGTGGTCTCCTGGGACTCCTAATACACGTTATGTGCAACCACTCAGATGAGGCTCTTTGAACTTGATCCTGCACTTGGCAAACATGGGTTTGCTCCAGCTCTCCTGCAGGCTTCCTGTGTGGCATTTGGAAATGTGCTTATCCAGCCCACATTTCAGTTCTTCCCACTGGAAAAAAATGGGAATCATGTTCTTATCTCCCAAGAGATTGGGAGGTTAAATTGTTACGGACTGGGAAATGCTGAATCTGAGGGGCAGTGAGGTATAGAGATGTTCTTTCAGTCTGTCTGTGATTAGAGCATGTTGCATGTGAGTCAGCTGCTCTTGTCAGCCTAATACAAAAGCAGATGTATAAGATGTGCCACTACATTTTTTAATGTTACTTTTTACTGTGCCTGCATTTTTCCTTTCTTTGTGCAAAATTATGACCTTTTAAATATCAAATGGACTATATATTATTACAGAACAGTTGCTCGGTCTTGTATGAGAAACAAATATGTTTTCCATTATATTCTCCAGGTGCATTCTATAAAGGGGGCGTTTATGGTAGAATCATATATATTTCAATAAAGGCTTAGTAGTTTTATGTCAAAGAGAGGTAGCCCTGAAACCAAAACCATACATTTCAACTTCACTGAAATTGCTTTTTTGTATGAAATAAGGTAAAGCCTCAAATAGGAACAAAACATATTGGGCATTACATAGGGTTTTGGGAGAGTCACTTAAGAGTTAGGGCTGAAAAAAAATACTGATCATATAGATAGGATTAGGGAAGGTTGGAAAATGTAATAAAACTTCACAAAAGTAGGCAGAGAGTTACATAATACTACAAAACCTGGAAATTGATATCCAGAGCCTGCACTTTTACTATTTGGAATCTCACTTGGAAAAATGGTTAATTAAAGCTAAACCATTGAAATGGTAATTTACAGCCCTATTTGGAGCAGAAGCCTGGAACAGTAAATTCTGGAGCAAGGCTGTGCATCACAGAGTTGCAGCACAAAACTACTGTATAGACATTGCTGGAAAAGCTCAGCCTCTGCTGTCTTGTGTCTATTAATCTAGTATTTCTGTGTATACAATTCAAACCATTTTACAAATATTTGTCATTTGTAGGAAGAGATGTTGCCAAGACCTATCTTGATACTGCAACCACAAATAAAGTGGCCCAACACAGAGCTCTGAATTTAAAACAAACTACTTGAAGAAGGTGAGGACAAACTATTTTTTATGAAGCGTGAACAAACCCTACAATCTTAAGCTAAACACAGAAGGAGTCTTTGATACGGAAAAATCTAAAGAACAAGTGGAGATTTTGGTTTCTATCCAAACTGTTTTCCACCATCACAGATTTATTCAAGCATATTTCATCATTTTGTTAAATATGCCTAATCCTCAGTATCCCATAAATTTCTAGAAGAAGATTAAAAGAAGTGGTTAAATTCTGTCAGGATGTGTTTTGTTCTCACATCCTCTCCCAGCAGGGGAAACAAGTGAAACTGCCTTCTTTCAGGCAATTTTTAAAAAAAGGCATATCCATTACTTATTGGGAACATCCCCAGCAGGTAAGAGCCAAAATATTCCTTTCCAGCAGGGATACAAACTCCTACAAATCTGAGAAAGAACCTCCCACTAGCAAAGAGACTTGGAACTTTTCCTGTGCATCATTTCACGCACATTTGCTGTGTGTTCCTTGCACTTTCCCCTGCCGCTCCTGGAAGGGGTTGCTGTCAGACATGAGAGAACTCCACAGGTATGATCAGGCACTGAACTGTCACAATGGAAGTCTTTGGGTTCATTAATACACTGGACTCACACTGGACCGACTCTTCAGGAGTAAGCACACATCATCAACCCTGAAACAACTCTGACTTGTGCCAAATGGGAGATGTGGTGATCATGGCAGTCACTACCTTACAGAATTATCTCAGTCTGGAGAAGAAAAAACAGTGTCCCTACTGTTTATAAACCAGAGCCAACCTTGGCACATCTGCACTGTCTATAAGGAGCAGATCCTAAAATAAATTATTCCCTAGGTCACACTGACTTTTTTTTTTTTTAAAATTATTAAAATTGTTATTATGGAAAGTACTGAGATGCTCTCCAAACAGGAACCTCGGAACAAGGCACAGTGTATTTGGTTACAGTCAGAGAGTAGAGACCTGGAGGCAAATGAAACCAAGGACATAAATATATTTTTTTAGCATAATTGGGCTACATATTGCCCTTTGATGCTGTTCTGTGTTCATTCTCTTTGCTGATTTTGCTCTCTGCTGAACTGAGCATTGGCTTTTGAATAGTTTGCTATTCCACATCTGCAGAAATATTGCACAATATTAACTTTCAGCAGCCTTGAGGCAGCATGTCCTTGGTGTGCCTGGTGTGTTCTGCTGGCCTTGAACCGTGACTGCAAATAATGAAGTTCTGTTGACTCAGTGTTTATTCCCGATAAATCTCAGTCCCCCTGCCCCCAGCTTTTCTTTATGCCGAATACCTAAATATGTTCTCAAAATCTTTAGCCAAGTCACATCCAAACAAACATCTCTTTGCTGTTAAAGATGTTCCCATTCTGTATTTCTGCGAGAGCAGCCACAAATTTATACCATTGCAAAAGGTAGGAAAATTTGTCTGTTGGGTATCTTTCAGTGCTAGACACACACCTTGCCTTTTTCTTGATTTATTCCAATGCTGTTAAGATTGGCAGAACCTTCACTTCAAATTCAGGAAAGCTGCACCATCTAGTTCCTGCTGAATTTACCTTCTGTGTAGCTCTGAGTGCAGAAAAGGAGCATTTTAGCATGAAAATCTGCATTTCTAGATGATGATGGAGGTCTTCGTAAGGGAGAGACTGGGGATCCTCATGCTGCCTCGAAGCAGCTGTGGGGGACTGCACAGCAACAGGGCTGAAGGTGGGGGGCCAGGGAGGAACACCCTGTGCTCACACTGCTGTAAGCGCCACCTGAACTGGGACCAGTATAACCACTGGCAACCTCTGAGCCACAGGAGCAGGGATGTTCACCTCTTATCCCTTGGTGAGCTGCATGCTGGAGATGCTGCCAAAACCTGGTGACTCAGTCTGCTGGGGCTGCTTTGAAACTATGACTTGAATAAGAAACAAGAAAGGTCTGACCAGAACTGATTCAAATTTCTTCACTATTTAACCCAGACCAACATTTTCTTCCAGGATCCCCCCAAATTAGGCAGGGAAGGGATTCATTCTGATTCTCCACATTCCTCGTCAGCCTTTAGTGATTGAGTTCCTCTCTGTCAACCTGCCCAAGCCCTTCCAGCTATGAGCTGACATATCTCTGCAAAATGTTTCAGCTTTGACCAAGTTTTACTTCTGGGAGCAGAGGAGAGGGATCATTACAGCCAGCTCTGGCTGCAGGTTTTGACTTACCACGGGACAGATGCTGATACCTTTTCCCCAAGTTTTCTACCACCCTCGCAAAAATGGGATGTGAATCAATCCTGTGCTATTTTGGACTCACTCCACTGCCCAAAATAGTCAGAACTATCAAAGTTTTTTGAATTCTTTTCCTTCCTCTTCTTCCCATGAAAAGCTGGTTCCTCCCTTAACATACGGGCAAAGTTTCTGAATCCAACCCAGCTCTGTGGGGCTGTGATTTATATCAAGTGCTGAAGATGCGCTTTTTAAAGTAGGTTTAAAAATTACTTTCCCTAATAGAGATTAAATATTGATTACTTAAGTAATAGCTCTGTCTGCGATAGGAAATAGATGTGTAGCAACCTCCACACATCAGTCTGAGGAAACAGCATACCAGATGAAATAGAGGATGTTTGCAAATTTTTGAAAACCATTCTCATCTTCTACATAGATATATAGATATATATCTATATATATGCTCTTGTCCTTTGAGTTTCCCTGGCCATCTGGCTAACTCCTCACTTCTCATTTAGCTTTCTACTGATTACTTAACATTTTAAGAGTAATGTTACTACACCTTCCCTCATAGCTTATCATCCTATGTGTCCTTACTGATTTTGAAAATGGGCGAACTTTTCCCTGACATGGAAAAGCAGGACTTGCCCTGTGGTGTGCTGATCTCCTGCCAGTGGTGTGGCAATGCCATTGATGCCAGGTCATGCAAGAAAGGGGAGGGACAGAGAGGATGTGGTGTGACATGTCCATGGTGACCAGAGTTACTGTGGGGTGTAACAATGCTATGTGGCATTGAAGAGCAGGAAAGAAGCCACTAGGACCTTGGAGTTGAAGATGGAGACTTTTTTTACCCCTTTTACTTCATTCTTCAGTTTGGAGCTTTGATTTGGGGCAACCTGATCTAGTGAATGGCATTTCTGGACACACTGGGGGGATTGGAACTAAATGATCCTTAAGGTCCCTTCCAACCCAACCCATTCTGTGATTATATGATTCTACGATTTACAAGTTTTGGGGTCCCCAATGCTTTGGTTGTTCTGCAGACCACAATGAGCCTGAACACAAGGCTAAAAGTTACTGATCCCTCATAGCCTGGATGCAAGAGGGCAGAATGGGACCTTTGCCTCACGTTTGCCACTGAGCTGTCTGGATCACAACCTTGGCTACTATCAGCTCTGTGACACCCAGAGCTGTTCAGCCCAGATCTCCTCATCAGCTCACGCTCTTGCAGCATTGCCAGTGGCTGACTTTAAAGTGGCTGTCTCCTTTGCTAACAAGTATTGCAGGACTTTGGTTATCTACTCAATTTGTTGGGGAAAGATAGCAATTTTCCCCAATGCTCCCCTTCTGAGATACCATCAAAGCAAGGTTAGATTTTAGATAAAGCCCAGGGACACATTCTAGCTTGCAGCAGCAGGTCCTTGCCTGCAGAGTGCTCAGCACCTTTGGAGCGTGTGAACATTGCACAGAAACTGTAAAAATATCTGTAAGGGCAGCATCTGTCTGATTAGTCTGTTCATATTTCCTGAGTCATGAGAAGATAAGAGTCCTTTCCACTCCCATGGGACATCTCCTTTGACTATTGCTGCAGCCAGCTGAACACCTGTCTGCTGGGAAACTCCAATATTCATGGGAGAATTTCATCAGCTGATAATACCATCTGATGGTCTTTCGGGAGTTTCGGACTTGCCAGTGCTGTGGGTTTGAACTCCTAGTTCTAGCTTGCCAACCGAGGTTAAAAGGTGATAATTTTACCCCACACGCCTGCACAAATGCTGTGGCCAGACTGTGACATGATCATAAACTGCTTGAACCAGATTTTTCTCATGCAGATGTTTTACTTCAGTTTTTCCTCATTTATATGGAGGGATGCAGAAGACAACTGTCACCCTTTTTCTGCAGAGATCCCACTTTAGGTTTCCAAGGCCTAATACAACTTTTCTGAGGCCAGGGAGTTGTTCATGAGGGACATCCATTACTGACTCTCTGCAAGGCTTCTCATGCCCATCTTCCTACAAAAGAATTGTAGATCCCAGTTTCCAGCATTTGAATAATAATGACCCTATCTGCATCACTCCCAAAGTGATTACCATTGTCAAGTTGTCCTGCAGCAAGAAAATTGTTCTAAATAAAACAGACAGCAGGAGGCTTTCAGAGGTGAAACATTTACTTGGTACCTGGCTCTCTTTCATCTTCTACAGGAATGAAGCCTCCAGCTGGCGCAAATCCACAAGCAGGCAACAGCATGAGTGTCCTGCCAGGAAACACTGAATTGCACTCAACTCGTGCAAGCCAGGCCAATGGGCTGAAAATCATTCATTGTGCTGCCAAGCACTTTGGCTTGAGCTGGGGTAGTAACATGGTCCTTTCTAGCATTTGTCTAAAGCAAGCTATCTGGCAGCAAGGAGTTCAGAGCAGCACAGAAAAAGAAGTCTCAGCAAGACTCCCTAAGTTTGAGTGAGGCCCACTAAAGAAGAAGTTGGTCAAGGCCATATAGCAAATACACGTGGTTGCATCAGAAATGCTCTTTCTTAGCACTGCCATAGACTTCTTGCTGGGGAAAAGACATAGAGACAAAACAAGGAATATAGTGAATTATGCAATTAGCTGGGGGTTAAAATTATCCTTCTGCTTTAAGTGCTGGTGACTGCACTTATAAAACTACACTCTCAGAATGGCCACAACTCTTAAAACATCATATTGGCCTTTGTCTGGCTGGCATGTTTGAGACAAAAGTTTTTGAGACTCTTGCTATAAGGACAGAATGGGACTGCAGCAACTACTAATTTAAAGACATTTTATATTACCAGAAGTCATTATTCACATGATGCAAGTTCCCCCAAACCAGATGAGAACATGCTTCTGTCCTGCAGGCAGCCTACAGACCCCATGTAGAGGACTCCAGCTGAGGCCATGAAAGGACAAATGCTAGAGACTACAAAATAATGCAAAAATCCATGTATGCACAAATTTGTACATAATGGGTGTGTTTCCAAAAGCTAGGCACAATAGTGTGAGCTGAAGATGAAATAACAGCCTTTCAGCTCAGTATGTCTGCGCATATGTTGACTTGCTGTGACTCTAGCAGTTTAATGTGGCACCATTTGTACTAGTGTGCATTCATGTCTAGTAAATTTTTATTTTTTCACACCCCTAAGAGCCATTGCAGGCTCCTTAGGAGAGCTCTGAACATGTAAAAGAATCACTCTTGGAGCACCCAGAGCGTGTGCTGAGGTCAGTGGCCTTTGATGATCTGCAGGAAAATGTCACTGCACCAAACAGACACATGGCAATAGTGGACCAAGAGATCCTCCTCTTGTTACCTAATGCTCTAAAGTGTGTGATAAATACCTGCAATTGAACTTTGATCCAAACTAGCAGGAGAATGGAACTTCCCTCTGGTAAGATGTCTAAAAACTGATGTTTCATTAACATATTAGCTCTGTCTTAGCTCATTAAAAGCATGTATTCATCTTCATTTTATTAAGCCCATCTGTGGAATTACATCTGGGTTATGAATCAGTCATCTGATCTGCCCATTTCCTTGCTTTTAATATTTCAAAACCATCATTAAAAATGAATATAAGCAGAAATTTCAATCTCAGATAATTATCACTCTCTATTAATTGCTTTTCAGCTGGCATGTTGTGTGCCAGGTGAAACATTAATAAAGGAGACATTTCTTGAACTGTCTTAAAAAGTATGCTTACTGAGGAAAGTCTTGATATTTTCAGCAGGACTCAAACATCAAGTTTATCAGCTATTCTAAGTATTAGTTATAATACTTAGTTTTCAATTTTGTTTAAATGCATTTATGTTTTTAGTTAAATGAGACAATTCTATGGAAAACATGAATCATTGTGAAATGGTGTTTAGTAGGAAAACAGATATTGTGTTTCTGAATAGATAAACAGATAGGGAAATAGATTCATTGCAATGTTTTTAACCTATTCTTTTATGCTTGCTGCAATTACTAACTGATGTTGGAATTGATGAAAAACTAAAAAAAAAGTAGTTGTATTGTCCATATTTTTAATTGGGATTTAGTCAGACTGAGAACATTGCTTGAAGAGGAAGCTCAGCATGAGAAAGAAATTGAGTTTGTTTGATATTTTAAAGCGCATTCAAACAGAATGAAACTCAAGCAAGCATAAACCATAAGGAGTGAACAGAAGTTTGACTTTTTAGAAGTATGGAAATTAATCAGGAGGAGGAAAATTGAAATTGTGACCAATCTGCAACTGCTGAAAATGCTTTTTATTCTGATGTGTGTGCATCATATGCCCTGATTCTCCTTTCCTTGACACAGTTGTAAATTGGAAGTGAGTTTTGTGGGAGTTCGCCTGTTACAACCTGAGAACGAGACTCAGAGACCCCAACAGATTGCAATCAATAGATGCTCTCACATGTACACTGGTAGGAATTTTATAAATGTGCTTAGTTTTGAAGCAATCTGTATTATGAGAAGCCTAGATTTGTGTTATCTAATCAGATCCCATCACACACTGAGGATCCACTCAGCACTGTGCATCTCTCTGAGGGTCACTCCGTGACAATTGTCCAAACTGGGTAAGACTTGATGTGACAAATTAGTGCAAGAAGACAGTGAGGGTTCAGCTGGAAACAGCAAAATAAAAAATGGATCAGAGAAATCTAACTTTTGCTTAATATTTACCAGTTTCACAGAGAGAGGGTTTGGCTTCAAGAGAGTATTGAGAGATATAGAGATCCTGTCTGAAAACAGCAGCCTTCATTTATGTCTACAGGGAATTTGGCCATTCTACATGTTGGTTTCGGGGCCAGAACTCTGATGGCAATGCTCTGCTCTTTAAATCATGGCAGTGATGAGTAGGAGCAGATTAAAGGCATCAGGATTTGGCCCTTTGTAGATTAATAAAGGCACGCTGAATGGGAATTTTGTCTTTGTGATTTTCTTGGAAGTGGACGAATAAAGTGCTTTGATCTAGAGGGGAATGTGAAAGGTCACTGGCTAAGCATGTGTGCTGAAGTGCCCTGAGCCATCCAACATGATTAGCATAAATTAGAATCTGACTGCCCAGCTTTATTCATCTTTATTGATGTCTATATAGTTGCAAAGGCAGAGGAACTCTAACAATCCCAGCCAGCACAGAGAACCAACTGGGGCATGCAAAAATCTATAAAATGTTTAGTACTTCCAAATGGAAGTAAATGTATGATTATTAGTGATGCACGAGCCTCATAATTTTAGAGTTTGGGTTTTGTTTGGACCTGGATCCAAACCTTTGGAAGCTTATCTGAAGTTCCCAAACTACTTGTGCTTGCAAAACTGCAGCCAAGTTTTCTGAGATTATCATGAGATTTTTTCCATTGTTTTTATCCCTGGCTGAACCAGTGATAGTTGTTATCAATGCCCAGCTGCAGACCTATCAATACAACATGAACACATTATCCTGGGCAAACTGACACACTGACTACAGCCCCAGGGAATCAGAAGCTGTATGAAATTGAACAAAGCAGTCTTATGGCATGTCCAAAATTTCTGCTCCAAGGTCACTTTTGAAAGCAAAAATGTTTTAGCCCCCTCCCCCCCAAAAAAGAACAACTATAGAAAGTATAAGTTTGTGACAGCAGGACAAGGTAGATTCAGTTTTGTACTTGCTCAGAGCATCCATCTCAGCCCAGCAAGCAATTACACAAAATCCTCCATCACTCCTCCTACATCTTTGTCTTTCATACCTCTGAGCCACCAGGACTTCTTGGTTCAGTCCCCAGAAACACAGGCCATTTGGTTTAGAGATTCCCAGTGTGTTACTCAAGCTGACAACAGTCATTTCATCCCCTGGGAAAAGAAAGCTTTCCTCTTGAAAATATTGCATAAGCAGTTAGAGAAAATCTTTAATTTCTGACTACTTAATTATCTGTCTTGGATGAACAGTAAGTGATATTGAGGGCTCAGTAATCTGCAGAAAAATGCAACCTCGGAAAGCAAAATACACACAGAGCAACATCTGAACTGCGTATCTCTGTTAAGGAAGTTCCTATGGTCAAGGCTCAACTATGTAAAAAACATGTCCCAAATGACAGTCCCTAAGCCAGAAATCTTAAGGCCAAAACCATAGTTTTGGTCATTTAGCCTGACATCCTAAAAAACAAACCTTAACAAGAAATTCCTGCCTCAAGCCTGTAATGTTTGGCATATATCCTCTGGAAAAAGGTATGGTTCCAAATTGAAGATCCCAAGTGGTGAAAGATTCCACCATTTATATTGGTGTTTTCTTCTAATGGCTAATAATTGTCATTGCTCAAACCAAGAATGTTCTTCTTTCTAGTTGTACAATTAGGGAGAAAATATTGTCAACACTGTAAGGAGCTTGACACAGGAATACAGTTAACTCACAGCTGACAATTCTTCAACCATACTGATTTTTGTTTTCCCACTGGAGAAATTGTTCCTAAATGGACAGTGAAACAGCATAGTTACTGTAGGTGCCAAATAGAACCCAAACTGAGTATTTAAATGGGCTTTTGTTTTAAAAGTAAAGAAAAAAAATATATTTACAACACATGCCTTTTGTTTCCCTTTAAACTGGAAACAGTATATAATTTTCAACAACCACAGTGCCTCTATTTTTTCCGTCCACAAATTAACCATAGCTGAGCACAGTGAAATGCAGTAAGACTGATGGAATGCTTCTGCCTAAAGGATGACTTACCCCTAACAAAAATTATGCTTTGCCTCCTATTTGTTCTGTTCAATAATATTGCCTCCCTAAATACTTTTGGTTCAGTCCTGACACCAAATGAAGAGGAAACCCTCCAGAATGTACAGACAGGCAGGATTATGTTTCGTTTGTCTTTGTTCGTTGTCCTAATTCAAACCAGTCACCCAACTGCTGACTTATGACTCTAGGGGGAATATTGTGGGGTTTCTTCAAATATATTTCACAAAAATATCCAAACTCAAAGGGCAAATTTTTGTCCTCAGCTACACCCCTGCAAGAGCAGCAAAGTTTGTAAGTTTACACATGTACAACACAGCGGTTTGCAAAAAATCCTGCACTCTGCCTTTTTAGTTTGTCACGTTTGAAAATACAAATTATTTATTCCAGACATGCATGACCAATGTTTGCAAGGGGCCAATATACAAAATATACATACTTTGTACATCTACCAGTAGATGAGTGTATTTTGTTGGCTCTGATTAGAAATCTACTCTTTGAGGATTTGCTTCCTCGCCCACTTGTTTCAGTGTCAAAATTTTCTCATTAAACATGGAGAAGGGCAATAAAATTCAGCTTTTCTCCTACATCCTCCACCCTAAATTGCATATATACAATGAGAAATACTTCAAAATTCTTTCCAGATGTTAATTAAAAACCTCACTATCCATTAGAATTAGCCCTTGGTACATATTTATACCCAGCATTGTGACAGATGAATGCTTATTAACATGCTTGTTAACAAAGTACTGGGAAAAAAATCCATATCCTCCATCAGAAGATCTGCCCCAATTCCCTTGGTGGAATTAGTGGTTGAGTGCATCAAATGCCTGCCATGTTTCTGAAGGCTGGTGTGAACCTGTAATTCTTGTGCATGTAGATAGCTCTCCCAAGATTAATAGGAGTATTCAAGCAAGCAAATATCATGCACACTGGGTGGCAGGATCAGGCCAGCAGTTAGCACGTCCCTCATGGTTGCAGAGACTTCTCTTCAGATTTAGCAACTGTGATTGCTACAGAATTTCCATTAAATTTTCTCACTTGTATCCCAAAAGAACAGAGACTTAATATTACGGTAACTGTAATCAGGGAGAACTTAAGAAAACTAAGTTCTATTATGTGCAATACTCCATCACTGGCAAAAAGAATGATCCATATTATCATTTTATCACTGCCTGGTTTTAGCCATTTTATTTAAAATTTGATTGAAACTACAATAAGGATTTTCTCTATAAATCCTTACCTGTTCAAGTCTTCAGTAAATGAGAACAGTGAGATTTCTTCCCTTAAACTGTAAGGAATGAAAGTTTGCAGGGAAATATTTCAGGTGTCAGAAACAGATCTAAAGAAGGAATTATAATTCAAGAACTCTTGTGAGGAATTTATCCAATGTTAATCATCTGAAAGTGGGAAACTAGTCTAAACTTGCTGTCTTGAATGCCTCAGTGTCCAGAAGATAAACAATGCCATCTCAAAGCAACTGTCAAAGTTAAGTGAAATAATTACTCACAGAAATGTTCCTTTCTGCCTGCAGAAAGCTCCAAAATGAGTAGTTATGACCAGACATCTAAGTTTAGGTGGCCAACATAGAGCATGTGTAATCTTCTGCTCAGTGTCCATTCAGTATCTAAAGTCTTTCCTGGATTTTTGATCACAAAGGCAGCTCTATCAGGAAACAGTGCAATTTGCATCAGTAACATGGCCTGGCATGCTGGGATGAGCTGTGCTGATACAGGTCTCACTGTATGTACGTTGTACATCTGTCCTATGGTGGGTACCCCCAAGGTCAGAATCCCAAGTGCTGAGGTCTCAGCCTGTCTCTCTGATTAGCCCTCATGAAATGGATGATTTTGTGATGAAATCCAGACTAACCTCTGTTTGATATTCAACTTTCATTGTAATCTCAAAGATTCAGGCTGATCTTGCTCCCAGACAGTTCATTTTGATAATGTCTCAGCTGCAAAGCTGGCCCATTTCCAAGTAAAAACACAGTGGTTCTGGTTGAGTTGTGTCTGGAGCATTGGCTTCATCCCAACTATAAGCCAGAGGAGACTCCAGCTCTTAATTCTCTGTTCTGTATGAATAGCTGGACTGAAATCCCTCTAACAGGTAACATAATCTCAGGAACAGTCTTCCATAAAACTTCAGAAGAATCTCAGTTTAGAGCTAAACTCTAAAATTCACACTGATCTCAACCCTGATGCCAGTTCTCTGCTGGTCATATACAGTCGGGGCATCCCATGGTCCTCAGAAAAATTCAGAGTTACTGCTGTGGCATTTTCTTTAGATGCTGAGCCACTGGCCCATGAAAACATGAAGTCACTACCCTATCTGACAATGCTTACAGGTGTACCTTTTTTTATATATTCATGCAGAATGGAGTTTTACTGTTTCCCACCAGCCTGGCTCCATTCCCCAGATACCTATTTTTCTGAAATGCAAGAAGTAGATATTGCCTTCATTGTCCTATTCCTTCATATCTGGATATTTCTCTACATCCGTCAGGACCAGAAACATTTATTTTAATTCTTTTTAATGCTTATGCCAAGCTCAAATTAAGACAGAAGTGCCCACATGCACCAGGAACAAGAGATGTGAACCCTACCCTGAACAAGAGGTTCCACAAACATCCACATCCTGACACAAGGACTGCACTAGTGGGTCAAACCAAAGATTGATCTGACATCTGATGAGTGTCATGGACTGGACAAGAAATGCCTGGGAATAAACAGAAGAACAGGTAAAGATATAGTGTACTTTACTCCAAACACTTTCCACACAATGAGTGATTTCTGGCTCCTGAACCTTTGTAATTTCATAGTTCTCTTTTCCATGATGCTGAACAGTGAAATATTGACCAATGTCTTGAAACAAAAAAAAAAAAATCAATACCCAATGTCCTCTGACATGGCAGAACTTAACTACCCAGTGAATGATGGACCACTTCATCCTGCTTCAAATGCTTCAGGTGGTTTTGTGTGGTCTCTTTGCAGGGGGCATGGGGGAGGGAATGGATAGCAAACAGTAGTTCCCTCATCTTCTCCATCATACTTTTGATTTCAAATCCACTGACCATTTTTTCCTTTTTTTTTTTCCCTGAATGAAGTATCCTATTCTGATTATTCTTTGTATAGACACTAGTCCAGACCTTTGACAGTAACTATTGTGCTCTCTGTCTCTTCTCCAGCTCTTCTGTGTTTATTTCTCTGAGGCAGGGAAACCAAGACTGTGCAAAGGTGCTGGCACACTATTGATCAAGGAAAAATAATACTTTCTTTTCTGTCCTCCATTCCTTCCATAATAATCAAGTACTGAACCTATGTTTCTCATTGATCTATCTCTTCTAACACCAGATATAATATCTGTGTTGTAAGTCAGCTTTGACATCACTAAATAGATGATACTGAGCCTCTGGATGATAGCCCAGACTACATAGGGTTATTCAGTAATGGAAATGTGAAATTGCCCTTAATTGCCCTCCATGAGTACTGAGGACAGCTGCAGCCTTTTGCTCTGAATTACAATCAAAGCAAACCTGCTCTGAAAGAAATATTCCTCTGACCAGACATGGAGGAGAGACTGAAAAGTTATTTGGAGTCTCCTCTGCTGTCTTGTACTTCCAGGACTTTCACCTGGAGTTGCACTACAATGGATCCTGTGGCTGCTGAGCCTTGGGAAGCCACCTCAGTCCTCACTGCATCCACTCACAGCTCTGGTCCCTACAGGCCAGAGACAAGAAGATGTAGGTCAGGACAACCAGCTGTCTCGGATAGAAACTCTCAAAACTTATAGGCTACATTAATGCATCAGCTGTGGAGGAGAAAGAAGAGGAGGTCTGTGTGCAAGGTCCAACCCCTCACAGGTCAGCCTTGTTGGAGCACTGTCCTGGAGAGAGCTTCCTGCCATATCTCCCAGTGGGAGTTCATGCCCCTGTGCTGCAGCCATGTCCTACATAACCCATAACTTATTTTATTCCCCTCTCTGTGTTGCACTCTCACTGTTTTTAAGTGCTTCTGTGAAACTCAGTCACTGCCTTACCAGGAGCCCCACCAGGCTCCTGCATTACGTTTCTGCTCTAGCTGAGGAAGGGAGGTGGGAGCTGGGAGGAGAACAGAACAGCAGTGCTGCTCTGTTTTTTCTGGATGTCCTTCATTCACCCTCAGCTGAGTTTTCTCCTAGTTCAGAATAACTAGCATTCTTTGGGGCACATTTCTCCTCACAAATCTCGAGGAGGCGGAAGCGCTGCAGAGCTGCCGCTTCACTAAAGAGCGCGTTATTACAACGCTAAGATCTTATTACAATTCCCTTACTACAGCAACACATTTTTTCCACTCCTTTTTGAAACCTCAAATGTTACTATGGCGTCAATGGTAAAGAAGTTTCGGCTTGCTTGGATTTCAGTCTCTTGGCCTTGGATGGAGGGGAAACGTTATTTCTCTAAATACATGAACCCTTATGCACACACACACTTGCACGCTCCAAGACCCCAATCTTGCAATAGGATCTGCTAATGCATAGCCTTCTGCCTGTCCAGAGTTATGTTGAATGTAAATCAAGCACATCTGACAGCTCAGGCTCTTTTATTGTAGAGCTTTGCTAATGCTGCTACTAATGCGATCCAGGGAAACAACAGCATGGTCCAAACCCAGCCAGGCAACTGTCCCAGTGTAGTGGCAAAGGAGAGAAAGTTAATAGAGACCCAAATGATGCTGCAAGGACTCTCTGCATATCCAGGTCTCTACCTTCAGCCTGGTGGGGGAAAATGCAGTTTGTGCTCCCCACTGCAAGGCAGAAGTGATGGGAGGTGAGAGTCCAGAGCTCTTCCTGCTGCAGCTCTGGGCAAGCAGGCAGTGCCTTCACCACAGCACAGTGGCACAGAAAAGCACCTGCTGCTGCTGTGCTTGCTCAGCCCCCTTGAGCTTCTACCCTCTGTATATGTGAGATGTGAGGGAGCTGTAGGGCACAGAGATTGGTAGTGCATTTTGGGAGAGGTTCTGGTGCTGCTGTTCTCTCCCTAGACTCAGTTTTGTGCCCTGCATGCAGCTTGTGCACCCTGGCCACCATCCACAGTGACTGAATGGGTCTGTCCCATCTCAGAAGACCAGTACAGAAACCCAGCCCTCCCTGATGACTTC
>WEIV01004843.1:0-58052 GCA_013390005.1 Calyptomena viridis
GGTTTTCTTGCTTACTAGTGCCAGTAGGAAATGAAACATGTTGTTGTTTTGGTTGGTTTATCACTTGTTGGGCTGGTCCTGGTCCCTGTGAGTTGAGAAGCAAGGATTAATGCCTTGAAGTTTCCCCCTGCAACTGGCAAAGACAATTGTGGGAGATCCAGGGAGAGTAAATGTTTCTTTCTTTGCTTCTCCCTCTGTTCTGCATTTGTAAGAAGTTGTCTTTATTTGACACCAGTGATTACTTTGTTGTTTTTGAGGATGCAAATCACCATTGCATTTTGACCCTTCCCACAGGAGCACAGACCCACCCAGCAACATCTTATTGCTGACTGGGTAAGGAAGGAATGTAAACAGGGAAGGGAAAGCAGTCTTTCCAGTCTCCCTCCACCAGTGACAGGGGTGATATGCTGCAACCCAAATGTGATCTTTTGGGGCACAGGGCAGGTGCTTTGCCACCCAGAATTCTAGTAAATTCTCCAGACACGATGTCCTTCTGGCAACTGATGCAGTTTCCTTTGAAATCTTCAAAAATACAAAATATGATTTTTTTTTTGTTCTTAAAGTCCAAAGAAAAGTTTTATTTTATTGGGTTCCATGACCAAGAAAAAGAAGTTATTTAAAACTTTTATGTGTCTCCTTTTTAGTATGGTGAGGGAGCAGAGGGATATTACTGATTGAGGGGGATTTCCTCTCTCCTCTGCTTCTCAAAGAAAGCTTGTTTTGTTTTAGGTGTTTTCCTTCTGCCTGTCTCCATAGAAAATACTAGGGATATGGGGTCTAGTATTCATTATAAGCTCCCAACAGAGTAAGATCCATGAAACTTGAAATAAAGCAGCTGTGAGCCAGTATGTTATTCAGCTGTTGAAGTTTAAAACATGCTTAACAAAAACGGAGCGTAATCATTTGGTGAGGGTCTTTATTCCCTCTTTAAGAAACCTGTGTGATGTTGTCTTGTGGCTGATACTTCACAGTCACCCAAAGCAGATCTTGCCTGAATGTTTGTCTGTGTACCTACCTATCTGGTAGAGCATGGAGCCTAGATCATGGAGCACTCGGCTATTACACAGCCATGGCTACTTTTACCTTTGAAATCAGGGGTGTCTGACAGTTTAAGCACAAAGTCACCTTTTTTTCCCTTGAATGTGAAAAGAGTTCAGTAAAACAAAAAACATTTAAAAATTGTCTTTTCCAAAAACATATTTTCTTATTTTCTTCTTTTATTTTTCTAGCTTTGGGGAAAAAAAAAACGACCCAAAATAGGGCCAAATGAAACCTCAGTGCAGCTGTCCAGAACACTTTAAGTTTCCCTGTACATGTTAAACTGAGTGCAGAGCTTGACAATATTTTCCCCAAGTCACTATTCTCCTCCGCCATGAAGCTGCCTGGAGAGCCAGTGCTTTATGTCCATATTTCCATCTCAGTCAGACAGCTGAGCTTGGGTCACAGGGAGCACTTCCACCAGACAGGTCTAGCCACCCCCACGGAGTTCATTTTCCTTCCTCTCTCAGCAGTGCAGCCCAGATCTGGAGAGGTGGATAAGGCCAGCCTTGTAACATGAATTCAGCCCTGCCTGAAAAGAAGTCCTCTCGGCTGTCAGGAGATACCCTTCTACCAACAGATGAGGAGGAGGGGCAGGAGGCACCTATTGGAGCAGCAACATAATCAAGCATTGTAATATTTGTCATTTTTATCAGCTGTTACTGCAGTTGAGTCTAAGACACAGGAAAAACACAGAAAAGCACAGTAGAGCAACGAAATGATCAGAGACTGGAAGGACTTACAAGAAAAGATGAAAAATGATAAATATGTGTATCTCAGCTGTGCAGGGACAGCTAAGAAGGGTTGATATTACCATCCAAGGGGAACAGTCCCCAGGGAGGAAAAGGGAGTCTTTAGCCTGCTTCAAGGGCTTCTAACTCAATGTGACAGGAGGAATTTTGAAATATAACTATGGGTTAAACAGACAAAAAACCTGCTCCTCATAATGTCACTTGTTAAACTGATTTGCCACAAGCAGCAGCAGAAGCTCAGGCTCTTGCATTGTCTGCATGCAAGCCATGCAGACAATGGCTTGTCTGCATGCTGGGGAGAGGATGTATTGTCCTGTGCTTTAGGAAAGGCAGGAGGTTGTGGTTAGGAGACAGGGCGAGTGGAGAGCAAGGGACTGACCTGCCAGGCTCTTTGTCTTCCAGCTTTCTGCCTGTCAGAAATAATGGCCTATGCCTGTTACTTACCCTATGTGTCATTCAACACTCAAATAGTAACAAAAGAAAACTCTTCTGCTTGTGTATATGCTGGGAATTAGCAAACTGGGGGTGTTGGAGGGTTGTGTAGCAGTATCAGATCCTTGGTAAAGCTGATGTGGCTTTATTTGCACTGTGCAGCTCAGGGGGCTGCATGAGAGATACCTGGGATGTTTCAGAGCTGCAGAAGAAATAGAAAAGCCAAATAGAATAGAGATCTGCACAATCATGTCTTTTGTTGCTGGCAGACATATGGTCAGGACATTGTGGTGGCCAGACGCTTAATTCTAGAGCAATGGGTGCAATATGTGCTTCTCAGTGGTCTTGGGGAGCAGGAGAACGAATAGATAATGTGCCTATTCCCCAAAACACTTATTCTTACTAAAACAATTTAAAATGTGATTTAAACAGCAGACTTTCTGGCCATTGTGTTCATGAGCAAAGCCCAAAAAATACCAGAAAAAGAATTTATTTTCACCAGAAGGGATGTCCTCAGCTCAATGCTGAAAAAAGTAGCACAGTCACTGATCTGAGCATAGCATTTGGGAAGGCATTTGCACAGTCAACATTTCCTTACAAGAGATTTTCCTTACTGCTGATGGAGTGCACCGATTCCTGTGCCAAGCAAGCAGGTGTTTTGGACCGAGAACTGTGGAAGGAGCAGAGTTAACACAAACAGATAATGGTTCACTGGACACCAGCACTCCTGGCCTTGTCCTCTACAGTGTCCCGAGAACCCTGGAGCACCTGACTGTGCACTTGTTTACTAAGAAGCAGGAAAGTTCTGCTCCTCTCTGGCTTGGCAAGGAGAAGCCACACTCCAGCAGGCACAGCACACAGTTCTGGCAAGGCCAGGGCAGTGCAGGTGCTGCTGGTGAAACGTTGGGGAAAAAAGCTGCCCTTTCTCTGGAGCAGGCAAGTCAGGCAGCAGCTCTGCCACTGCCTTGTGATGGCCCAGACTCTGAGATGCAGGAATGCCCTGTCTCTGAGATTGAATGTTTAATTAAATTCTGGCACCAGCTTAGCAGGATGGTAGATAATTAACCTGGACACGTGTGGGACTGGGAACCAGGCTGAAACACTAAGCCACTCCATGTGAACCGAGTGCCCGGCTAGAAACTTACTGTCAAATCTAACTAACCATGTTAGTAAACTGCTGAAGGAGACAAAGGTTTGATAATGCTGGCAAGCTCTGTGTGCTGCCTGTGTTTCCCTGGCCCCAGCTGGGTGACTGCCCGCCCTCAGATACCCACTGAGGTGACCAAGAAGGGGAGGCAGTGCTGGAGACATCTCTGACCTCGGGTTACTGCTGCTTTGCACACTGATGTCAGGGCTCTCAGATTAAACTTGGTATGAGCTGACTCTATGCAGAGATTAGGATGGTTCAGACAAATCCATATGCTTAACAATTTAAGAAATGCTTGTGAAATTTTCCCCTGAGTCTTCCAGCTGTTACATCCTGGGGACTGTCCCACCTTGGCCTCTGTATTTCCTGGTGTCAATCACTCCTTAATGTCTGCACACGAGAATGCTCTGTAGCACCAAACACCCCTTTGCTGATGGAGTGCTTCCTGCAGAGCGAGCCTATGTCTGAGGATAATATTAGCCAAAATCTGCTGAACCTTCTCTTACACTTGAACAAGGTTTCCAGCACTTGTGGCTGCAAGGGAAATATTCAGGGAATTAATTGTCTTCTCAAGGGCCTGGCTAGCTAGCATTATAGGTTTGGGAAAGGGTGAATTCCAGTGTCCTCACTAATTTTTCTTGCTCTGTGTCACATAGATCATGGTATGGTTTAAAGCTCAAAGGCCTGATGTTGCATGGTGGTACAGTGCCCAGCAGGGAAAGAGCACTTCAGACATAAGTTCTCAGGTGTGGATATGGTAAGATGTGGATCTAGTGAGTACCCCTTTGACAGCAGAGCCCTGTTAAGGGGGAGGAATTACAGTTCCAGTTAAAAACTAAAAATACCTGCTGTTCCAGTAGCCCTGAAAGTCGAGTTGGTAAAACAGCAGGAGACAGAATAGCAACTGTGAGACATCTATTTTAAACAGCTTAGTGACAGTTTTCCTGGACTGTGCAAGTATTTTGTATAATGTTGTAATGTTGCTTTTCCTCAGTGTAACTGTTGCTTAAAAATAAGAAATAAAACTACCAATGATGGAACAGGTACTATCCTTCCCAGATTGAAAAGTAGGTGAGATGAACACAAGACACTTACAGCACTGATAATACTCTAGCCTTCCATAAACGTTTGACCTCTACTCCTCAAAGAGAGTGCAAAGGAATATATACTGCTCTTCATGAAATGTGTGGCTTTGTGTGGTAAGGAAAGTGAGGTTATTGTTAAATCTTCCTTACCTTACTGTCATTCTGCCATTCACACCATAACCTGGCCCCTAAATACCACACCCTCTGTTGTTACATCAGAATAGGTTTTTCCTGTTTCTGCAATGTCACAGTATTTACTGAGTTATTTTCAGATTGCAGTCTGCTTTAGCTCAAGCCTTTACAGATGTTGTTCCTTCCTAAATGGGTACTTCTGGTTTGTACTGGTGGATCAGACTTCCTACACAAAGTTTGCCCTAGTTTTTTAATCATTCCTTTGGTTTCTGAGACTCATTTAAAATTAGGTTCTTGTCTTCAGAGTGTTTGAAACTCTTCCCAGGCTGATTCATGTGCATGTTTTAACACCGCATACTCTAATCTGTTTAACAAATTATTAGTGCAGGTGTTGAATGGTCCTGTGCTAAGAAGAGATCCATGATTCCCCAAAGGAATTGCCACCAGGTTTGTCAAGGAGCTATTTTGAATGCAAACTCTGAAAAAGTTGTACTTTACATATTTTGCTTTAAAAAATGGACTATAATATTTATTATAGTCAGGTTTAACACTTCTCTCTTTTTTCTCGTTGCCTGATATCTTAGTTATGCCAGTAAGGAGTATTGGATTCATTTGAAACAGCTTGTTCTTAACTGCCTGCTTTGTTGGCCTGAGCAGCTTACCAGTTTGTTGAATGAAAGCGCATATAAATTGATGATTTAATCTTTTCTTCCACTGCCTTTCTGACCTTTGAAGTCTGCCAATCGAAAAATCATTGCACCACCAGGAAATTAGGCATTTGGTATGATGCTAGAGATTTATCAGAGATGGTTCATTAGCTACTTCATGGAGTTCAAGGATTAAAAGTGCAGTCTGCTTGAGAAAAAGCAAACTTGGTTCATTCTATTTTTCCGCCATTACAACCTATGTTGTTCATACTCTTTTTAAGGTGAATCTTTTTTAAGGCGAAACTTTTTTAAGGTGCAACTTTTGACAGTCCTATTAAGTCTCAACTGAGCAAAAGGTAAAGACGACATGACATGGTCTGTATTTGCAATCTGCTCTCTGCTGTACACAAAAACTGTTGCCAATGTCAGTCTCTGGGTCCATGTAAACAGTGCTGGTCTGTCACAACAAAGACGGAGTATGATTTAAGCTGCTTGGAAATGTAATGGCAGACCCTGGCCATGATTGCAGTGGTTGCAGCTGGGGGTATATCTAAACAATAAGTTAAATCAGAAAGGGGCTTAGGTAGCTTTTAGGAAAGGTCTGAAAGAGCCAGGCAAGGAAGGACACATGATTCTGCAGAAGATCTCCTGTTACCCTCTGAAGGTTTATAAATAGCTTTGACCCTGTAAGGTGTATTTGTAGCAGTCTACAACTTGCTGTCATAGTGTTGTGAGATTTCATCACGTGTTTGCATTCAGCATCTAAAACTAAACACACTAAGCTGACGTAAACTTGTTCTGATCATTTCAATACTAACCCAAGGAGGAAAAAACCTCTTTTCCATTTTCATGTAATCTTCATGCTGGACCAGGTTCCAGCTGCCTGTCTGCAGCTGGCATAAATTCTGCACAGTGGCAGATCAGTTCCTGCCTCTACTGCTTTTTCTTGAGCCACAGCCATTAGCACAGCCCTGAACAGCCTCACCTGAACTCAAAGGTAAAGTCTGCAACTTTCCTGATGAGCTACAGGTCCCCCTGTACCTAAGGTACCTCCAGGGTTCTACTGCTACACATATTTCTGAGTGGTGGGCAAGGACTCTCAGCCTGACACTAACACATAAGAAATCTTTATTTTTAGATTTGAGCAATTTGAAAAGCTTAGCTTTCCTGAGAAGTGGAAAAATAGAAAAAAACAGTGAAAAACTTATTTCTGAATGTCTGTTATTCTCTTCTTTCTAGGTCAATTTCCATTTTTTTCTCCAAATATTTTGAAGAAAAGCAACTGGTGATCAAAGGTTAAAGCCTCTATTTAGCTTTTGCCATCTCCTTGAGACTTTTGTAAAGCAGTTCTTGAGCCCTCATTGCTGCTACTTTTAAGAACTACACTTACTATAGCAGTAACAGAAATACATTAGTTTAGTTAGTCATGGAGCCTTGGAAAAAAAAAGATAGAGAATATATAGGTGTACAGTAAACAAAAAAGTGAAGGTAGAAGGGGTTAACATGGATAACCTTTGTGAAAGTAGTAGCAAATACATTCACCAGTAGCAGGAGAGAATTCAAGCTACATTTCTGCTTCCATTCACAGATTGCTGCAAGTGCTGAATCTTTGGCTATGTGGCTTATACCAGCAGCTTAACTGTGGATCTGAGAGACAGCAGCTTTTGCAGAGGGTTCTAAGCAATGGCAGGTAAAGTCTCTGAAATGGAGCCTCTCTTTTTTCCTCTCCTGCTCCTTTTTTTCCCTCTTTCCTCCTCCTCCCTGGTTTAAAGCTTTCTGTAGGGCGAGACCATATAAACTTCTTGTATCCAGAGTATCCTCCTGCAAGTTATGCTAGAGATCTACTACTAGTTGGTGAAGAACCACATCTTGTTACATGTTTTGACTTGGACTTGATTAGTTTCATTTGATGACTTTTTTTTTTTTTTGAGGGAAGAGACACCAAAGAATTAATCCCTATCAACTGTTTTCCACAAGCAGTACCAAACATTAATGGTGTATGGCTGGAACTTTGTTCCATCTTTCATTTAGTCTTCTGCTGCCTCATGACCTTTTCACTTCCAAACAGTAACTGTATTTACCTAGTTACCTTGATGGTTACCTTGATGGTAACTAGTTACCTAGTTACCTGGAAGGATTTTAGCCTGTTTGGCTCTCAACAACCCAGAATTGCAGAGAAGGTAAGAGTGTGGACACTACTGGGCTAGCCAGCAGCAATATTATTATCAAATCTTAGGTGGTCTTCAAAAAACACCTGCCTATTAAAACAAAACTTGGATAAACTGGGTAGGAATGAGATGTGCTTGCTCATGACTCTCACATGCAAAGTCCATGTGAGTAAGAGTGTGACCTTTATGTCAGTACCGGATATAGGTAACACAAGAATGTTTTAAAGAGTGACTGTTGTCCCCTGGATCCCCTCTTGACCTTTGCTTCTTTTCTCCCAGTGTTCAGATAATGACATAAAGAGAGATTACTGCTTTGCAGCAACAACGACAAGGTTTCTTAGGTTGCAGTTTCACACTGCTAAAATGAACAGCCCTTCCTTAAAGGGGCACTCCTGCCCCCTCCTCTCTGTTCAGTGCTAACCCTTGTTTTTATCCCACTGCAAGCTGTTTTTCAGGGAGTTAAGCCTTTAGAAATCTGCTTGCTGCCTTTTCCAGTACTAGTTTTTGCTGGTTGAGCTTTGTGCACCAGCTCACTCGGCAGACTGGAGAGTCACAGTGTTGACAGAAACAGAACTGCCTGTTCCCATGGTACCCGTTAAAGTGCTGTAACTCATGAAATTAGCAGTGTTAAATGTTAGGCAGCACATCTGAATGTATCCTCCTCGGCAGGCAAAGGCTATGATCCACAGGCATAGTATTTTATCCACAGGAATATTATATCCACATAATATAATATCCACAGGAATAATCACAAGCATTATGATTGTGTCAAAGTGCTCCCTGTACTGCAGATTCTCTTGTATGTACATCATCCTGGCTTTTCTCATGGATGCAGCTGCTCTGCAGGATGGACATACAGATCTTTGTAACACAAAAGGAACACAAGCAATGCTGACAGGTGCCCGTGCAAAACACTGTAGCCTTTCTCATCATTGTCTTTATGCGGCAGAAATAACCTTCCCAGTTTGGGGACTTTGTGTGCTGTTGCAATTTCAGGAGTGAGGACAGTCCTATTAAGTTGTGATGTCAGTGGCATCACGTGCAGTGTTGTTTCAGGGAAATTTACATCTATGACTAAGCTTGAAAAAGAGATATTCATCCCATAGAGGTCATTAATAACAGACCCTGGGTGCAACAAAGATGGTCCATAAAGGGAAGGGAGTAGGATTTGGGACTCTGGATGGCAAGTCAGGGAAATGCTATCAGAAAGATCATACTATTATCATCAAGATGCATCAAAAAGGACAGCCTGACGCAGCTGTAACTTCTGGCTCTTTGTGTAAAGCCACCTGATCCAGTAGAGAAACCTGGCAAGGACAGTCACAGAGCCAACCTGTCAGACCTCCATCTGTATTGGAAAGCTAGTGGGTGTATCTTCAACTTCAGCTATCTTACAAATACCCCTTGGGATAGTCCACTGCCTTTACTGCAACCACCTAAAAGCCAGGCTGTGATAAAATTCTGCAGTTATGTAAAACAGACAAGAAGGTCAGCTGTCTACCTTGTCGTTACACACTTGGTTCCGAATAAGGATGCAAGCAGAGCATTATTTATTTTTCTCCTTTGCGTCCTTTTCGTTCTTTGCTCATCATGACCTGTTCCTGCATGAAGTTGCCTGCTCTCACACTCGCCTGGCACACAAAGCGCAGCACAACTTTTAGCCTGTTGTGCACTGTATGAGTAAAAGAGTCCCGATGGTTGTATTTAAGCCACCTCAGCTTTACTGACTGTTCCGACCTACGCCACACCGCAGGCCCAGACTTGTTTACGCCTCCGCTGCCACAAAATGGCTCCCGATGAGTGAGGGGGGCCCGCGCCCCGCCCTGACCTGGATTCCCCGGGGCGGGGCGTGGTCGCCGCCTCCGCCAATCGCCGCGCGGGGCGGCGGTGACGCNAGTCACCGGGCGGCTCCTGAGGCGCCCTGTCCCCGCAGCAGCGCCGCGCTCTCACAGCCATGAGCGGTTGCCGCGTCTTCATCGGGAGACTGAACCCGGCCGCCAGGGAGAAAGATGTGGAGAGGTTCTTCAAGGGATACGGCCGCATCCGAGACATAGACCTGAAGAGGGGGTTCGGGTTCGTGGTGAGTGCGCCCACCATCTCCCGCCCTCCCCCTTCCACTCCGGAGGGCCCCGCGCCCTCGGTGCTTAGTTATTTTTGATGTGCATGAAGCTGCTTCTAAAGAAAATGCGTTAACGTGGCCATAGAGGCACACTGCGTGACAAGTAAACATCTTTTCGTTTACTGGAGATGTAACTTTTTAACTTAGACTTTTGCTGTGGTGGTTTCACAGGAATTTGAGGATCCGAGAGATGCAGACGATGCCGTCTATGAATTGGATGGAAAAGAGCTTTGCAGTGAGAGGTGAGGTATCCTACTTCATGGATATACAAGCTTGGATATCTGAGATAAGCAGCGAGTCAATTTTAGCTTGCATTGTGTAATCAGGACTGTTTAAACTATTCTATGTGCATTTGGGTCGTTTTCCTCCCTGATTGCCGTGTTGGGATATGTAAGAAGAAAAAATGTAAATACGTGGTTTTCCATGTTTTCCTTTACCAGGGTGACAATTGAGCATGCCAGAGCGCGCTCGAGGGGCAGAGGCAGAGGGAGGTACTCTGACCGTTTCAGTAGCCGCCGGCCGCGCAGTGACAGGAGGTACGTGCAGTTTTGAACAGAGGCAGTTTAAAGAAGGGTGCTGTGGGCTCGTTGCATCCAAGGACTTGAGCTGGATTGAGCTATTAAAGGGTCTTACTTGTTTTTTTAGTCGTTTAATGTGGCAGTGGGAGGTTGAGGATTACAGAACTTCTCACATCATATTGTCATCTTTATGCTCCCTCCCAAAAGTATTTACTGCCTGTCCTAGATTGGTCGAGGCATTATGCAATTCGGGTTGTAGTGCGAGTGATAGCTGATACCAGCTGTTGGTACAGCCTTCGTTAATATTAACATCTTTGTACTCATTTACTAATAAAAGTCTGGATGGTCTATTTCCAAACAGAAATGCCCCACCTTTAAGAACAGAAAATCGCCTCATAGTGGAAAATTTGTCTTCTCGAGTCAGCTGGCAGGTTTGTTGAAACACGATTAACTATTTAGAGTTCGTTTAATGGATATATAATGTAGTGTAATTACTTTGTAAAATAATTAATTTAAATCTAAATTAGTAAAATGTTAATGTAATTAATGATTTTAAATGTAACTTAAATACTTTGAAAACTAGTTAATTTAATTTTATAATAATAATATAGTTATATTTATTTTCTCTTGTTTTTAAAATCCATTTTAACCACATATTAAACCCTTTATTTGCCAGCCTATCTGTGTCGTTGGCCTTATGACGAGGAGTGCCTGTGGGTTATCCTAATCGTTCTGTCTTGGTCACTCTTGGTCGGGCCTGGTTGACTTTCCAGTCAGCTCCTACAATGTCACTTGGCCACCTCTAGATCTGTGTTTGCCGGTCTAGACGTAATCGATGCACTCCTTAAAGTGCCACATTGCAGCGATCCCAGAGCGTTAACGAGATCTGATTCCTAAGTTGAGAGCTGTCCTTCCTGTAACGCTTCCGAATAACGAGGTCCTGGTCGAAAAGAGTTGAAAGATACGAAATTAGGTGGTCGTTGGAATCCTGATCGCAGTAAAGTGGTCCTTGGTGACATCGAGCATAGAGAATGTCTGGATCCATCCATAGTCTCCTGATAGGGAGGGCAGTGCGATTAATGGCTTCCATCGACTGGGTAGTGTTCGTCAAGTGGGTGGCGAAGAGCCAGTCGGGCATATGTCATGACGGTATCTCCGGTCGCTTAATGCAGTTTGCTGCTTGGCTAGCCTAGGGAATTGTTAATGAAGGTAAAGTAAACTATATTTTTAATGACATATGGGGCACAAAATAATTGGCGTTATGTAAATGTAATTCTGTATTGATATAAGATTTGTAATGTAAATGGAGACTGAAATAGTCCAAAAATATACGGGTAGTATTTCACACTCAGTCCAGTATATATACAAATGTGCTTTTTTATTTCTTTCTCTCTCTCTTTCTCTCTCTTTGTTGTTTAAGTTGTAAAATCATTAGAGACTAATACTTCTCTTAATGTTAAGATGCTTCTTAGTAGCATTTTGCTTAAAGCAATATGCCTTTTTTTTTTTTTTTTCATTTATTTCGTGCCCTAAAATAGATAATTCAATTTTGATAGAATACAAGTATGGCAGTTGCCATGTTTGTGATTAATCTAACATCTTCTCTTTCAGTAGTCATAAGTTTCTTTTGTTTTAAACTATTTTTGTATAGATAAGTATTAGTTTCACTTCTTTGCATAACATAAGTGGTCTTGTGTTAGGATCTCAAAGACTTCATGAGACAAGCCGGGGAAGTAACCTTTGCGGATGCACACAGACCTAAGTTAAATGAAGGGTAAGCTTTTCAAATCACCTCTTGAAAGCGGTGGAATAATACCTGTATATATAATAGTTGGAAAGGGAAGTTGGCTACTTTTCAGTGTCAGCAGCTGTTCATGGTTTAATTTAGCTACCCTTTGAAAATGCATTTGGTATTTGGGAAGGGGAATGACCACATTTCATTTGGAGTGAAAGTCACACCAAGTCAGGGATAATTACACTGAGCAGTGTGTGGAGGTTTATTAGGTAGTTTTGGGGTTTCTGTTTCGTTTTTTTACCCAGTGTAAATTTTGCTTGTGTTTGTAAATACAACTTTTAATATAGTGAGCTTTGTGTTTGAGAATTTTTTTGTGTTGTTTTTTGTAGGGTGGTTGAATTTGCCTCTTACAGTGATTTAAAGAATGCTATTGAAAAGCTTTCTGGTAAAGAAATTAATGGAAGGAAAATCAAACTAATCGAAGGCAGCAAAAGACACAGGTATGCATTTCTAGTCTCTTAAATCATGCCTAAAATAATTGAAGTCAGTGACTAGGCATCCGAGCTGAAGACCAGTGAATTGCCCGGTTGTTTCCGTGTTCCATGAGGTTCCGTTGCTGACACTGGTGCTGTTTTGTTTCCTCAGTAGGTCCCGAAGCAGGTCACGGTCACGGAGCAGAAGCTCATCCGGGTCCCGTAGCCGTTCTCGTTCCCGCAGCCGCAAGTCTTACAGCCGGTCACGGAGTAGGAGCCACAGCAAGTCTCGATCAGTCAGTAGATCTCCAGTGCCAGACAAGAGCCAGAAACGTGGTTCTTCCAGCAGATCAAAATCTCCATCATCTGTGGATCGGCAGAGGTCTAGATCAAGGTCCAGATCTGTTGACAGTGGCAACTGAACTATAAATAACTTGCCCTGAGGGCCTTTTTATAAACCATACTTGCTAAAACTTGTGGTAAGTATGTGACTTTCTGTGGGGAAGGGTTTGGATGGGGAGGAGGGAGGGATGGGGGAACTTTGTAGATGTGGACCATGGTGGGAAGGGTTATTGACTAATTGTATTAAATGTTTTTTGATAACCCTTTTCTTGCTCACGTTTTCTGTGAATGTTGAAGTGTATAGTTTGTGTATATTGACAGAGCTCTTCATAAGTAAAGCAGACAAATTTTTTTGTATTAAAGTCATCTGAACACTTAAGTCTCAGTATATTCAGCTGTTGTGAATAGCAACTCAAAAACACTATTTTCTCTAGTAGCTTTAGGCATCTAAGAGCTCTATATGTGCTGTACATAAAGCTTTATTTCAGAGGGTATTTTTTTGTGCTTTTGGGACATTGTTTCAGTTATAGGTCAGCAGATTAAATGCTGATCAGTACTGGTAATAAAACTTTATTTTAAAATATTTTCATTTAATATGACTTGCACTACACTAAGAAAATGCCCATTTCACTACCGTGTAAGAATAATATTCTATAAAGCACTCTTAATTCTTGATACTGAAGAATGAAATAGTTCAAATAAACTATAAAGAAACATTTCTGGTTTGTTCTGAGTGTTAATACAGTGTGACTGCATTAAAACACTTTTTGCACTGAGTCTGTGGCAAAGTGATGACTGTTTTGGATGTGAGGGAAAACTAGTTTCCTTTTAAATACATCATGGAATGTCCTTGGGTGTCTCTTATGCTTTGAAACAAGAACAATCATGCAGTTATAGTTCATAGCAAAAAGTGGAACGGATGAGTCACTTAGCTTTTAATCACTTTGGATCATAAGGGTGGAATGCTGAAGATGGATGTGGTCAGCATACTTCATTTGTGTGTTCACATGCTTATGAGAACGTTGTAGATAAACAACTCTTAAGGCAGTAGTCTTTGTTCTGGTCGAAGAGGGATTTTTTAAGTCGGTGGGTGGGAGGGAGGAGCTTTTGTTACCCTGAGGTTCTGTGTTCAGTGTTTTGTTCTTTCCAAGGGCAGCAGTCCTCTGCAATCCCTGTGTTTCTTGAGTCCTCACCTGCAGCAGAGCTTTAGAATTTAATTTTTAAAATAATGGTTTTTTGTGAAGTGCTTTATAAAGCTATTCTAGTAATCTGCTGAAACCTTTAAAGAGGTCATCATAGTGTAGGCTGGAATTTGGGTAGATGATAGGAAATGCAAGACTGTTCCTCTCAGACCGGGGTCTGGCTTTGTGGGAGGTTGGTTGGTCTGTGCAGCCCTTCTGCCTTCCCTGTTGCAGAGTTCTTGGGGGCCCAGCTAATAAGGAGGAGCTTTTGTGCCTTGTGGATTGGTCTGTGTTAGAGTTATGTTTTTAGTTCCAGCCCTTGCCTCTGAATCACATATTTAAGAACTATCACTAAACCCTACACCCATCATAAATCATTGCTTACATTAACACTTAACTAAAAATACAACCCAAATTCCAATACAGAAACAAAAGAAAACATTATCACATAACTGAATAAGAGTGCACAATTTACACAAAATCCACCCCTAGATTCTTCACAACAGTTACTACAGAATTTGACATTGCTCAGTAGTTGTTTTGCTTATAACTTATTCCAATTATTATAATCCTTATCTCAAAATTCTAAGTCTATCCCCCTTCCCCCTACGGGCCACCAAATTGTCATGGTTTGACTGACACACAGCCACTGTTTCTGGGAGAAGGGGAAAAAAACCCTCAACTTTTGTGATAAGGGTTATAAGCAACTTTCATTAACTATTTCACAAGCAAAACAGTCTCTAACTTAGAATACTAAGAATTCGCTACTACTACTAAAATCAGAGCTTAGGAGTTTGAGAAGTTTGATAGATGTTACACCTCCCCCCACCCCTCCCTCTTTCAAAGATCTCCCTCCTTCCCCCAGCGGCCCAGGAAGACGGGAGTGGGGGGGTTATGGTCAGAGGCTGTTCCTGCCACCGATTTCAAAAGAGAAGCCTGACCCCATGCTTTTCCTGTGGGGGTTTTCTTCCCAAAAACAGTCTGTTACAAAACTGCATTGTTTGATTATCACTACACTACACAGCTTTCCAGGTATTGTTGTCACGTAAGTCACTTCACCATAGGTACAGCCATTCAGGTGCTGCTTGGCTGCTTCAGTGAAGGTTCTTACAGGCCACCAGTCCTCCCAAGAAATGCTGCTCTGCTGCTCCAGCGTGGGTCTCTTCTTCCCACAGCCCACAGGACTCCTATCAGGCCCCCACTCCCGACAGGGACATCAAATGTCCCAGAGGATCACAGCCTCTTTTTTTCCAGCACTTATCTGCTCCAGCGTGGAGTCTTCCAGTCTTCCATGGGTTTGCAGGCAAATCTTCACTTCCTATGGCCCCCCCACAGGTTGCTGGGGCCCTATTCTCCTCCAGCCTTGGTGTTAATCAAACTTCTCACTCTTCTCTCTTTTAAGTGGCCTTGCCTTTTTTTTCCTTCTTAAATATGTTATCACAGAGGTATTACCAGCTGACCTTGGCTAGCTTGGAGCTAAGAAATTTCCAGCAGCTTCTTAAAGAAGCCTCTCTCATAGCCCCCCCAGCTAATAAAACACTCTGGCTACTTAAAACCACAACAGTCTGTTAAGGTGGCAGTGTATCAGACTGCCAGGTGCTCCTAGGAGCAGCCAGCCACAGGAGGGGCAGATCCACAGTTAACTGGATCATTACTAGTCAGCTTTGAGCAATGGGAAGCTTCATTCTCAGAGGCTTGGTGGTTTAGATGCTGGATCACCTCCAAGAGGTCTGGAACAAAGGCAGCATTGACAGGGGTGGAAGGTTCATGGGGAAGGGAGGGGACAGGTGGGAAGGGTTGCTGTGTTGAGTCACTTGATCGTGCTTACTTGGATGATGATGGGCATCTGTGTTCAAGTGGGACTTGGCTTCAACTGGAACCCAGCTAGCTGAAGGCACCTGATGTTGGGAAAAGAGTGGGATGTGACACACGTCTCTCAGGCTAAAGGTGATGTGCTATGTGCTCTATAAGTAGTTCTGAATTCTGTTTCTAAACCACACCTTGCAGGCAGCATGAGTAGGTGTCTGCATTTTCCCTGGGGAGCTGGCTGTTGATGAGGAATTCCCAGTTTAAAACAAACTCTCAGACTTTGCATTGTGGGGGGTTATGTTGACTTCTGGCCAGAAATGATTCTGTGTTATTAAGCTTAGTTTCTTGGTACGAGCCTGTTTATCCTTGGATTACTTGAGGGTACAATGCACACTTTGGACATTGGAGGTGTTAGTGCCAGTCTTCATTTGTACTGGTGTGTGTAGTAGGACCATAGCTAAATGGTGTCCTGAACAGGTGTGTGGTGAGCACATTCAAGGTTCCTCTGTTCTTAGAGGTACAGCTTGCTGGGCTCAGACTCAACATGGTAAGGCAGCCATGGTCATGGTTTTTGTGGCCTCTGCTGTGTGGAGAGCAGGGATATGTGGTATGGTGCCTGGGGTTTGGAAAATGGGAGCAGCCAGCAATCCATGGGCTGCTCAGCTGTGCACTGGATCTTGCTGGGTTTTGCATAGAGAAGCTTTCACACCTCATTTTGGGTCTTTGTTAGAGAAATCACATTAGTCTCCTGCGATGTCTTCAGCAGTCCCTTGCAGTCCCTTCCAACGTGTGCTAGCAGGACAGTTATAGGTAAATGAAGTTAAAAAAGAGAACTGATGTGGGCAGTGAGTTTCATACAGACAAAACGGGGCAGTCACTTGGGACCATGGCCCTAAGCTGTCCTAAAGGGTTGTCATAATGACTTGGAAGTCACTGGATGTCTCCCTCTGGGCTGGCAGGGAGAGGCTCAGTCTGGAGTGAGGTCTTCAGGAAATAACAGGGTGAGTGCAGATAGCTCCGTGGCAATCTCTTCGGCTGATGTAAAATTACAGATAAAAGTTACACAGAACTGCTGGAGACCTGTAAGCTGGCTGCAGAAGGTGGAGCTCATAAGATTGTGATAACAGATGCTGCAAAATCCATGTATTGTTTCCCTGGTTTCCCACTGTTTCTTCAGGGTCTTGACACTGGTTTCATTTCTTGAACACTGTGCCTATACCTGCACAGATCACTTCGCCTGCATTTGAAGAAAGAGAAAAATGGGAGACTAGGCAGTTCTGAAAATAGGTTATGGAAAGATTGTGACACAGCTACAACTGGTATTGCTGGGTGATTGAAAGCAAGAGGAAGAAGCTTGGAACTCCCGCCAAAAGATTGAAGCCATGCTGTTTTCAGTGATTTATGATTCAAAGCCTGGAAAGCCACCCTTTGTAAGTGTAGTCTTGCAAGCACCTGTGTGGCTGTTTCCAATGTCAAGTGCTTTGCACTGAAGGCACACCTGAAGACCCAAATGCATGCATTTTTTCCCTCCATTAACACTAACCCTTCTGCATAGCTATAAAATATGGTAAAGTGACCCTGCAGCTGCTCTGCTGCTTCTCTGTTCCAAGGGACTGCAGAAAGCTGGACTGTAAGCATCAGAGCAGTGACTTGGGGATCTAATTCCACAGCGCATTCTTCAACCACCTTTGCAGTCAGACAGCTGGGCTTTGGCATTATGGACCTGCTGAAGTTGGAGGAGAGTCTACATTGCAGCTACACCAATATTGTATATACCTTTAAATAAGGTTTTAAGCTCTTTATGTATTTCTCTAGCAAAAGATTCAAATGTTTCCTTCCTTCAGCTGCAGTACTTGGCAGTTGTGTCCTCTTCTTCCACCACTCTAAAAGCAACACCTTTCAGAGAATTACCAGCTTGCAGCAAAGCTGGGATTTGTTGCATTAAAGAATATCTAAGATTTTGTGTAGTTTTAGTCACACACACATGTTCTTTACATGTGTGTCCTAGTTACAGGGGCTGGGACTGGTTTATCTCTATGAGGGTATAACCAAAACTGTGTATTCTACACCCTCTGTGTCATTCCTGATGGGCTGTTAATGATAGCTTAAGCACTGAAGTGTGAAAACCTGAGCACAGATAGTGTCGATAGTATATAGCTATATGAAACATTCTGCTGATGCAACAAGTCATAATTTCTAACGTCTCCAGTGACGTCTGAATTTTTGACTGTGATTTGAGTTTAATGTGTTGTGTATTAATGTATTAAGGTGAGTTAAAGGGTAACCGGATTCTACCTTTGCAAAGCCACGCTTCATTGGTAGTTACATTGTAAGTTGGTTTAGATTGGAAAGTTAAGGAATACAGGAGCATAGCTGTACTTGCCATTGGCTTGCTTTATTTTGTCATCCTACAGCCCAGGATGAGCACAAGTCCCTCTTCAAGCAGAAGAACAAGTAGAGTAGTGGGAAGAAGTACAGGGGGCTCATGATTTCTGGGGTGACCTTGAGGACAGCTGAGCAAAGCAGTTTCCACGCACACTGCCTGCCCGCAACTGAAGGAGGAAAAGATTACAGAGGAGGAATAAATTACAGATTGAAAACACTTTCAAACAACTCAAAAAGAACCCTGCCCATCTTGCTACTCTAATGCTGTATGCATTTGTCTGCGGCTAAAAGCTGAGTTATCAGGAACGATACCGAAATCTCTAGAAAGTTTTGCCTTGTGCTCCCTTTGGAATGGGCAAAGGCACTTCATGTTATGAATGTGGACTTTGTGCTTAATGGTCTTTGGAGGGCTTGTGTCCTGCTCTGGCCTCTGCAGCTTCCTGCAGGGAAGAAATCTGCTGGGGTGGTAAGGATTCCAAGATGTGAAGGTGAAAAATAGGATCAGCAGGATTCTTACCTGATTTAGGTAGGATGAGGAAGGGAAGAAGTGGGTTTTATATGCAAGTTCATCCTAAATTCCTGGGGCTGCAGCTGAATGGATTCAGTGGTTGGCAGTAGCAATCAGCTGGGGAATAATTATGTCACTTGGGGTTTGAGCTCTGTTGGTATTTCTCAATTCTTTGGTGTTTCGTTTGGGTTTTTTTGGTTGGTTGGTTGTTTTTTGGAGAGTTTTTTGTTTGGTTGTTTGATGCTATTAATTCTCTTCCCCCAGATTCATTACCAAGAGCAGAGGCTGGTAGTATGTGCTTAGCAGGTCACTAGGGACCTTAGTCAAAACCCTCCATCCATCTGCTTGTTTAGTGCACATTCCACAGTGATCAGGTACTTGTGTCAAAAAACCCTGCTTCAGCTACTCTTCCCTTCTCTGATGAGCCAAGCAGATGTTAAAGTCTCTTCTTTCCCCATTCAGGGTGTGGGAGTTACTGTCTTGGGACCAGCTTGCACTGTGTCCGCTTGTATTCCTTGGGCCTGTTGTGGGAGACTGCGATCAGTATTCTACAAAAGTACATCCCTGTTGAAATCCATGTTTTCACTATTGCTGCATAAACTAGAGCTGCCATACCCCTCTGTTACGTTAGCGACAGAGAGTGAGGGGAGTGGGGGGTCTGTGGGAACATTCTGGTCATTAATCTTGAAGGCTGCAGAGAGACCATAGCCCAGCAGGAATCCAACAAAAGGCATTAAGGCAAAAGATCTCAGGAGGGATGGTGAGAAGACAGCTGTGACACTGCTTCCCATATTGGCCACAGACAGAACGATTATTGCAGCAGATGACAGTAGAAGCACAACCATTCCTGCCTTACATAAAAGTGGTTAAGACATAGACAAGAGAGAACTCCATAGCAAAATTTGTCTTGGCTGTTGGAAGCAACAATACCCAATTCCCTGTCCATCATGTGTAAGTATATAGTGAGAGTGCATAGGGGCCTTTCATGGACATAAATGTTACGAGTAATCAACAAGAGACAATCCTGGGGTATTCCTAGAAGGATCTCAAATAGCCAAATACCTTTATATGGTCTGTGGTTTATGTGGTTTGTATGGTCTATATGCTAAATGGCTGGTGCTTGGTCACAGTTAAAAAACTGAAGCAAACAAAGGAAAGCAACATAGGAAGTTGGCTAAAAAATGTTTGCCTGGAAAAGATGGAGGACTTCTCTTTGGGAAAATATTTTAATGCATAAAGCGGTGTAGTGGATGTCTTGAGTTCTATCCTCAACTCTTCCATTGATTTGTGGGATGCCTTAAAGACATTAATATGTCTGTGCCTCTGTTTTTGAAAACTTCCTCAAGGTCCTTGATTGAAAGGCAACTAGCACAGGATACTTCCTATCTTGGTGATAAAGCTGGTGTACTCTGGTTTCTTCTCATTCAAGATGATGCTGATGGCACAGGGGATTAGCATCAGCAGCAGAGAGGTGATTATTCTTTTGTAAGCTACCTTGCCCTCCAAATCACCCTCATATAGTCCTCCTGAGTAAAGGTATGGAAGCAGTGGCAGTAGTCCAATTTCCAGGAACATTGAGCTCAATGCTGAGATGAAGAAAGGACCCC
Source organism: Calyptomena viridis (assembly GCA_013390005.1). Classification (NCBI taxonomy): domain Eukaryota; kingdom Metazoa; phylum Chordata; class Aves; order Passeriformes; family Eurylaimidae; genus Calyptomena; species Calyptomena viridis. The sequence goes on from WEIV01004843.1 coordinate 20,079, forward strand.
TCAGTAGAAGAACATCACTTTTTTTTTAAATAGAATATGCTAATTTTATTACTCACCTGGACACGTGGTTTTACTAAAAGACTTTACCTTGCTCTTTCCCAACTTGTCGCTGAGATTTCTCCAACATCACTGTCAGGTTATAGAAGGATGGAAAAGAGAGATGACTCAAGTTTTATACAAGTTCAGAAAGGACTCTTGTCATGAGTAAAATTCACATTTCAGAAATTCACAACTAACAGAGGAACTAATACTTTATATTTTCATGCTGGATCTTGTTTTATCACTGGGATTTTTTGGAGAGTGCTGTTCCACTAGTTCATTTCTCACTGGTGCAGCCTCTTCAGGCAGTGTGATCAGTTTATACAGAGCTATGTGGATAGATACAGCATATATATACGGTATGTACTGCTCTGTGGAGTTGAAAAAGTGTTCCTGTACCCATGTGATCAAGAGCAGCATGCCATATGCTTCAGAGAAAGGTACAAAATCCCATTTTATTGTAAAACTGGGAGAAATTTATTCATTGAGCAATATGAGTGCTTTAAAAAAGTTTTGGGCTTAGTATTTCAGTCTTTGTCCAGCTTCTTGGGGCCTGCTAATATGATTTAAACTAATTTCTGAATATGACTACATTGGCCTGAACAACCAACAGGTACTTAGTTTTCCTTACCCGAGGTTCATGTCCCTTCTCAATGCCAGGCTAAACATGTTGGAGGGGTTTCCCCCTGAGCAGCAGCCACAGATGAGGATGGCCAGGGATTCCATAGCACTCAGCTGGAAGAGCTTGCCCAATACAAATGCTGTCAAGGGCATGATAGTGCACTGAGCCATTACAGCAATTGCCACACCTTTGGGTTTCCTGAGGTGAGTTGTGATTTTGGCTATTTCCATCACACGTCCCAGAGACACTGTGATGGCGAAGAGGACCACAATAAGGATTGCATTTAGGGCTTTGTCCATGGCCTGCTCACCAAATGCAAACAGTGGTGCCACACTGCTTGAGGGGCTGCTTTGTGTGCAGCCTGGCCTCCAAATCTTTGGGCTCTCAAAAGCTCCCCGGGCTTTGTTCATCCTGTTGAAGGGTTTAGAGGTCCCTTCTTCTGTAAGTGGCTGGGAAAACAAAGGAGAAATTGATTCAGAAGTCTAAACAACATTCAATCAATGCAAGCAAAACATGATCTCTCCTTCAGGACATCACTCTTACCCTTCAGCAGCTGTTGAAACAGAAATCCATGTTTGGAGCAATCAGCTGTGAACCCCATTCGCTTCAGAAATATGCTGTGCAGTTTGTGTAGCTTCTGCTCTGGTCACCCACCACTTCCAGCACCCACTCTCACAACGAGAATGAGGACATAGCTGGTGAGAGCAAGAGGGAGACCTGTTCAGAAGTTATAAAGACAGATACTTTATCCAAAGGAAAATGAGCCACAACTCCACTCATCCACAAAATACTGCTAAGGCCAATGCTTAAAAACATGATCCATTCAGCGTACTTTGTTTTTAATGAGGGTTATAAAATACTTATTCTTCTGGCCATAAATCAATCTTTTGATAGGAGGTCTAGGAAGAAACTTCTTCTGTGAGTAATTTCCCTAGTAGACTCTTACAGGCCTTAATGTCTTTTTTCCTGATGTAATAAGTCTGACAATGTCTAGAAATTTTTTGGTTGCATATAGGAATTAATTCTCCAGGCCTTAATATCCAAAATATTCCCTCAGCATTGAGGAGAGGTTCTGCACGATAGGAGTCTCAACTGACTTCTGGAGTGCAAGGCTGTGCTCAACAAGGACTGCAGCGCTGCCTTCAGGACCTGAGGTGTTTTGCACCGTGACCCAGCTGGGGCTGCAGGCATCACCCAAGCTCTCCAAACAAATCCAAATAGGCAGCTTAGCCCCACCCCTGTCTGGTACCTGCCTTGTATTTTCAGTACAAGACTGCATGGCACAACATGCACTCAGTGCTCTGGTGTGCAGGGAAGCAGGACCTGAGCAGCTGGTGCTGGGGCAGAAAGAGGGACTGGAAAGGTGGTTGATCCTCCAGCTTCTTCAAGGGTGACTGATGCTCAACCCCCACTGCTCATCCCACACTGCTTCATCCTTGGCTGCACAGAGAATGAACAGGCAGATTATGCCCACTGTGCTGGGGACCAGCACATTGCCTCAGCACATGTCCTCAGGTGACATTCTTCCTGATCCCTCAGCAGATTTTGCCTTCATTTAAGACATGTATTGCCTTCAAATTGACCTGAGCTATCCCCTAGGTCCAGGGAATGACTCTAGAAATATAGAGAGCTGAACACATTAGACTAGAGCAAAGTGAAAGCAGTTACCTTATGTGCCTGTGGATGCAGCTGTAGGAGGCTTCCATCAGATCACTCGTTGCTCCATCCCTTCCTGCCCGAGGTTGGTGAGTGAAAGCACACTTCTGTCCTGTTTCCCTTTGGTAGAATCCTGTCCTTTGCTTGCACAATATAAAGTGTAGGTCTAAAAGAGCCCCATACATAGGGAAGTTGTTGTTATAGGATAGTTGTATTACAGGACTGGGCAACGCATTTTAACCAGGGAAGTTTGCTGCACTATGGCTGAGCTCTAATCCCTTTGCTGAAGGGCATTATAATGCTGCAGTAACATGTCCATCGCTCCTATTCATCTGGGAGCTCGGTAGGCTCAGCTTCTCCAGCTCTATTGCTCTGGAAACGCTGCTGGCAGCAGGCAGGAATGTTGGAGCTATTCTCCCTGTTCCTCCTCACTTGCTCTTGCTTTGTTTGGAAACTTTATTTTCCAGGCTGGCAGCCAGGCCAGAAAAGCACCAGCAACAGCTCAGGAGGCCAGCACAGGTATCCCCCTCCAGCTCCTGGTGGCTCTGCACATCCATGCTGATGTGCTGATGTGACAGCTTTTCTTATACCTTTGTGAGTACCACACCACCATGTGTGGGGACATGGGTCCTTCCCATAAATCATAGGTTGTGTCACTGACTACTGCCTGGTCTCATTGCTGGGCCCTGGCTGAGCAAGCAGGAGGAGGTGGCCTACAGCATTTTTTGTGTTTCGTTTTTCCTTGAGCATCTGCAAGATTCCCAGACACAAGCAATGGCTGTCGAAGCAGCCATTGAGCAAGATCCGTAGGAATTAAGAGAAAATGTAGGTGCAAAGCCCACAGCAATTCCTTATCTCTTTCTACCCTTCCCTTCATGTTTTTCTTTCCTGCAAATTTCCAGCCTTCCTAAGGAAATGTTTGTTTTTCACTGTATTTGCCTTTTAGCTGTGCACGAAATTTTGTAAGAGATATGAAAAGGGTGAATACAAGCAAATAAGTAGTTATAAAATGTCACTGCCTCCGCAGCACCCAGAGCCCCCTCTTTCCCTAAACTCAGTGCAGCTCAGGTTTTAAAATGACAATGTTCTAACGCTCTCACTCTTTGTCTTTGCAGGGCTGTAGAAGAATGTTTCAGCTACTCTAATAATTAAAAAAATGCCTGCTAGTTTTTCATTGTTTAAGCATCCCTGCTGGTTCCCTGTAGTTAATGGAGGAAAAGTCATGGGAGCCAAGAGAGAGACTGGTCGAGAGAAGCAAAATAAATTAGGATCATTATTTCACCCTAGTTCATGCTGGGACATCCAGTTGTTTTACATGGGTACTGGAGCTGGGAGTTTGCATTCAAATGTGTCCGGAGAGCTGCTCTAAAGATGCTGCTTCCTGTGGTGGACCTGGGAGGTTGGATGGCTGGAGGAAGGAGCATGCTGCCGAGAGGCAGTGGGCCTGGGTGTTGCATGGGCATGCTGCTGGTAGCCTGCCATGTGCTGCTGCTGAGCTGCCGGCCACATTACCTCCCTCTGTTCAGAGGAGGTTTGGCCTCGGAGTAGCTGCCTGTTTCATCCCTAGGCAACGCGTGCCTTTTCCTTCCTTCGGCTGCTTCCTGGAACGGTTCAGTTCCTAAAAGGTAAACTTCCAGCTTTTCTTCTGATGTTCTCCACTTCGTCTCGCTCAATTTACCCACGCTCCAGCAGCCTCCCCGGCGCAAGGGTTTTGCCTGTACGCGAAGCGGAGGAGTTGCAGAGCGGAGGGTCCTGCCCGGCTCCTGCCGCTGGAGGGCAGTGCCCGCACGCCCAGCGCCCCGCCGCTCTCCGCGGGGAACACACCTCCGAAACCAACAAAGCCTCACCGTAGATCAACTGTATGAGGTCAGATACTCCCGAATTCAGAGATATGGTGTAATACAACAGGCATCATGGGATACTTAACAAGCCGGAGGCGTTAAAGGAGGTATTTAGAAAAAGAATAAGAAAATGTAGGCAAGTTTGCAGACTTCCTGTTGGAGCTCAAAATGATCTGTGCTGTGGACTTCTTTTTTTTTTTTTTTTTTTTTTTTTTTTAAGGACGTAGTAGTTCATGCCTTCATAATGCAGCTTTGTAAATTCATCTGGTAAATACAAAATGGCTTTCAGGGCTTTCAGGGTGGGGAGGTGAAGCCCAGTTCTCTAGTTTGTAGCTGTGATAATCACCTCTTTTGTGTTTTTACAGAATTTAATGTAACTTGAGCTCAGTTCAATGGTTGCCCAAAGGCCCTATTTCAGCAGATGTGCCTGACAGAAGCAGCAGTGCTTGATTTATGTCAGATTTCACACTCTGTTGGCCCACAAGACAAGACATGACTTTGACATCTAGTGTCCATATATTGCTCAGGTAAGTTTTGAGAAAACAGTGAGAACTGCACAGTTATGTGCTTGGCTAATCGATTTGCTCATTTCTGTGTGATTTTGAGGCAATTTGCCCACAAGCAGGGCACTATGCTGGAGTGGCTGTCAGGAGATCTTCAACAAGGAGATCTTCTTCAGATAGAAGCATGACTCATCATGACTTGTTCCAGCTGTGGCTCCCTCACACCACAGTTTTGGTACTCTCCACATTTTTTCACTTCCATCCTCACCTGAGGATGCGTCCCACCTTGATGAGAAGACTTCCAATTAAAATCTAGTCTGTTCTGTCCTGTCACAAGAAAAATTCTGTGTTTGGGGTGGTGGTTAGCTCTGCTTGTGTCTCAGCCCCCTGCAACAGAGTCAGAAATGAGAACAAATTGAATGGGCTTGTCTTGAGATGCAAACCATTCACCATCTGGCATGAAGATGTCTGGGCACAAGCTGCCATGTACCACTGGCCAGGTCAGCTTGATGCCACAGTGATGGCCACACTCCCCTTTCCTCATCCCCATGCTGGATGTTAGTGTGTTGCCACCCAATTCTGCGATGGGGGTGACTGTCTGGCATGTCAAAGGGAAGGGGCACATATGGAGCTGGGGATGGAGAGGCTCCCCCAGCTCTGCATGGTTCTGCTGGACTCCCTGCAGCAAAGCTGAAGGCCCTGCCATGATACCAGGAGCACGCTCTGGAGACTTCCTGCAGCCGCTGGGAAATGCCAGGAATGGGCAGCACTGTGATCTGCACTTCACTGCCCAGCTCCAGCATGGATGGGGGCCCCATCCAGCACCCAATGGCAGAGTGGCTGGGACCTTGCATCCCTGTCTTCCTGGTGGCAGCTGTGCCCTGTTCCCCAGTGCTGGGCATTTGCTGGCTCCCTGCCCCAGTGGTGCTACTCAGCAGTCCTGGGCGTAGACAGGAGTCAAAGTTGGTTTCATTTATTCAAATCCCGTTTTGCGTACGTCGGGCTTAAAAATCCCATGACTACCTCTTATACAATTTTGTTTCATAGGAAAATAATTAATTTTGCAATTAAGCTGTGCACAGAACAAATGAGGTAAGAGCACTCTGTATGGATTAAATTAGTACCTGCTGAGACAAAGTGCCAGCATCTGTCTGGTTTAGTGACACTTATTTTAAACAGTCAGAGGAGGAGATGCTGCACCCTTTGTAGTTTTTCTAATGGCTTCATCCCAGCCAGAGACCCAGAGTGGGCTCAGTAGTGTCAGCTGGAGCATGCTCCATTTGGTCAGCAGTGAAAAAGAAGCTTACTCTGATGCCTCTTCTCTGTGTTAGGGAGGTTGTTTTAAATTTGAGTTTGCTGGCCAGGTAGGCATTGTTCATACCTTGAGCAGTGTGGGGAGCTCCAGAGAAAGACAAAATGCTCCTGAGAGCACAAGGCACTTCAGCCGTTTAGACCAACATTTCTATCATATCACTGAATCTTCCTCTGAATTTCTAGAGCGAGGCTTTCCACCAGCACTGGAAAGTGCCAAAGGACCTTGGTGGGAGGGAAGGATCCTGCCCCATCCTTCCAGTGGTGTTGCTACCCTAAGGAATTTACTACAGACAGAGAACTCCATTTCTGGAGAAGGGTGATTTTTATGGTAGGTAAACACCAGTTGCCATGGATTTCTGGCTGCTGTGGAAGATTCTCTTTCCCTAAGGAGCTTTTAGCAGCAGGCAATGTGGTGATATGTGGGAAAGACTCTGTTTTCCCTTGGTGAAAGCAGGCTGCAGGTCTGGGGCAGAAATCTCCCTGCTGATGGGTTGGGGGGAGCACTGGGGGCACCCCATGTTCCCAAGTACAGAGGGTGTTTCTATTTTTACTGTCCCTGCCCACAGGAAGGGTGTCAGCATGGTGTTAGAGCAGGTTCACCTCAAAGGCAGATTTTTTCTTTAGAAGGAAGCGTGTTCATGTCTGCAATGCTTATTTTTCTCTGTAGGAAAAGAGATATTATTGTCTACTGTAGTTACTCATTAACTATGTATTTTAGTGTGTCTAGTTAATCTTGACTGTTTCATTTCTTTAGGGACCAGATGTCAAAGACAGCCTCAGAAAAATCTGACTGCGTAAGTTTTCTTGCAATTTTGACAAAATGCTGTCAGCAGGACAGCAGGGCATTCCTTAAGCCTGTATAGCCCTAACTATTTCTTTTAACTTCATGGGAGAAATGAGCCTTATCTACTGCCCTTTTGACCTTTGCCAGTTGATAACTATACAAAAAATGCTGTTTTCTCTCTGGGTCATGTGAGAAACCTCTTTGGCATGAGCTTGGGAGAGCTGATCTGAGCAGCAGAAGGTTGCTCAGTCCCTTGTCTAGCTTCCAGCTGTGGATACCGTACACCTGCAAAGGGCCATTGCACCTTGAGCTGAGGTAAGTGTGCTTTGTTTATATCAAAGCTTATATTTTAAATAATTTCATTGGATAGATTGTGCTCAAGTTCTAATGTTGTAGCTTTCAACTGCTCAGTTAGTGACATGTACTAGCCCTCCTTCCTACATAATGAATAAACAATAAAGGAGATGGTTAGAAAAGTAAGAAATAAGGTGATCAGGAACAGCCAAGGATTAATGATAGTGTTCAAGACCCTTATGTAAAAGCCCAAGGAGAACCAGGAGGTCTATTACAAGGTAGACTCATCACCCAGGTTTTCCCCTCCTGCTGCTCCTCAAGCTCCCACATGAAGGGCAGCCAAATTGCCTTTATAAGTGAGAGAAATTTCCATGTAAAGGAGAAAGCATGGAAACAACCACCAGGGTTAATCGTAGAAATGAATCTGCAGGTGGCTGCATGAGATTTCCAAAGAACATGAGAAAAAATCTCTTTTTTGGAAAACAAAAAGAAGAAATAATTTAAGTGATGCGGTCCCAAACAGAGCTATGTTTAAGTGCATACCTGACCTTGTAGGACCAAGCTGGCACTTTGGAGTTACAAGGCTAATAAGGAGTAAAATGGTGCAGCCACTGTGGAGCCCATGGCTTTGCTTGGTCCTCATCTGCTCTTTTGGCATCCTTGCATCACTGACTATGATGCCTGGAAGTGACCTTGTCTTTCTTCTCTCTTACACTTGTGGTTACTTATGGACTTTGTGGTTACTTTGTAGGGAAGCCATAGACTGTGTATTAGAAGGTCAGACTTGTCTCTCTCCCATAGGTATTAAGAGCTTCAAGAAGACATGTTAGTTTGCTTAGCAGCAAAGAGCCCCCTGAGAGGCAGAAATGGCTGCAGCCACACTACACCTTTTCATGAGGACCAAAGAAGTCATTGAGGGGATGTCTGGGGTCAGTCTAGATCTTGCTTTTGCTCTATAGCCATCTCCTGTATGGGAAAGGCAGTGAGGAAAGCTCCTGAAGCAATTTGAGCTTAATAAGAGATAAGCATAGCACATTCTTGCTACAGAAGGGTTTTCTTTTAATCCTGTCTCTGTTTTCAGCATGTACAGAAAGGCTGGTGTGAAAGCCTGACTTCCACAGCTCACTGGGGCATCCCAAGTGTGCCAGCCTGAGGGAGCACCCTGAGCAAACACGGGGGACAGCAGGAATTCACCAGGCAGCACCATAGCTGAGGTGGGGCACCTGAAACCACATGCCAAGGGATATTTGAAGCCTGGTCATCCTTGAGTAGTTCTGAACTACTGGCCAAGCTCTTGTGATCCACAGTCCATCAGTGGAATAATCCTAAAGAAATACTTGGATACGGTCACCTGTTTTTGACCTGTCACCTGTGACTGCTCAGTGGCATTGCTGTGTCACTGCTTTTTAGTTTAGATTTGTGGAGACATTTGTTCTTTTTTCCCCCACTTAGTTTGTTCCCTTTTTCTTTGATTGGCACCTGTTGTGATTGGACCCTGATTCAGACTGAAGAGGCAGCATGAGCAGAGTTTATGGTGTTCATTTGCAGGAGAAGAGAGCTGGACCTATTTCCTTGCTTAGTGTCCTGCTGTAAGATGCAAGTAATTCAGTTTCTGCCTCTCTTCCACCATCCTGCTGAAGCCATTACCTTCTGCCTGATCTGAGCTGTTGGCCTTTCTGCATGGTGCAGATTGCCATGAAAAGTTCAAGAGGACTGTTGAAAAACCTTTGCTAATTTGTATACTTTACCCATCTGCCATCATCTCTGACAACTCCTTAGGCCCATGTAGGCTGAGCTCAGCCTAAAGCATCAGCCTCCAGGTATCTGGATCCCAGTTTGGGTGCCAGACGTATGTCCTTATGAATGTTTTGCTGAGTTTCTGAGTGGAAACTTTGTTGTTTTTCAGTTCCACTCATGGTTTTGAGTAGTAGGGACTGTTGTGTTTTGGTTATTGGCATTCCTGTGGTCAGCCCCTATGCTTGGGGCTTCTCCAAGTGCCCAGGCCATGGCAAACCAAACCCAGCAGTGCAGTGCTTTTGTCTTGCTGTAGTTAGAGGAGGACATAATTATTAGCAGCATGCTTTTTTTCCATTTGTTCATTCTGACAGCAACCAAAGGAAGCCATTATCTCTACAAGGGGATGTTTCAGCACATGTTAAAGTAAATAAACCTAACAGGATCAGTGCAAAGCGAGGATCGAATTCTCTTAAGGACAGCAATCGATAATCAGGCTGTTACATGCCAAATCCCTTCAAGAGGCATGATAGTGAGTTTACACTCAGATCAGCCTTTAATCTTGGAGGATCACTGAGGTCTTTACTTGCTGATGTATTTCCCACAGTCTACCTGCCCTGTAACACAGGTCTCCCTGTAAGATATGCAGCAGTTCTTTCAGCACCTTTGGAGACAAAGAAAGTAAGTTGATGGCAGCTACCTGCCTCTTTTAGGCAATACATTTCTGTATGGTTCAGGCTAAAGATGGAAGGTCAGGTCTCGGTTTGACCCTGCATAATGTTTCACAACCCTCTGTGCTCCATGAACAGCAGCAACCCTCATCACACAACATGTTCCTGGATGCTGTGTGCTGTGGTCCCCCTTAGCCAGGGACAGCAGCCTTGGTTTTAACTTTTCTGCAGCCCTTGGTTACAAGCAACCTTATTCTTGGAAGTAAAATGCCAGTGAAGATGTGCTTTTCACACTGGCAAATAAAGTTAAGCAATATGATGTTTGTTAAAACATCAAAATATCTTCTAAAAGTTTTTCTGTGCAATGCTGGAGAAAAATGATGAGATATACATTGCAGGGTGTTCATTCTTGAGATCTCCAGTGTTTCCTATACTCCTTTTAGTATGTCTTTTGATCTTTGCTGTTTGCCCCAAAGCTGTGGGCTCCTCCATTTATTTTATAAAAAAAAAAAGTTTGTAGCCCTCAGGGATTTGCAGAAGAGTTTGAAAATGTGATCATAAACTTCAGGAAACCAGAGTGCAATTAGGAAAAGCTCAAACATTTATAATTTTCTTTAAAAAACAGAACAAAACCCCTTGCAATTTTAAAGCTCTGATGTCTCTGGAGCCTGATGCATAATTTTTGAGTATGTGGGGTTGGCAGTACTCAAAAGGATGCTTTTCTTTGCCCAGATCATGTTTTATCTGCTAGGAATTTTATTTACCAGCTTCTTTAACTGTTTCTGCATCTTTTTCTCCACTGGCCTCTCCTGCAGCTGAGGAGCCCTCTCCATCTCTGGGGTCTTGAAAGTGCAGCCAGAGATGGTGGCAGCAGTCAGGATCACTCCAGTGGCAGAGGCCAGGCTGCCCCTTCATGGGTGCATCTGGCCACATGCTTCAGACCTGCTGGGCAGCAAAGCCTCTTCAAGGTCTTGAAGTCTGTTCTTCCTGGCAAGGAAGGTCTTGGGGAGCTCACCAGCGACAGTAGCACCTCTCATCCCCCTCTCAGTCACAGACAGGGTGCATGGCTCCTCCTTTGCAACCCAATAGCTTGGCTTGGAGGATTGTCCCCAGCCTGCAGAGCTTGCTGTAGGGATGTGATCTTCCTCAAGGGCTCATGAAAGAAAGGGACTCTTTCCTTCCAGGGCTTGTTTGCATGGTGTGGTGACTGCTGTGAGCAGGGCTCCCAGCATGATCCTGCTCTTGGCAGGGCATGGAAAGGCATGGTGCCTTCCCAGAAATCCCGCAGAGATGCAGGAACACTGCTGGGCTCTTCTCTCTGCTTCTTCCTCCCTGAGTCGCCCTCCCTTGAGCACTGCTCTTTCATATTTTTAGAAAGCACAGTTGATATTTTTCAACACTGACTTTGCACGTCAGCAGCCATTGCACAATGACCTCTCAGGGGCCCATTTATTTCGCAAGCAAGGGCCATACCCTCTGACAGTGTTTTCCACCACATCATCAAGAGCACCCTGGGCTCTAGCAGCTTCAAAATGGCAGCTATTTTTTGGTATTCCATGTCCTGCTTGAAACCAAGCCTCCCTGGACCTGTTTTAATAGCTCCTCTCTGTGATCTATTTATCCCCACATGTTTTCAGGGGAAGTGAGGAAGAGCTCATTACTATTTTAGGGACCAATGAAGCAACATGACGCAAGCAGCCCCTTTTTCTGTCTCCCTCACAGCTTTTTGGGGTAGTCCTAATTTAATCCAGCATGAGTCCCTTAAAAAACTGGAGAACTCTATAGAGTTTGCTACACCAAGCTCTGTGATGCATGGGCACAGCCCATTGCATCCTTTGCAGAATGATTCCTGCAAGAGGGAAATTTGGCCTGCTGAAAGCTTTGTATTTATAAAAAGTAAAATACCAACCCTCTGGATAGAGAAGGACAACGGTGAGAAGAGGCATCTAGAAGATGACCATCAAGATGGGAGAAGCCGTTTATCACCTTTGGTCACAGAAGACGGCAAGACCAGCAAAAAATTTCAGAAGGTACATCCTGGCTGAGTAAAGTCTGGATCTCCTCCATCACTGTCAGAGCATGGGGACTCTGTGTGTTAATATGGTACACCCATATTAACATTGCATACACTCCATTTTGCACAAAAATAGCTTATTATAGGGAGGTTTTTCCTTTTTGTAAGCACCTGCGCGTTTTGTGTGTCCTCTGAAACCATCCTTAGCTAACCTTCCATCTCTAACTAATCTTTCAGGGCTCTGAGAGTTTTCTCATTTTCCTAGCTGGACTGAGCACCCTTCCAAATCGTCAGCCTGATGCCATCCATGCAGATTTATGTTCCTTGAGAAATGCAATTGTAACTATTTCAATTACAAGAGCCATCAAAACCATAAATGTCTCAAAAGTTGTGAAGAATGCCGCAGTCTGGAACTGAAATGACCCTGGGTCCCTAAAATTGGCCTGTTATATTTTCTCAAGTTTGATGTATCCAGTGTTTCAGCTTGAATGGTGTTTTTACTTCCAGCATGTGCACATGTGCAAGGCACACTATCTGCTTACCCTAATGTGATGCCCACACTTCCAGACTCGACCAGGACTCCTTTCTCTCACTAAGACTTCTCCCTAAATAAACAACTCTTTTGCTTTGTCCTGTTCCTACCTGTATTTGTTCATCCATTTTGAAAATAAGCTCTCCATAATCCAGGATATTATTGGTGTTTATTTTGGGCTTGTTCAGGGTTTTCCTAGCAAAGAGGGCACAATTCTTGCATGGTTCTTAGGACAACATAGTTTATTTCAAACACAGGCTAACTCTAGTTGCACTTAGCATGTGCAAGTGGCTGTGCAGTGCTGCATTCGCATACAGAGGTATATAAAGAGTAATGATAATGTTGCCCAGAAGGCTAACACATCAAAGGCCAAGGAGCAGTTAAAATGTATTACGAGCTGTTGGCAGTGATTGTGGGGGGTATTCGTGTGTTGCTGATTTAGACAGCTCGAGTAAATGAAAACCCTCTGGATTAATTGGTACACTAAAGAGATTTCAAGGAAAATGGAGGCTGATGGAAAATGACAAACAAGGGAAAACACAGATAGCTGAGTGTGTTGACCTGCAGTGGGGCACTGCTGATTAACTTGCAGCTCTTCTATTGTGCCCTGGGAAGCCAAGAAGAGCTGGGGGTGCCCAGCCAGCAGCTTGTCTGGTGCTTTGGTGGGAGCGGGCTGAGGCTCACAGACAGCATCTGCAGCACTGCTGTTTCACCACAGCCAAGTGTGTAGTTAGAGGTGAGACTTACCAGGTGTCTTGTGACACCTGGACATGAGACAAGAGTTTAATTACTTTTAATGATGTGGGGTGCTGGGGGAGGGAGAGGAGGTCGTGTGGTGCTTGGTGTCACAAAGTGACTGAATCTGGGAACTTCGAGATTGATTTGCGCAGAGACTTCTGGCTGAATCAGATGACCAGCATGGGGAATATTGAATGATACCCTCCTATCTTTTACTAGGATACCTGTATTCCAAATACTATTATGTAATTTATTATTAATGCTTCAATTTTATATAAAAATATGGCATCTAACCTAAGTGTTACACTGACAGCCATACAAACTTCAGTCATACCAGCTTACTCACGTGTTAGTTGACCAGCTGGAGCAGGACCACTTAAGACAGCACCAGGTAGGTCATGCCCTTTCAGACCCACCTGTCTGGTGGTTGGAGCAGGATATTCAAGCTGATGACAGTGGGCAACTGGTGCTGACCTGCGGGTCTTTCATATGTCCACACTGGGGCTGCAAAAGAAAGTCCTTGCCTTTTCCCTGATCAGCAGCTGTGTTTACCAATGAATTTCCAAAAGACAACAGGCCATGACTTGTGCTGTTGTCAGTGATCTCTCATCTGGACATCACCTGGTTCATCTGGTCAAGTACTTCCTCAGTCCTCTTGGTCTTACCTGCTCATTGCTGACTCTGCTGGATATACTTTTTTATTGCTCGTCTTGACAAGACACCTCACAGTTTGGGTGGTTTCCTGTTCTGTTACATCAGTTTCCCTGCAGCTCAAGAGTTTGCTTCATTGCTGTACCCAATTCCATACTCTGCATATTTCTCTCTTGCTGCGTGGAAGAAAAGCAGAGAAAGTGATGTGCTTCTGGTCACCTGGTGATTTACAAGGTCTCTTTCTTCTCAGATTATCCTTTCAGTGCATGGAAGAGAGGAAGGAAGAGGCTGCTTAAACTGGCAGGTTCTCCCAACCATATGTCCTTCTGGCAGTTGTGTGGTTATGATGGGGGTGGAAGGTAAAACAACACAATTCGAGAGAGGCCTTTCTCTGTCCTTTTCCTCTATATACTTAGGAGATCAATAGATGAGTACACTTGGCAGAAAGACAGAGAAGGAAAGCGTGTTGTTGTGTGCACAGGTAGGATTGCTCATCTCCCTGAGACCTTGACCCAAGTCTGTCAGGCTCCCCATCTTGTCTCCCAGCTCATTGTCACAGATTTAAAGCATGGCTCAGCTCTGCAGCCTCTGTCACTACCCATCCCACTGTCCTTCTGCTGGAAGTCTCCTTCATTCTGTAGGTGCCACAGCAAAAACCTTGCTTTTTGCTTGTGCTGGGGAGCATTGGAGCAAGGTGGGAGAAGCAGCAGTCTTCTAAACATTTTTAATATAGTAAGGCCATTAGAATGAGCACCACCAACTTATTTCTGAAAAATTCCTTGCTTCTCCCATAAGTCTAAGACATATATAAAGAATCTGTTTTCAGTCTTGAAGCTAAAGATGAGCATCAATTTTAAAATCTATTTTTAAAGCAAATTGCATTGTAATTTATGATGTTAAACTGAAGTTTTTAAAGTGCTCTCATCCTTGACAAAAAGAGAACACTTCATTTTTTGGTGACTAATGATGTGTTTTCTAAAGGTGACTGAGCATAGCACAAAGACTCTTAAATATATTTATTAGCTTATTAAACATAATTAATCTAATCTAGTTGCTAATATTGTCTATGACTTTGCAAGTGAAAAGCACTTTTGGTTAGCTAGAGTTCCTTTTGAAAGAACAAAAATTCAACATTAAAACATACGCAGCTTACTGAATAATCATGTTATTTGTCAGACAAGCAGAAGAATCACCACTGAAGTGCTCCCAAAGTGCCAAATTGGGTAATATATATAATTATGTCCCATTTGATTAGATATGTGCCCATGGTAACAGCCGCACTCAAGATCCATGTATTAGTACAGCCTTAAAATAATCTTCAAAAGTGATGATGGCAACAGAGCACATCTGAAGCTTCGCTGAGGAGACTTTTGGAACATAACCTACACACCAATTTTCTCTGTTCCTGTGGTTATTCTTTATTTTATCTTATTATCTTCTATTTTTAAAACAATGCATGCCTTGGTTCTCCAAGGTGATATACTGCTTCCATAAAGTGTCACTACTCTTGTATCCCTAAAAGGAAGATCTCTTACTCATCTGCATCCCATTTTAAAGCCTAAAACCTTCCTATATTTAGGGATGAAACCCGACAATTGGCAAGGCTGCTGCAAGCTGTTTCTAGGAGGTGGCAACAATCATCACCTGGAAGGCAGCCCATCTCAGATCCACTCTCCTCTCACAGCCCAGGACAGCCCGGTGACGGATAAGGTCTTCTGGGTGTTCTTTTAGGCTTTTGCAAATGCCTTGTGAAGGAACTGCAAGGTCTCAGCAAGAAGACTGATTTTGCATCAGATCCAAGCCTCAGAGAGCCTGCAAGACCGGAGCTACTGCCAACCCACAGGGAATGAGTCTGGAGGGTACTGTTTGGGCAACAGTGGAACCCAAGAGAGTGTTTAGCTGGAGATGCAATGTGAATTGTTCCTACAGTTTATTTTTACATGCTTAGAGGGTGAATGAGTTTGGAAGAGTTGGAGAGAATCAGAGAATTAGCAGAATGAGTTATTATTATGGGTTATTTATAAAAAATGAGAGAAATATATCTCTCTCAATACATTGTATGTCCAGGGATGATGAGAGGTGCTGCTTTTGCAGAAATGCCAGCAGGGAAATATTTAAAAGAAGCTTTTTTCCCCCAATAAGGAAGAGACCAAGATAGAGAAAAGTTCCCCCAGATGAAGGCACCAGGGAAAGATTGATCTGTAGAAGGGAAACCTAGGCAGGGGGTGCCAAGAATCTGGCAGGAGAGGGGGGTGGAGCCTCGGTCCTGGCCAATTGGGTTCTGAGGGCTATGGTGTACATGACTAATCTGGTCATGTCAGTTATCCCACCTGTGCAAGAGAGCCATAGCGTACCCCTGTGTGGACATCTCACCTGTAGAAACAAGCTAGGACCTGGCATCAAGGGACCCTGTTTGGAGATACTTGATAGAGAGGAAATGAACTCTGAAAGACTGTGAAAAAGAAATGTACAAAGATGTTTTAGGATGTCTTTTAGCTTTTTGGAAGAAAAGGGCTATTCTAAGCAAATAGGAAACAGAACAGCTAAAAAGATTTGGTGCATGTGGGGGGAGCACAGGGAAAGATTTTTTTCCTTGGTTCAGCTGTTACTTGGCACAGAAAATGGGAGCACTTTCTCCAAGGGGCTGGTGACACAGCCAGCCATGTTTGTAGCCTTCAGCTGGATGGCAAGAACACTGTAAGCAGTGTTCATACAAAGTTGTCAAACTGTTACTGCATGCAGTGTTAGGATCACACCTACTGAGGCAAGAGTAGACATGAATCCACCTTGGGTATGCAGTACTTGATTAGAAGCATGTCACCTTTCTCCATAATTAGTGTGTTCTTAACCATGCTCAGTGAACAGGATCATCAGCAATATAAATTAGCATCACCGGTAAAATTATACTGAAATTGTGAAATTCCTAAACCCTTCCCTCTTTTCTGTTTTTAACATTCCTTCTCAAACCAGGAGATTATTCAAACCAGTTTCTCATTATTCACATCAGCACCAAACTATGAGTTCTGAAATGAGTCAGACTAAACCCTGTGTCTGCACAGGGTTTAGAGCAGGAGGACTCCTTTAGAGCAGGAGGACTCTAAAGGCACCCAGGTTGTGTGTGAAACCTGTGATGACAGTAGTGATGGCTGTGCCAGCCCCAAACATCCTTTTTGTAGGGTATCTTCCACCACCTGTGTTTGACTGCACACTTGTACTGGGTATTCCCAGGCACATGGGACCTCCTACAAACTGAATGGCATCCTCAGGTCGTAGGGTTGGAGGCCTAGCAGCTATATGGGTGGTGAAACCAGCCTGGAGAGTGTCCTGGGGGTGCCACTGAAAAGCAAAGTGGATATGCTGTGTGTGTGAGTGTGCGTGTTCACACACGCATGCATGTATATGCAATATTGGTCCCTTCTGTGATAAATGGCTCTAAGTAGAGCTTTGTGAAATTTTGAATTTTTGTTTTCCAGAACAGAACAAACTGTAGCAAAAAAATAGGAAAAATTGTTTCCTGGAATTAAAACAGTCGTGTTCAGAAATGTTTCCATGTTCAGTTTTGACATTTTTTGGATCAATGTGAAGCATTTTGACATTTCTGAGGTAGGAATGTTTTGTTTCAATTTGTTGAACTGACATGAAACGTTTAGTTTCAAATCTGCTTAACATTAAAGTAAGCAGCGCCTTTCCTTGGGTTTGGGTCCCATTCTCTCCTCTGGCTGTGCTCCCTGGGAGCTCTGCCCAACTCCCATAAAGCTTGGGCAAGGTCCATGTTGTTCTCAGTGAATGCAGCTCAGCCACAAGCCCCGTGCACAGGAAAGAAGAGAGGCCTTTTCGGGAAAATTCATTTTGATGCTGAACTCAATTGAAATGAAAAATTTTGGGATAGTTGAAACAAAGCACTCCATTCCAGTTCACCTCCACAAAACACCATTTTTTGACAGAGGCATCCCTGGGTTCCCAGGACACAGGCAGTTTTTGTGTTGCAGAAGCTGTTTTCTCATTTAAAAACATCTCCCAGTGAGTGCCTGCATAGATGTCGATGTGATCTGCACCAAGAAGCTCCCAGAGGTCTGCAGACTGGACCCCTGGACTTAGCAGCAGAGCTGCCCTTTAGTGTCGGTCGGGCAGATTTCCCGACAAGCTAGAGATCCCGGCTCACTGCGGGGGCTGGCTGGGGATGTGGCAGCCTCTGGCTCCGCTGTCCCCAAGGGAGGTGAGGGGGCTGCAGTAGGGACAGGGGTTTCTCTTGGGAACTCGGCAGATTCTGTTCTTTTCTGGAAGCGGCTGTAGGGTCTTCCTGGGATTTCTGATGAATTTTAGCTAAAAGTCAATTCAAAAGTTGCTTTGGTTCATTCTCAATAGCTCTCTATAGGACCAGGCAGGTCCTACTACTTACTGTGAGGGATAATTGAACCCTTTGCCCTCCCCCTTTCCTGGGCAACAGCTTCAAAAGATCTCTGATTTTGCTCAGCAATCAAGCAATCTCATTTGCAAAACAACTGCAATGGCCCTGCAAAAGCAGAAGGACAGCTCCTTTGTTAAATAGTGCCTTTTGGTGACACAAAGGAACCATAAAGGTGATGAAGCTGCAGCTTGGACTGCTGCGTTTCCTGGACTGTGCAGGCTGTCCTCCCTCCCCCTCCCGGCTGTAATTTCAGACCCCGAGTCTAAGGATTATGAGGGCTCGAGCCCAGGGAGAACAAGGTGCATTGCAACTATTCTTAGCTCCAAAAATTATTCCTGGCTTTGCTTTGAAATCTGAACCAGGGTTAATTTCTCTCCCCCTTCCCCCAGTCTGTTTCCTCTCCTCTTTCATGTACCTATTTGCATAGACTGTCATCGTAAGAATCTCCATTAAAATTGAAAGCCTCCTTCCTGCATGTCACCTCTCGCAGCCCCCTTCCGCTTGCCCTGCATGACTTTTGGAGGGCTGGAGAGCAAAGGTCCTGTGCTAGCATCGCCTCCTGAGCCCTGCATTCCCCCTGCCCTCGGTCCTGCTCCTCTGTTGCTATAGGAACATCCATCAACCTGGAAGTGCCAGAGAAAAAGAACAGAGAGTTATCTTAATTATTTAATGATTGATTAATATATGTTTATAGACCACTTCAAAACCATGCATAATTTTGTGAATTGTTTATTAACTGGGCAAGTGGTATAATTTGCTGAATATCCTCCACTCTCATTGCTTTCAGTGGGAGGAAAAGGTGGTAGTCAGATTGCAGGTTTTGTGATAGTTATATTACTAAGAGTACTGGTAGTTCTGCTTCAGGAAAATAATTTAAATATGAGCCTTTGCTTCAAGTTTTCATAGGCAGGGCTGCTCTCAACACCTGCCACTGAGGTTACTCAAACACCTCCATTATAAAGACCTGTGTTCAGCTGTTCTTTGGCAGGTTTTACCCGTCTGGAAAGAAGGGTTGGGCTTGCTTCTCCTTGAGGCTGAACACAGAGAGGAAGCAGACAGTGCTTGCAGCTGTTGGTGCAGCACGGCTGATTGGTACAGGGAGCCTCCTGGCTCAGCTGCCCCTCTCTGCTGAGTGACAGTGTTTTTGTTGGGAGGCTGTGGAGGCTGTTGCTAAAGTTTGTGTGCTTTGTGTCCGTAGTACTAGGTTGGAAGGACTGTATAAGCAGGGTCTGTTGGCTGGGTGAGGAAGGATGGAAGGAGGAGCATGGTGCTGGTGTTTTGTGTGCCGCCTTGTTCTCATGTCCAGTTGAGGATGCCAACTAGACTGACATTTGCTGCCCACGCTGGTTGTAAATTCTGATCTCTGCCCAGCCTGACCCAGATAAGCTGCTGAAGCCAGCCTGCCTGTGCTCTCTCCAGCCTCCTCAGGTCCTTCTTTGGGTTTGAGTCTCCTCAATGCCTGACTGTTCTCTGGCTTCCTCCCTCTCCTGCTAACAAGCTGCAACTATCCCACAGTGGGATGCAAGGTAAATGCAGGCCAACCACCTGAAGAGCTTTGCATCACCAAGTATGGAGAGAGTCTGGGACATGCAACACACACTGCCATGCATCCTTGAGGACTGAGACTTGCAGTCAGAATTCCTTTGCTGTGAGGTGACATGCACCTTGCAGACCCCTAGGAATGCTATGACCTTGATAGTCAGCCCTGACTACCCTTGTAGGTGCAGGAGGTGTGAGAGGATGATGCAACAGGATACAGGCAGCTGATGAAAGCTGGTGCTCCCTGTCTGACCGAGCCAGGCTCCTTACCTGAGTAAGGCCTGCAAGGCCATGGCTGCTGTAATGGAACATGATTGGGAGGGTAATAACTCTAGCTGGTGCTCTTGGAGGGGCTGCTTTCCCTAGGTAATGCTTGTTATGAAGAACTAAAGACGTGTGATGCTATGGGATGGGTGTTGATCAGGTGTGTGATGTGTACAGATCCCTAGTTTTTAAGAGGAAGCACAAAATGAATGAGGCTGCTTGCAAAACAAAACAGATTTACCTTGGATTTACATTGGTATTTAGGATGTATTAAAGCCTTGTTCATTTTAAGGACTCTTGGACTTCTCAGTCCCTGTGAATCCATCTTCTGTAGATCAATCATCCCCTAGAGATGCCGTCACATGTGGCAGCCACCCTTCAGGTTTGTTTATGTGGTTTAATTATCCATTGCTACAGAAAAGTCATTGTACCACCCAAAGAAAGCAGTAGAAGGATTAGGTTGTTATTCTGTAGTAGTTCAGCACTAGAGGGGGATGTAGCACGTGCTTTCCAGCACATTTCATACATGCATGCACAATATTTTACAGTGGTGTTTATGAGGAGGCTGCTTCTTTAATTGCCAACATGAAGATTTTTGTCTTGCAGGGGCAATTTTCTTGCATAGGATAGAAATCAGAGAGGCTGCTATTTGCCAAGACTTTAAAGACTCTGCTTGCAGTCAATTAATTGACTACATGTGTCGTGTGTGTCTTGGATATTGGGGCCTCAGAACTTCAGGCAATTCTTGAGTCTCTCTTTTTTTCTTATTTTTTTCTTTTTTTTTTTTTTTTGTATGTGTGTCTGACATGAGCAAACAGAGGCTATTCTTTAGCTTGGCTGTAGCTCTAGTCCATGCTGCTGACTGGAAGCATTGAAGCTCTGCCCTTCTTGCCAGGGTAGTGCTCTTCTTGCTTGTGGTAGTGAGTCCTGCTAGTGGCTGAATGAAGATGTAAAGCCAAATCCACCCAACTTCACTTGCTCATAAAGCTGCATGTTTCTGTTCTCAGCAAAAATGGCTCTTTGACTTTGATGACATCCCAGTAATAGAAACCAGTTGTCCACTTTATGCATGAGCAAAACACTTGGCAAAAAAAGCTGCTGCCTTGAGGTTTTGCAGAAGCTGGTCAAATTCCTGTCCTCTTCTCTCGTTTTTCTCCTCATCTCCAGTGAGTGATTCTCGTTCTATGTTTTACTCAACAGTGCAGGAGTGTGCCAATGTGAGGAAACTTGCTAGCCTGTCAGCCCAGGGAATTTCTCCTAGTGTGTTTGGGTATGGTACCTTGGGGGAAGAGCAGCCTGGCTGGTGTATGCTACATATATGCACAAACATGGCCATAGTAGAAGGTGAGAATATCACTTGCTGAAGAAAACCTGTATTCAGGCCAGGGGGTAAGGACTCTCACAGATCTGAATGTTGTCCATTTGCTCTGTGGGAGATCTTCGTGTGCTCCCCTGTGCCTTCCTCTCCTCCCTGTACCCTGGACATTGCATGGGGCTGCGGTTCCCACCTCACGCTGAGGGCAATGTAGGCTAGCTAGAAAAGATGTCCCCATTCACATTTCCACAGAGAAATTTTTCTTTCCCTACTTTTAGTGCCCGTAATTACCTCTTTACTCCAGTGCCAGCAATCTTCCATCAGGCATCGTTATTAACAGAGAGAAAAGAGAAGGGGAGGGAAAGAGAGAGAGAGAGCGCCACAAAACTTAATTTAATCGCAGCACCCCATGCTCAATTTAACAGACACAACAGCTCAGAATGGGGTCCCTGTGCAACGGGAGGGCAGGCAGTGGAGCGTCCCTGGAAAGAATTAATTGTGGATGACAATGTGTAAACAGTGCAGATGAATAGGGCATGCAGGTGTGAGGCACCGGGGCCATCCCGGGGACTTTTTCACACGAATTTCAGCTCCTTCACTGCTGACCTGCTCCCGAAAACGTGATTAGTGTCGGCGTTGGGAAACCATTCAGGGTGTCAGGATTTGGCACATATTAACTAGCCCTGGGGGAGAGGGGAGGGAGCACATGGGGGCTATGAAAGGAGGAAGTCTGGCGGACAAGGGGATTGTTAAAGGGCCAGAAAATCCTCATTGCTCTGAGGTGCCCTTGCTGCTCGGAGGAAAATGGAAGAGAGCCGAAGCAGAATAGAACTCCAAGGCACCCTAGCCCTTACTGAGCTATGTGGGAAAGAAGGCAATGCGTTGTGGAATGTTTTTCTCTGGGTGTCCATCATAAATATTACTGATGTTTGTAATAATGACTTTTTCTTAGCTGTAGCATTCACAGTTCTAGACACTTTAGCTCAAGAGATAAACAGTCAAAACAAACAGGAAAGTTTATGACACAGCAGCACTGAGAACAGGAAATATCTCCTGGGTATCATATGGATGGTATTCAGCATGAAAATCCCACTTCATCAATATGTACTCTATATGTACAGTGATACAGACAGGGGGTTGTATAATGGGCCTAATTTACCAAGCATGAGGTTAGACACTTTTAAATTATATTCCCTGTGCCAGCCTGGCCCTCTGCATCCAAATGGGGGAGTTACATGCAGAGAGTAGATGAGGTTACTGTTGTCTTTTCCCACTCTTGAAAATGATTCGAGGGGAAGGACAGAACTTGATGAGGACTACCATGAATACCAGTGCCTCTGCTGGACTCTGTTATGCTCTTTCTTCCTTTCTAGGAATCCTTTCCCTGCCTGTCTTGTGACTTGGGCAGCATGGCAGGGGCGCTGTGTAAATGCCTGCTGAGATTCGCAGTTTTGCAATTCCTAGACCACTGCAGCCCAAAGGCTTGGGCCTCACTTACTATACCAGAAATAAAAGTTATTCTAACTGCAAGCATACCTGTGGATGTGATGTTGGATTCTTGCTGGCCTGGTGATGAAAAAGGGTATTGCCATCGGTGCTGGTTTGGCAGTGCAGACATCTGTGTGGGAGACAGAGTGGACCAGCCTCTTCCTAGGCTTGGAGAGACTAAATAGGTGGTGAGAAGGGGACATGAAATATCATCACAGAAACCATGAAGGCCAGTATACCCAGTAGAAATCCCACCTCAAATTCAGAGTTGCACTTCATTGCTGTAGGAAAATTGCCTATTTATTTTGATCTCTAGCCCACACATATGTGACAGACTAGTTCAGCATCCTTTAGAGAAAAGTCCGGTGGTGGCTATCACTGCCTTCAACAAGTATTGTGGGCCTGAGGTCACATGGGGAACTTCTATGCTCAGGCAGTGAAAGTTATGCCTTTGGTCCTGATTGTGCCAATTGTAAATGATTTCTCTGGTAAATCACAGCAATGACTATGTGGGAAAGGTTCTTAATAAGTACTGAAGTGACCTGGCAGTGCTTATATACTCAGTTAATTGTCAGCAGAAGGGGAAAATTTGTTTGCTGTTAAGCCCAGTGATACCTAGATTCATAAGAAACAAGAAATAATGACACAAGCTTTATGCAGTGCAATCCTGCAGCTCTTGAGATGGGACCCTCCCTGCCTAACAAGCTTCCCAAGAGCTGGATACCCAGCTGAAGCTCTTCATCTCAATTCTGTCTGGGACTCCAAAGGGTGCAGCACCTCACTTATCTAAC
Organism: Calyptomena viridis; assembly: GCA_013390005.1. NCBI lineage: Eukaryota > Metazoa > Chordata > Aves > Passeriformes > Eurylaimidae > Calyptomena > Calyptomena viridis. Next base: position 43,277 of record WEIV01004843.1, read on the forward strand.
ACACCATCAGCAGGGATGAACAACAGTTGTTTCATTGCCATCTACTTGACTGACTGCTGTTTCCAAAAATGATAATCAGTGCTACTAGAATTTATTTCCCATGTCTGTCCCCCCACCAAATGTTCCTGCCTTCCCACACCAAGATATCTGCCCTCTCAGAATGGAGCTGTCCTTGGGAAACCGTATGCTGAAAGGACTTTCTTCCTATGAACTGTACAAGGTAATTATTTTAAAAACCATTAGAAATAAGTTAATTCTGTAATGGCTGTTTTTGCTAACATGAGTGTGATGTTTTTCAGTAGAGTGAGTTAGCTTTGTTGCCCCAGACAAATTCCAAGATGCTGGCTTTCTGTGGTTTTCAGGAAAGGGCATTGCATTTGCTGCAATATGGCTCTTTTTCAGGGCCAACTGTTGCTCATGCTTTTAAAGTCCTTGTTTGTTTGTTTGTTTGTTTTTTTGTTTGTGGGAGGTTATTTAGTCATTATTTCAAGAGGTATTTGCTCATCTTTCCAATTTTGCCTGGCCAGGGTGGTGGTGAAGGGGCTGGGCTTCTGGCCACTGTGACCTTTGCAAAGGTGCTGGTCAAGTTGTGGTGCAGGTGGGAGGTTCTACTGCATTTCCAGACTGCAGAAACCCTTGCATACAAGCTTGTTGTGACTGAATTGAATGATGGATTTACCTTCAAAAATCTGAATGGTTTGCATCAGAATTCCTGATGATACTCCTAAATTATTGTGCAGTTCATACTGCTCTTCTTACTGCTTTTCCTTGACATCAGCTACCCTTTTTCAGGACTGTCAGCTTGTTGATCAGGCCTAGACCCCCAAGCTTCTTGAGCCTTGTCTCACAATCCATCCCACTGGTTAACCAGGGGAAGAGCTCTGCTCCAGAAGCAGATGTAGCTGAAAGTAAACTTGGCTGCTTGACATTTCTTTTTAGTGTGAAAATGTAGCTTGATGTGACAAAAAGAGAAATGTGCCCTTCCCTCAAACCAAGGCAATAATATTGCCTAAAATCTCTATAACTGCAAAAATCTATAATTGCAAAAATCTCTATAACAGTGAGGAAAAACCTCTGGAGTGGCATAAAGAATGTTGCTTACAACTAAATAAAAAGGCAACTGGATAAATTGTTCAAATTGTGTAGAATTCTTCATGGTGGTTCCTTTGCCCAGCTCTGCTAAAGGCTTCCAGCTTTTTCTTGCTTTCTCACAAACACTTCTGCAGTGGATATTGGTTGTCATATCTGATGAATTTGATGATATGGAGTCCAGCTTTGCACATGTTTCTGTTCTGAATGAGAGTTTTCAGCAAAATACTTGGCTTTCAGCCCCTTGCAAGTGTCTTGGCAACACCGGAGTTTTCCGAAGTACTCCTAGATACAGAATCTGAGTAACTTACTTTCCTTGTAGTGAGGCTGGAGCAAAAGAAGAGGTTACAGTTAGAGGGCAAGGAAACGGAAGCTCCAAAGTGAGATGGAGCAATCTGCCTTAGGAAAGACCTGAAAATCTGTATGTACAAGGGTGCTGGTTTCCCTACACAAGGTCCAAGCTAGGACAAACCCTGGACCTGCCAGGAGAAGGAGACCTGGGAACTTGGAGAAAAGGCTGTGACGGTAAATTCACTGCTCAGTATTCAGGTCAATGAGAGATGTCTCACAGCTTGGTCTCCATGGGGTCAGTCATCACCTTTTCTTAGCTCGTCTGCTCACAAATAGTGCTGGTCTGGCTGCAGCACAGAAATGCAGTGGTATGGCAACACAGATACAGAGAAATTATGAAAAATAAAGTCTCTGCTGGTTTGTGGGTGATCTGAGGTTTAGTAAATGAAATGTCATAGAGCTTAAAGACAAAATATATTTCTTTTAAGTTGGAGATGGGACAACTAATTTCAGTAAAATAAGTCTGGATCAAACCTTCAGCCAAATCTCAGATGAAGCAAATTCTGAGTAACTTAGTTTTTTCTGATAAGTTTTTGAAGTCTGCATTTATATCTTCTGCTGGGAGTGCTTGCAGAACTGCTATCACTTCAAAGACAGGCTTGTATATTTCGTCTTTCCTAATCAGGGCCTGCACTAAGGCGGAGGAGATGCAATACTCATTTCTCAGTGCAAATTATTTTCCTGGAAGATACTTTTCTTGGGTCTAGACCATGAGTTTGAAGATAAACAGAGTACCTTCTTTAGTGCCAGTAGTTTATCTGTATTAACTGAACTGAAAACAAAAAGAGTCCTAAATCCTGTCTGTTACACGATGCTGGACAGTTGTTAGTGCCATCTGATCTGGAACAAGCACCAAAGTGGTTATGCTAGGATGCTCAAACCCTTTGTCCAGATATTTATCTGGCAGCAAGCGAAAGCTCCTCCCTGCACTGCCAACTCGTGTCCTCTGCCTGGGGTGGAAGCAGGTCTGACTCTGCTGGCACAGTCAAGAACCACAGGGTTTGCTTCATTGTCTGGCTCCAGTGGTCAAGCATAGGGCTGTTTGACAAATACCCCCGGACACATGAATCACATATCTCATTATCCATTTCTGTGTTTCTTGACCTCTCTTTTTGCCACCCCTGCATCTCCATTTCCATTCCTCAATTAAGAGAGATGAGCTGCACCTAGTTACTTTTTCCTCTTTAGTCCTAGTTTTGCCATATCCGTTCCTACATTTGTTATTTCTGATACTGCTAGCCAGATTATCTCAGGCTTATGAGCTGTTACAGGTGTGGTTACCAGGCTCAGTGGTCTAGCAAGGCCCTATTTCCCAGAATGTCCCCAAAGCTCCACTCCAGCTATCTGTGTGGTTCAGCTGTTGCTCACAAACATTTCCCTCAACCACATGAGGGATCCAGCCAGCTCTCACAGCACCACCTGTAGCTTTTGCCAGCTTCTCATAACATTCCCTCTTACATCCAGCTTTCCACGTCGCATCAACTCTCTTGCCCATTAGCTTTCAGACTCTTTCCAGGTAGCTCAACCTCAGGCCAGGGCCCAGCTGGCAGCTTGGTTGGTGCTGTCCCCATCCCTATCCTCCAGCCTGCAACATTATTATTTGCTTGTAAATGATTCATGTGAAGACTATTAATATATTTATTTGATGACATGAATCTAAATCATTACTGAAAAGTCTTGCATTTTTGAGGATATATGATAAGAAAGTTAAAGCAGAGGTCCTGTCTGAGCTGTTTTATGTTCAGGTTGCCAAAACCCATGGCTGTTTAATAACAAAGGAGGCTCAAAGAAGGTGGTCGTGAAATGTTTGTGGATGTCCTTCTATGTTCCTTGGCAAGTTTACGATATCACCTCTAGTACCCTGAGGGTGGTGAAACGATTCAGCTTGGTTGTTTCTTTCACACCTTCAAGAATGTGTGAGGTGTCATTTTGGATCTGCTAAGCAATGCTGGATGCCTGCCCAAACCAAATCGCTGGCCGTGGGAACAGTTGAAGTCCTTATGAGAGAGACTTTGAGGGGGAGGAGGTGAAAGCAGCCATGAGATGTTCCCTGTGTCTCTGCCTTTCCCCCAGAACTCCAATTTTGCACCTTTGCTGAGCCCCAGTGGAACTGGTTCCCCAAACAAGGGCAAGAGTCTGTCTTCTCCATTCAGGGATGCTGGACAAGATGAAGACAGCTGCAGCCATGCTTCTCGCTTCCAAGAGAGCCACACTGCTGCAGCTCTGCTCTCACCCTCCTGCCATCCACCTGCTCAATTCCAGCTCCTACTGGCAGCAGCAGCAGATCTCTGCCTGGCACTGCTGGGCTCTTCGTGCCCTGTAGGTTGGCACATCTGAGGAAAGATCCTTTACTAGATGGACTCTCATGAATCTTGGAGACGAGCACCACAAAAACTTGTAATAACTTAAAGAACTTGTTGTGAGGCCATGAATGTGACAATTGAGTAGCAACCCACACCTGAGGGGAAGGAATCTACCTTAGGCTACTCTCTTTGAGAACTGAGACTACTCTAGCTGTGAATGCCCACTGGATTGGTATCCATCCATAGGCTCCAAATGGATTGCAGCAGCATTACATTCATGCTGCAGACTAAACTCCTTCTGGTTTGGGCCTTTTAGAGAATATGAGCTCTTTGAGAGAATATGAACTGTCTTTTTGACCTCTGTTTGCCTGGCAAGATTTTGGCCTGTAATTATTTCCCAAATATGTTGGGCTACTGTGTATCCTAAGTAAGAACAGCATAATTTACATCACTTAAAAGAAGTAATTTACATTACTTAAAAAAAGCCATAGAAATTGGATTTTTTTTTCTAAGAGAAGATAATGTTTAGAGAGAGACAGAGACACTGAAATATCTGAAAATATCCACTAACAGAAATACACAGAGACCTCTGTTTAACCACACCAAAGAGTCTTATTCTCTCCATGTTTTGGGCACCTTTGTCTTCCTTTGCATATATGAAAGGTGAAATATTTGGCTAGTTCCCAACCGAGATTGTACACCCAGGATTCCACCCAGCTTCTCTGCTCCAGTTGTACATACAGTTTTACCTGCTTTGCCAATGGAGGCACTGGTGGGCTGTGAAGCCTTGGCTGGTGCCAATGCTCAGCCTCAAAAATCTGAGTGGTTAGATGTTGGTGGCCACACTCTGGGATGGATGCAGAAAGTTTGGCTGAAAATGTTTTCTGAAAAATGTATGAGGATCAGTCCTCTGACAGCATATACATACATATTATTCTCTTCAGCCCTACCAATTAATCTTAACTTATTGAAGATTCAACATTTTCTTTGATGCATAGTGCCTGACAATGCATCTCCATCTTCGGGTCATGTTCAGGAGACATGACTACTGCAGACAATTAGAGAGAGGACACTTTACAGTAGGGCTGATGGCTTGCACAGCGGCCACACCAAGAGATCAGTGCCAGTATCTGACTTGGCTGGTACTATCAGACCTGAGACAGCTGCACAAGTATGTGAGCCCTACCAGTGATGCTCTATCTGGACATTTTGGAGCCCAGAAGGAACTTGCAGTGGAGGGCATCTCCACTGCTGGGCAGCTGGCACATGAACAAACTCTTTTTGTACCTTGAAGGTGCAGGGAGGCCTGTGGTTCTAATATAATGCCTGACCAAAACCTTGTTTAAGTAAATGGAGAGCACTCAGAAAGCTTTGTTTCAGGCCTGAGGCAAAAATAGCTCATGCTTTGGGGAGGATGTGCATGACCAGAAGCAATAGAGGCCTTTCACAGGAGTGGGGTAGGTCCTGTGCCCCCAGTCAGTCCCTGCACCCATATGGTTGCTGTCACGATCACCTACTTGCACCTTCACCAACAAGTAGTTACTTGGGAGAGAGGCCTCTTTGGCTCTGCTGGACTGACATGGGAATGTACCCCTCCTGCAACCCAGGAGCATTTCTGCAGAGCTTCATGGACTGTATGAGTCAGGAAGAGAATGTGTAATGAGCACATCTCAGGAGATCTGCAAGTTCTGAGGAAACCATAGGTATGCCCCCCAGGAGGTCTTCTCTTTAAGTCAAGTGACATGGGCTGTGAGAAGTCTTGTTTTCTCAGCAGGAGTGGGAGCAGCCTTTGGCAGAGCTGCCACATGCATAGAGCTCTGGCATGCACCTGCAGTGCAGTTGAGGCAGGTCTGTGCATTTGGGAGGCATTTCTACACACACATAGGAGGGGTGCTTGTACACAAATATATATCTCTATCTCTTATGTGGCTGTGTTTCTTTGAACTGATCCAGTATCCCACTGAAGTGAATAAGAGGTGGGTAAAGCCTACAAGCCTATTCATAGGAGTATCAATTTGCACGAGCATGTTCTTGCTTTGAAGCAGACTACTGTTCTCAGCAGACCGAACCTTTTTTCTATCCCCTTTTGTATTTTTTGGTATGAAAATACTGCATATACTTTGCCTCTGAGGTGTTCCCTTGTGATACAAGAAATGCAGCTCTGTCACTGCTTTGTACAGCCTCAGCACCTGAGGAAGCAAATGGCAAGCAGTGGGAACTGATGGTGCTCAGCACTCTGCAGGGAAGTCTTCTGGATCAGTACCATAAGATGTAGTCTCTCTTCCTGCTCTCTGCTTCATGCCCAGTGTGTATTACACTTGCCCTAGCTTTGCAGAGATAATTTGCACTCTCCTAGTTCATTAGCTGTTACCCCCTCCTGTCCATGGGCAAAAAAAAAAAAGCCCTTACTGTTCAAAAGAACACATGCAGCAATCATTAATGCTGACCCTAATTGTGCCAATTCAAACCACTCAATAGCTCTAATTAAAACCTCTCTTGTGCAGGGCACTGAACAGTAACAAAACTGTCACCCTGAACAATCAAATCATGGAGCTAAGAAATTTTTTTCCCCTGTTGTGTTCAAATGTTGTTGCTGCTGTCGAAAGGGTCATCTAAAGGGATTAAGTATGGGGCTTTTGTAGGCTGAAAAGTGTGTGTGAGGATATCTAAACCCAATCAGTATCTTTTGGTCACAGTTTGAAATCAGAAGAACCCAACTTTTTTCCAGGTCTCCTTTCATCCAGTTTACCCACCCCCATGCAGCAAGCAACACCTGCAAAGTAGACAGGCTCTTGGTTATGAGACACATGGACACCACAAGTCAACTTAAACATCTGCAAAGGAGGGGGTGAGGGGGAAACCCAGGCGTTCCTATCCCTACAACCTTGTTTCTCAGGGTCCCTGACTACACTTTCCTGTGCGCCATAAATAACTCTGCAATTACATTAATTGGTTGCATATTTGTTGACACAGGAGTGGACAGGAGTAGGTTATGGTGGGAGGATTTTTGCTTTCAGTGCAATTTTATACTACTTTCTTCAGATGTCCCTTAATCCCCACTCTCCCTTCCCCCAATATTTAGGATTCTCACATCTTTCAGGATAACTATATAAGCCTGTGGGTGGGAAGGGGGAGCAGAAAAAAAAGAGTGTTAAAATTAATTTGATGGCACCCGTGCACACACATCTGTTCTGCTGTGTTTCCCTAGCAAAGTCTATCAATCAAAAGGAAGAGGTTGATATGTATCACAGTGGGATATTTCAAAAAGCTGGATGCAAGCAACTGTGTGCTTTAAGGTTTTTTTCTGCACCAAATTTCTGATAGGAGTCAGAAGAATGAAATGGTGTGCACATACAACTATTTTTTTTACATTCCTTATTTTTTAAAAAAGGTAATAAAATTAACAGAGCAAAAATATTAACTACCAAAATTCCAGTCTCAGTATCTTTTGCTCTGTTTATTGTTGCACATGTTCTGAAGCCCAAATCTGGGACCAAATGAAAAAGCCTGACAATGCTGCAAATACTTTTTTATCTGTCCTTCTAGTTTAGATGATTACAGGCACACATGCTACCATATGTGATTCTGGGTTCAAACCACCATCTCAGAGTATTTGGTATGGGGTACTTGACTGGGTATTTCTTTCCAGTGCCTCTTTATCTTGCTTTCGTTTGCTAGAAGTAATCAGAGTTGTAGTGAGAAAGTTCATGGCATGTTGTGTTTCATCTTTCTTCCTTTCATCTCTCCTGAGCTGCTGTCCCAGCTGAGGACTGGGGAGTAGGATGACACCCATAGAACCCTGGCAGTCTGCCTCTTCAAACACCCTAAGTACTTTCTGTTAGAAACCACCTTCGTTGTTTCTTGTTCCGACTGCTGGGTTGTACCTTGTGCTGTTACAACCTTGCCTTGTCTCAGCAGTTAAACCATTTCATTTAGTGATGGATAAAATAGTCCATATTTAGAGTGTAGTTTGACTCAGCCTTGAAGTATTCAGCCTTGGTTAGCAATGAAGCACAAAATCTTGATGTATAAACATATAAACACACATTTTTTGTGTATAGAAGCAACAGGATAAAACTTAAGACTGTTTTTAAAACATTTGAGGTGAACTTTGTGCAAAACTCAGCTATCTGAGCAGATACGTTCAGGATAATGTCTATTGTCACCAGTTTGCCTTGGACCCTGTGAGTCCTAGCCTAGGAGTCAGCAGAGAGGCCACACTCTTTTCTGAAAGTGGGGGTGCTGTGACACGTCACACACTGTGATGCGATGGTGCTGGCCCACTTCTCCCTTTGTATCACTACTGAATGGTATCACAACATTCTCTAGTTTTCAGTGGCAACCTGCTCTTAGAATGGAATGAAGAGGAATAGGTGACACTACTATGTGGCATTCAAACGAGGTTATTTCGAAGCAAGGTCCCTTCAGCAGCAGCACTGAAGAGAAGAAACCAGAGCTCTTTGACAGTTTTGTTGTTTGTTTGGGGCAGTGGGAAATAGCAAAACATTCAAATGGGGGCTCTTATACTTCTTGACACTTGCTCAAGATGGGAAAGTAAGGCACAGAGAGGTTTTCTTGATGAGTTTCAGGTGCTTCCAGCCAAGCTGAGAACAAACTCTGGCACCCTAGTATCATGTCTAGCCTCTGGAGAACAGCAACTCTTTTTCTGATCTGGTTCTTTTCTGTTTTCATATAGGAAGCTCTGTGTCTCTGTTGAGCTGTGAACTGAGGGTAGGGGATTTCTGTAAAATACACTCCAGTGTAGATTCTCATCGCTTTCTGTATAGATCTCTCACGGTCCTGTCTGCCTTTCCGTCCTCATTCCTTGCCCCCATTTTTTAGGCAGCAGTGCTAGAGTCTATCCTCTTGACTAAGCTGTTGCACTTTAATTTTCAACAGGCCCCTATTGCTCTTGCATCTTGTGTGTGGTCTTTGAACATTATGTGGCTCGGCAGCTGGGAATAGTGAGTGGGTGGGCAATTTAAAACAGAAAAGACTCTGTATCAGCACAGGGCTGAGGTTTGAACTCTGCTCAGCTTTGGATACGTGTAGCTGGTTCTCAGAGCTGTGATTTAAGTGCTGTTCCACTGTTGTCAGTGTGAAAACTAAATCAGTGCTAAAAAACTGGTAGGGATGAAAAAACAAACTTTGCCTGTCTGATAACAAGAGTTACTCTTGGCCCTGATGAAAAATTGCAGGATTAAGATTTGTATTCCCCTGTTTTGTCACCAGTTTGCCTCCCCAAATCAGAAGACAGAGTATCTAATATGAAGCAAGGGTTTCTTTGGTGGAGTATGTTTATAAGCTGTTTCAGACACAACTCTAATTCTGAGTTTCCTGAGGATATGGACTGCTGATGGAGAGGGGCAGATGAGGGGGGTGCCAACCTGTGAGACAAAATACTTTATTGCATTCATCTGAGCATCTCTCTGAGACAAGGTAAATGTGCTCAAGCAGCAAAATATAATCCCAATGTCAATTGTGCTCACAGGGCCTGGTCTTCAGCTGCTTCCTCCTCCTTTTTGCTGCTGTCTGTGGTGGTGGAAGGTCACATGGAGAGGAGGTCAGGCAAGGGACTCTGCTTTCCATGTGCCCTGGCATGATTCCCACACACACACACATTTCTTTTGCATTTTTGATGGTGAGCCCACTCTGTATGGGCAGAGAGGTCTCATGTATAGGAAATTCACCACTTGCTCTCCTTCACATTTGCAGCCCCGAGTACCAAAATTTCAGTGCAGAGGTAGTTCTTTCTCCACCCACTTTCCATGTATCCCACCCAGGTAGACAGGATGAGCAGAAAGAATCCTTGCCTTGATGAGATTGATAAATGAGGTTGGAACAGAACTCCTCTTTTCTGGAGTCCATATGGAGTCCTACCCAACTTCAAACCCATAGCTGACTCAAAAAAAAAAATAAAAATTGGCAAGTCCCTAAGTACTTTTAAAGATTCTAAAGGTTAAAGATATGGTTGATTGGCATTCTTTTTAGAGCCTGGAGTGATGTTATATTTACTTCATGGAATTAAAAAGGGTGCACAATTAGCATTAGAAATCTGTCAGATAGATATTTGGAAGAGTCATTTAATTTTCCCAGGGCCTCATAAATACCCATGGTTCATCCCCACTGCACTGGGCTTCGTACTCAACATTATACCCTAGAATTTGCAAAACATAAATAAGAGTAAAAAGGCAACAAAGGAGAGTACCCTTGTTTTCAAGAAGCTGGCAGATTACAGACTAACATCAGCCATGTCCTTGTAGAGGTTCCATCCTTAAAAATAAGTATGGGCTGCAGCACCATGAAAAAACATATTGAAGATCAAACGGGCAGTGCTACCTCTTTATTACATCTTGCACCTCACTGTATTCTTTTTTTGGGTTTTGTTTTCGTAATAATAATACAGGTGTATGGCTGACAGCCTCTTCCTGTGGTCGAATAACTTAGAGCCGTGAACTTATGGCTGGGTAGTAGAACCAGATGGATGGACTCTAGTTAGAGGTGAAGGTTTGGCTGTGATGGGAACTAACTGGGACTACTAGCAGCTCTCTCTGGGAAACCAAAGTTTCCTGCAGCCAGGACCTGTGCAATTTAATACACTTCCTAGAGGAAGTCTGTACAGAATTTCTGTATGAAGTATAATGAATGAAGTGGCAGACTCTAGATGGATTTCATGGGAAAAGACTTGAAATCCTATAATATTTTTGACAAAGCTTTTTGTTCAAATATAAATGAATATTCTGCAAAGAGCTTCCAGGATGAAAAGCCCAATAGGACACTGCCTATTACTAACAGGATTTCTGTTTCATTTAGGCATATATATAATTAGCTTTAATAAAAAGCTGAGACTCAGTTGACATAATTCAGCAAATACACCCCAAAATATGCTAATAGAAATGTGTCTCTGCTTCTTAACACGTGCAAATACTTTGTACACAGCAGCAATTGTGCTGACAGTGGGATGACACTGTAAAATTGCTGTTCACTGCAATGTGAATCCTTTTGAAGCCAATGACTTCTGATTTCCACCTTCATAACCACTGAGTCAAATTTACTCCTTCCCACTCCCCCCATATTCTACCTATATCTGGGAAGCTGGGAAAATTGTATTCTATCTCGTTTTAGGGTGACTGCACGTATTCTTTCATCCTGTGGTTGCTATTCCAAACTGCATAGGGTCATGAGTGTACTTAACTGTGGCTTTTCAGTCTTTATTCTGGGCTGCCTTTAACTCATTTTAAATGGGGGCATCAGCATAGGCTGTTTCACTGCTGCAGGTTCTCAGCAATTAAGGCCTGGCAGCAAAGGATAATTCTCTGATTAGAATGATCCAAATGATTATATAGGCACAAGGTTAAAAAAAAAAAAAGGTCTAAATTCTGCATTGTTACAACCTACAACAACCAATCTTACATCAAATTCCCCATCTTCTTCTTTATTCCTTTTGTGACAAAAAGTGAAATCTAAACCTGTTGCAAGAGCAATTGTAGCATCTACTGACTTAAAAAAGAACCTCTACCAGTAAATTGGTCCCTAAAAGCAACTAACTCATAGTTGGAGGAAGCAGATTATTCTCTGTTGAAAGTGTGAGTAATCATTTCTGCTAAACATGTGCAAGAGGGGATACGTGCCCTGATGGAGGCTGGGGCAGACAGATCCCATGGCAGTTTTGTTATGGGTGCCAACACTGTTCAAAAGAGGACAGCGATCTTCTGAAACTTGTTTAAGGACAAGACAAGTAGATACAGAGGCAAATAATCAAAGCAATCAAACAGTTCTCCCTGAACAGTTGTCAAGACCACCAATATATACGTTCTGTGCCATGAGCTTGTGGTGGTGTGCATGATATGCATGCACAATAGCAACAAGATATTAATCATCAACACAGACAGGCACATGTTGGGGTAAGTCTTCAGAGGTGCAAGTCTTAGGCTGTAACTGGTATATACAACAAGCCCCAACGGTACCAGTTTCAGCGCTACCTTCAGCAGCATTGCATAGTTGAATTCATTATGGCTGAGCTTACATGTTCCTCTGAAGGATCCAAACGTTGGGCCTTGTGTACAAATGCCTGGACATGAAGAACAACGTCTCTTCCAGTTCCGTGTCCCTCTCTCTTTGTAGTTTTCAGTTACGCACCCTGGGCAAGTTCTTTGCTGGTGAGACACCACTGACTGGAGTGGCACTGTGCCAGCGCAGTCTTTGGCACTCTGAGTTGATGGCAGAGATTTTCAGAAGAGCTCAAGTGAGAAGGTTTGGTGCCCAATTCCTCTTGTGTTTGGTCAATAACCTTCTCTTGGCTCACCAGCATCTCTGCAATGCCACTGGTGCCCAACGCAGGCACCTCCCACTTTCCAGCAATCTGGAGAGAAATAACAAACAATTTAGTGGCACAAAACTTTCTGTTTCAGAAGTTTGTTTTATTGACCTAGATTTTAATTTGAAAATGACACACTCATAAAGCATACCTATACACCTGGAGTACCAGGCCCAGTATGCTGAAGAGTTAGGCACATATTTTCAATGGTGAAGGTGATTTACCACTGGGAAAAAAACCCCATATATTTTCTCTCTTACTGGTGTCTTTAAACTGAGTTTGGGTGTCTTCCACCCTCCTGAATGGTGATTTGCTAAGGCTTTTGGGCTTGGAGTAGTTCAGTGAAATTTCATGATTGTGATACATAGGCCAGGCTATGAAGTCTCTTCTGCACTAAGGCAGTTACTAGTTTGATCCCTCTGCAGGTCATTCACTTAGGAGTTGGACTTGATGATCCTTCCAATTCAGAATATTCTGTGATTCTGCAAAGAAAATATACATTCTTACAGAGAAACACCTGGCCATGGGAATATAGGTCAAGATTGGAAGTACATGTGACAAGGTTATGGACAGCTTTGACCTTAAAGGGGTAAAAGGGTTCTGTTACTGGGAATTTTTGACCCTCTCTGGAATTTTTACTTGGTGTTAAGATGCTGCTGGTGTCAGGGCTCATAGGCATTGAAAGGTATACTTCTGTGTAGCTGGCATTCTCTTTTAGGGATTAGGAAAACAATTAGTTTTTCATGATGGTAATGAGCATTCATATAGCATAGAGATCCTGACATCCATGGATTTGTCTGTGAAAAAATACACCAAAGAAAGTCATTCATGTTTAAAGTGATAAAGAAAACATGAAGGCATTACATGAAATAGGTCAAATGCAAAAATCTCCCTATAAAGCTGGAGAGGAGAATTAAGGCAAGTGCAATGTTGTTATCTGGACTGGATAATCAAGACTGAACTATGAGATGATGTGGCACTTCAGTGGTGGGATCACCGCCTGAACAAAACTGTACTAGATTCTGCCTGTCTTTTCACAGATTCAGGTGTGCACTGGTATAACTTGTCCAACCTCAACAGAGCTGATCCTGATGTACACAAGGACGCTCATATTCAGATTTCCCAGCTCTCCCCCTCCTCTTCCCCTCAAGGTCTTTCTGCTCATGTCATGTGGAACGGCGTAAGTTCAGGTGTGGATCAGAGAGACTTTGAAATGGAAAATCAGGGGATACCGCAGGCCATATTGGAGAAGAGCTGGCAAAGCTTAGAACCAGGATAGCAGAGTGGTGAGGGTTAGGACTAAGGTAGACTTGTGTGGGGTGCTGTGTTTGGAGTCCCAGGGGAATCTGCAAGCCAAGAATAATGAACACTGGCAGAGCTCCATGTGAGTAACAAATGGCTTATCCTGTCTAGGCTAATGACAAAATGTTACATACTGGCATTTTTTAAATAAATACTTTTTATTGTTGTTGTTGGAGATTTTTTTTTAAGAAAACAAAGATTAAAGCAACCGCTATAGTTAAACACTCTGCTTTGCTCTGATAAAACGCCAGAATTACATGACTTCTACTGTGTAACAATGTTCTTCGTGTGGGCGTAGCAGCCCCTCCCCATACCTAGCGGATACACCGTAGGGAATTTTTGAAAGTGTGTGTATAGCCTCTTGTAAGGTCACTGAGTAAATAAAGTTAAATATATTGTATGAAGAAATTTCATGTCTCATGTGTTTCCATAAAAACATCACAAAACAGTCCTACTTAAAGGTTATTATCAGTATTACATGCACAGCAATGACCTCCTGTGCATATTATTTTTCAAAATGTTGGGTCTCTGCCCTTCCATACCCTCCATCAAACTCATGCTGGTAATTTGAAAATGAAGGACTCAGTGTAAAAGCAAGTCAATCTGGTTCATAAGATACCTCCACCACTCAGTCAGCATGCAGACAGAGGCTTGGCATCAGTGTCTGCCTCCAACGCTCAAGGTCTACAGCTTTCTGCCATTACACTGCCATGGTACTGCTCCCTCTTTAGTTTCTAGTCAGACAGACGTGCCTGTAGAGACTGGACCCGGCCAGCAGATGTATCTCCATTTCTCCCCTGCTCTTGCTTCTGCTCCACAGCTGCACTCAACTTGCCTGTTGTGTGACACAATGCTCACTTTCTATCCAAGCTTCCCATTACTGACTGCCTGGTTGTGCTTGGACATACTGGGACTCACGTGCAGTCAGTAAGGGCTTGTTGTCTCAAGAAGTACCAAACCTGGACTTGGGATGGTTTTTCAGGTGCAAGGCATATATTACCAAAGATCATGAGCACATCACCTCCACAACGAGGTCTTCAGGACTGGCTGAGCACTGGGCTGTGGGGCTGCTTTTGCAGTCGGGAACGCAGAGGAAGATCTTCAGGGACGGGTAGTCTGTGTGGCTGTGTCAGCCGTGCCCTGAGCCCCGGCATGCAGGTGACCAGAGGACCGACCTGCGCTCCCTGAGACACGAGCTTGCTCGTACAGCAGCTCTGGCCCCAGAGCGCCAGACCAAAGGAACACGGTTTGTGGACCATGAGGTGATTTCCTATACCAAATTTACTTGCTCGTTAGCCCGGCCCGGCTGCACGGCTCAGCTGTCACTGCCCCCGCGCGGGGCTGGGGCCGGGTGCGTCCTGCAGGGCTTTGGGGCGGGCAGCGCAGTCCGGCAGCCCCCCGCAGAGTGCCGGCC
>WEIV01004843.1:58193-88688 GCA_013390005.1 Calyptomena viridis
TGTCAGCGCCGCAGGGGGAGCCCCGGCCGCCAGGCAGCGCCCCCCGGCTGCCCGCGGGCGCGGACCCTCGCAGGGGCCTCCCCGCTCGCTTGTTAAAGGCCGGGTACCGGCTGCGTGCGTGAAGTTCATACACCGGTATTAACTTCTTGGTATTTATTGCAGAGAACACGGGAGGGGGGAGGTTGCCAGGCTGTGGTTTTATATTGCTCGACTTGCATTTAGTAGTCCCTGTTCCCAGCACATAGCTTTAGGACTTTTTTTTATGTTCCCAAGCAGGGATTAAATGAATCCCTGCAATAAAGCTCGATGCCTTCAGCCCAGACTTCTCCCTGTAGGAGTCTAGCTCTGTTTTTTTTAATCTGACAGTGTTTGACTCTTACTGGAGCTGTTAATTTCACTTACCAAACTATTACATTGCTCTGGGGGAGAACCCAATATCTTTTCTAAATATGGTTCTCCCAGTGAGTGAGTGTTACCACTGCAGCACCACTAAGGAGTAGCATGAGAGTTCAATTATAAAGCTGCAAAACAGTAGCTGTTCTCCAGCCAATGCTGCAATGAAAGCACTGCTCTGGGTAAGTGGAGAAACTTACCTCTCTGCAGGCTTGTTGGATGCATTGGGTCATGTGCATTCTTGACCCAGCAGTCTAAAATGCTATGAAATGTAGTATGTGCTTAACTTAGATCATGGTTAGGCAAGACCAGGAGTCTTTGGAATCCCTACACAGCCAGAGTATAACAACAAGGGACTTCAGTGCAATGTTCTATGTGTTTGTTTTTTTTTTTTTTTTTTAATGGAAATACTATTTGACCATGATGACTATTAAGTGCTTCTCAGAGCTATGGAAAGTGTACTACTGGCTGCACTGATGTTCTTGTGTTCAGCTGTGTTGTGTAGCCTCTTTTATGGCCAGATGTGTAACAGCAACTGTTAGAACTAGTGTGATCAGAATTAAGCCAGAACTGCCATAAATTGTTGGAGAC
This sequence comes from Calyptomena viridis, assembly GCA_013390005.1. NCBI lineage: Eukaryota > Metazoa > Chordata > Aves > Passeriformes > Eurylaimidae > Calyptomena > Calyptomena viridis. The sequence continues at coordinate 59,178 of WEIV01004843.1, forward strand.
CTGCTTTAAAAAGCTGAGGAAATACAGGGGTGCTTATGCATATATCTGTATTACCTGATATCAAGCATAAACCTCAAAATTAGAGCAGTTCCAAACAGAGAGGAGCTTTGAGGTGGTAAATAAGAATCTGGCTGGGTGACTAGAGATCTTCATCAGCACTAGTATCTAACTGCTTTAATGAAGAGCAATTGTAACAAAGAACACCATAAAAATCCTGATGGCAGTGCTTAATTTTACAATAAGCCTGTATATCAAACAGTTTTCATATATGCTATTTTTATATACTCTACTTTACAAGGCAGTTTAATTGCTCCCTATGCTGTGTCATCTTGGAATGGGAGCTACTTCGAGAGAGTGGAAAATGAAATACAAAGGACTACTGACTTACTTTTTGATTGAAATAAGTGAGCTGACTTTGCTATTTCTTCCTTCATGACTGGGGGAGAACATCAGTTGTCAGCACTAACAACTACAGTTCTGTAGAAAGATGTTCCTTGAAGTTTTAACTTAGAGTTTTAACTTACGATCTCATAAATAGAGAGCTCTGAACTTCCAGGGTGCTTAACTCATGAAGTCTGTCTTTTTGCCCTTCAAAGTGTCATGATTAAGTGCATGTGAAGGTGAGGAGTTTGGTTTACTCATTTGCAACCATGCTGATTGATATAAACCCCTGAGCTTCATCTCTTGTGACTAATAAAGTTGTCATTCCTATAAAGGTGCCGTACTTTAGATTTCAATGAACACAAAAAATTCCTGATTATTAATTTCTTAAATGATGGTTAGCAGGTTACACCAGTATGTATTTCTCATGTTGACTTGTGATTGAGAGAGTCTTCCTGTCAAGAAACCTCCCTGGATGGGTGGTGGTGGGGTGTCAGTGTTGCAGTTCTGGGAGCCTGATCCTGTAGGTGTTCAATTGCTAGGTGTGATACTTACCCTTTCATGTTTTCTTTTCTGTATGGTGAGCATTAGAACCACAATATTTGCAAGCTGAAATGCTTTTAAAGGTGAACAGCAGTTTTTAATCCTTCTCAATGAATTTAAATGACCAACAATAATGCTTGAAGCAAGTTCCAGATCTTCCTCCTTGCATTTCCTTCTTGCTACTCTACTGTTGCTTCTAAGCTAGGCAGCCAGCATTGTTCCTGTCTACATAAGCAGAAGGGTATGGCTTACTAATGTTTGCAGAAAATGATGAAAAACTGGAAGTATTGAAGAGAAATTGGTATATCTACATTTCCTGTGCCAATAAGGGATGAAACTTTTGGATGAAGTGAGTTCCTGATAACTACTTGAATACCAAGGCAAAAGACAAGTGCAGCTAGTGTCTACAGATCTGCTGAGGAACTTCTGGCTCTTACAAGATGTATGAAGCTTGCTGTTTCTTGTTATAGTGAAACTATGAGCAATTACATCAATTCCCTAGACTTGGTAAGTGTCAGTCAGGAAACACCTGGCTGTTGCCCACTAACAGTTAAGAACAACTGACCCAAATGAAGCCCCACATTGTCTAATATCTTGTCCTAGAAATAACTTGGAAGCCCAAGACTGCTGTGTGACTTATTTCCTCACTTGACAGGCTCTAGAAAATCCTCTGCTGTGTTGCACAATTGCTTGGTCACTTCTAATTTTGTAGCTCAAATGAGCTCTGCGGATGTGATAAACTGACTGTACTTGGAAGTTGTCTGTCTGAAGGATGCTGCCTTCTGGAAAAAAGATAATCAGGCTTTATTTTCTATGCATGTCATCTTCCTGCGTGCCTCTTTCTCTCTGCTGGCATGAGATTTGGAGTTGTGTGACAAGCCAGATCTTGCTGTTTCTTCCTCCTTGATCCCAAAGCGATAGATGGGGAGCTTGATTGGGCTGGCTCATGCATCTCCTGGTGAGTGGTGCATTTAAGCATTCTTTCATAGCAAATTGAATAGGTTGTGCCACTAAGTTTTATATTCCTCCATCTGGACAATTAGTTGTGACCTTTGTTTTTTTCTAGTTCAGAGAGATCTATGTAGGCCCTCTACTTTTTGAGTATAACTCCTGATCATTATGAACTTGGTCCATTTGTGGCAGAGAACTCTTGGTGGCAGTAATGACAAATACTAGCACACAGAAATGGGGGGTGCTTGCAGAAGGAGCAGAATGTGACTGTAGCAGTCGAAAACTGTCCTATGCATGGGCTTGGATTTCTGCAAGACTGGGGATCTGTACTCCCCCCAGTGACTGCAGAGGACTGAAAAGTGGGAGGGGAGGACAGGGTAATCATTATAACTTGGTTCCTAGTTTCATGCATGGAAACATGTCATGTTATCCCTTGAAAGGCATGCTGATTGGAGATGGGGAGGCGGACCTTACAGTTCAGTACTGTTGCAAAGGGAAGGTAGTAAATAGTAAAATTGTGAAGATATCAACAAATTCCAGTGCATAAATTGGAGTGCTACTGAGCAATGGGAATTCCCTGCTGCAGTTGGCTACTAGTTAGAACACCAATTAAAAATCTTGATTAAAAAGTGCTGAAAAGGCTCCTGCAGCTTTGTCATTCCTTCTGGAGGAGCAAGCAGCATTGCAGCTTGTGTCAAAGAGTGGCATAAGGAGTGTGTTGTGCTGTGTGTTCACTGCAGCCCCAATTGGAGGGTTCCACAAAGGAGGTATCTTTATATATGCCCTACCAAAATTAAGGAGACTGGTTTTTATGATGGGAAGAAATTACAAAAGCACATGTGATAAATATGTAAAGCAGAGGGCTTCATACAAAGGAGATCTAGAATAGGAGAGTGAAACTTTAGATTTTTAATGGCTGAATTTTCTTTCTTGGTTTGAGCTTAATCAGCACTCTGTTGCAAAGGTCTACACTGATAACTAACAACTGAAGCACTTCAGTTTTTTAGATTTCCTTACCATTGGAGAGATTCATTTAATGAACAACTAAGTACCCAAAGGCAAGCCTTTAGAAAAGGATCATCCCTTGATAGGACAGATTCGTTACTCTATGCTAAACAGCTTTTAGGTACAGATACTTTGTTTTGGTTGTGTGAGAGATGTTTTTACCCAAGTGGAAGCTCTAATTGTATATAGAACTATACTAATGATCTGTCCCTCTCCTTGCTCCTATTTAGACCTCTAATGTGGGCTGCATTCCTTGATATGTACCAAAAAAACTGATCTGACTTTTTAAAAACGTTATGCAACTCTGTTGAAGAACAAGATTAATTCTTGTGTAGGGAAGTACTAAAACATTGTTCCAATACATTAGTATTGGAACAGTGTGTACTGTTCTAAACAGAAAAACACTCTGGGATCTGACAGTCTGTGTAGTTGTAGAGTTGGTGTTTTAACTGCCTGGGCTTCAGAGTTGGCTATGAGAATATTTCCACTCATGCTAATGAGCTGTGCTCTTAATGAAAGATTTCTGGCCACCAGAAGATTTGGTACAGAAAAAGAAACTGCTCGTGTATTTTTACTGGTGGTGGCAGCAAGCTCTGTAGCTGGTGGAACACCTACAATGATAACCTCTTGGACAAGTTTTCCAGTTTCTAGCACTAGTCATGTGCTAAGGTAATCTTCATAGTACAGAGCAGATGTTGTCTTGGCTTCTTGCATTTCCAGATGGCCTGAAGCAATTGCTAAGATGACTGTAAACTCACTTCAGGAGTGTAGTAGCTCTGAAATATTAATACTGTTATTTAAATATCTTAGATGTTCTTATCCTGCCATCTCAAACTAATTGCGACATTACTATGTCAAAAAAACCCCAAACAAACAAAACCCCATTTTTCTCTTACTTGGCTGCTGAATCCCAGTTCTTCTGGGGCTGGCACATCTGACAGTGCAGTTAAGTGTTACACAATAAACTTTACGCTCACATTAAAAGCTAAGCATGGAAGCAGTACAGGTGAAACTGTAGCTAGTCCCTCGAGGCTGCTCTGCTGACTGTCACACTTGGCATCCTGTCTGACTGAGTGATTGCTTTCTGTCAGAGTCCACCAGCAGCTGCCATGAGGTCTCTGGTGCTGATGCACCATTCAGGGGCTTTGTGGCACAGTAGACCTTAAGTCAAGCTTGGTGTGCAGTGGGAATAGTTTACTGCTTTGGTCTTTGAACGATACTCTGGCAAAGTAGCAGCTGTAGCAGTTGCAAGTTCCTGCAACTTAAACTATGAAGCCTACCTTCTTGTTGTGTTATAAACTTAAGTACTGTCATTGCATTGGTAGGACTTCAAGCTTCCTACGCTTGTTTGCGAGAAGCTCTTCTCTTTGTGATGCTCTTGCCCCAACAGTGAAGGCTGACATTGTTGTGGGTATATTGCCTCCACACTGGACCTTTCTGGATAAGATAGGAGGTCAGTGTGAGTAGTTTGCTTACACAGAAAAACTACCAGGATGTGATGAAAGTGGTACATAACTTTCTCCTCCTAACCAGCCTACATGAGCAATTGCAGCTTGTTTTTGGCAGTTTACATGTGAGCCGTGGGAAGACTTTACTGATTGTAAGTGTGAGGAGAGGGTATTCTGGCATCAAAACCCTAACTGAGAATGCAACTCTGCCTCCTATTTTTTTCCCTTTTGGGGTGAAGGGTGCATTGTAGCTATAGGAGGATAAAACCAGGAAAGTGTAACTAATTACACTAGGGTGTAAAGTTTGCACCCAGGGCAGTGAGAACCAGCCACCATACAAAGGAGCTCTTTGTATTTGGCTTCATGTAGGCTATCAGCAGCTCTTCAGCCTGAGAGCAGTTAGCTTCCTCAGGATGAGGTCTTATCTTGAAATCAAGCTCATGCTCCCTGTCCTGGATGTTTTTTCATCTTATCACAGTAGCCTCGTGATGCAACTTAGACTCCTGTGGGATACTGCAATAAAAATGTGGTGTTAGCAATATTCATGAGCATTAGAGAAGAGTCATCTGCTTGTTTGGTGAAGATGACATTGCCTTGCATAGTGGGCCTGCCCACTCACAAATGCTATTTCTTACAAGATTGTGACAACAAATACAGTTGCGTTCCTCTACAAGAATTGCTTTGAGGGAAGCCTGTGCTATCGGAGTAAAAGGCCTACATGCTGGAAGTGCAATCCCTATAGTGTTGGGAGTGGTAAGGGAGCAGAGAGACTTTGAGTTACAAAGAGATTTGTTCTAGTCTGCATGACACTGAGCAGTCTTAAGACTGGCCTGGGCCTGACTGAATGATGCTAAGATGCCAGCAGCAGCCTGGAGTAACAGCCCTGTCTCCTTCACTGGAGACATTCAAGAACTGTGTGGATGCAATCCTGTGCAATGTGCTCTGGGATGAACCCTGCTTGAGCAGAGATTGGATCAGATGACCTCGCTGTCATCCCTTCTGACCTTACCCACTCTGCGATTCCATCATGTTTCTGTTGTGCTTCTGTCCTCAGAGCAGTGGCCTAGCAGCCCCCGTAAGCCTCCACCTGCCTGCACTGTCAAACTCTTTGCTGGTGGTCTCTCAGCTGTAGCCTGCTTGGGAGGATAAGCCTGCGTGTTGGGTTTGTGCAATTTTGCCTCCCACTGGCTTGTGGCTGAGCCAGCTGCTTTTGAGGGCCCACTGACAGGTGTTTTCATTTGGAGTGGCACATAGCTATTCAGTGGGGAAGTGAGTGGTAGGTGTGAAATGAGAGTAAACTTAGGTATTTCCCCCCAGGGTCCGTGCCTAGAGATAGAAAATTACACTGGCTACTATAGGAACAGAGGCTGCATCATTAAAGATTGGCTCAGGGTTTTGGCGTGTAGAGTCTGGCAGAAAAGCCTAGACAAGCTACCCAACAATGCTACTGGCAGGCTGTTCCACGCAGGTGGAGGAAGTCATACAGAAACTGGTGCGTGTAGGCAGATAACTTGCTCTGCCATGGGCACCCAAACTCCCCTCCCAGGCTGGAACTGGAGTTCTGAAGGAAAAACTGCTGCCTCTGGATGAAGATGGATGGGTGTGAGCAGAACAGTAGTACCTGACTAACTGCCACAGAGTGCCACAGTGCTCAGTACTTGAGTATAGACCAGGTTGCCTTGCTCCACACACTTTGACTTGGAGTAGCTAAGGGAAAGAAGCATGTACTGTTCCTTCTGTGCAAGGCATTGACTACTGAGATTTTATTCTATGAATCTACTGAGATTGGCTCCATATGCATGGCAGCCATTGTCAGTGTGAAGTTAAATTTGATTCACTTCTGTAAGAGCATTGGCCTGATACAATTTTTCTCTATTCTGAGTCTCATGGCAAAGTGAAAGAGTGTAATTTCACCCTATTCAGAGTGGAAGAAGTCTACTGTTTCTGTGCTGCCGAGTTATTGATTAAAGCTTGAGTTGAGGGGCTGACAAAGGTGAAGGTTTTCTCATGGGAGAGCCTTTGCTAGAAAGAATCATAGTAAGTGGCAGGGAAGATGTGTAGGGATAAGAAAGATGGGGAAGTAGGACAGATAAAATAACTTGCTTTTCTAAGGTTTTTCTTGGCCACTAGTCCAGTTAATGACAGTTGGAATTGTATCCAGAGGGAAGTGCTGATCCTCAAATAGGGAGGAGAGGTTCCAAACACTTAGTGGGCAGATTCTGTTTCAGAGTTTCTCTTGGCCACCAGTCCTCTGTTACCATTACTTGGATTACAGACTAGAAGGAATGTGGAAAATTTTGTCCATCCCTGTTCTCTTCCTTGACAGAGATGAATTGCTTAAATTGCACAGGGAAGCTGTGAACTCTGCCTTCTGATGAAGAAAGTCCACTAGCTTGGCTGCTGTACTTAGGGTTGTGGTACGTGGAATAGTGCTTGTTCTATCATCTCATGGATTCTATAATCTCGTGGAGTTCCAGAATACTTGGTTACCCGAGAACTTTTTCTTTGGTTATATAGAGATATCAAAATACAAAATATTATACTTCAGGTGTAATTCTAATACTTCAGAGTTTGACACTCCAGCAAATTAAAACAATCCAATACAGTCAATGTAAAGGTAACTATCTTATGTTCTATGGCTACCGTAGGTTGCAGAAGCAGTGTGACCACCTATGGTATGGAGGGGGAGTGAACCTGGAATCAAGCAGATAAGGAAGCATCCTCAGGTGAAAACATCTCATAAAGGTAGTGGCGTCCTTCAAAATGCAACATGTACAGGGGACACTTGCCTAGGAAAGATGTCCAGATATGCACTATCTCTTATCTTGCTTCCGTGTGTACCATATACATGCTAGTCAGAAGCAGATAGGATGGTCATCTTTTGTTGCAGCATAGACTCCCAGGAGTAGCCTGAAGATTAAAGAACCTACTCTAGCTGGTACATGAAACCATTTCCCTTCCCATTTCTTTGAAGCAGATTTACATGCAGTCTACACTTAGGCTTAAACAAATACGTGGTGGAATTAGGTGCAGGTTAAGAACTAAAAAGCCAGAAGCTCTTGGGTGTAGTTTCCAAGTGGAGGATATTAAATGAGTTGGAGTTTGTGGATACTAGCCAGATAAAGGAGTTTCTGTCTGAGCCAAGAAGCTGCTTCTGATTTGTGTCTAGTTACCATACAAAATGGTGGTAACTTGTTGGCTTCTGCCTGGAGTTTTGCATTTGGCTTGTTCCTCTGCTCTTAAAAGTGAGCAGGTAAGTGTTGCAATAGTAGATAAGCTGTGTGCAAAAGAAGCTTTTAAAAATATGTATGCATCTTGGAACACTAGAGGATTATCTACTCCAAGCTTATAGGGAAATGTGTTGTAGTGTGTACATTTTGCAGGCTTAGTGGAAGCAAATTACTTCTGCCATAGACATCTGTAAGACAGGTATGTATAAAATGAACAGGGGTGTTCACGCAATGACTTTTTTGTTCTAGAGACTTACTTTACTTATTTTTCTTTGTGTCTTAACCTAAAAGTATGTAAATCTAAAAGTACTTGACCTACCCTTTTAATTTAAAAACAATACCAATATGTACCACCAAGGCTTTGGAGTTCTGTCAGGTAAGGGATTGGGTGTAAGTGCTGTCATATCTTCCTGTTGTTGAAGTAAACCTTAGCCAATTGAATTATCAGTGTGGCTGGTGGTGGTGGTGTTTGCCCTCAATTAACTGCAATACATCTGAAATATTCCTGAAAATTAGGCTAGATGAAGAAATCTGTTCTACTAGAGCTTTGACTTAGCTTCTGAAAGCAGTTGCCATGGGATAGGATTTCTTAAATACACTGAACATGTGTAGAATTCCATACTTCTTGACTGTATGAGAATGGTGCTTGTGGCTGATGTACTTAAAGGCCTCAGCATCTAGAGATGCTGTCCTGCATCTTTGTAGGTAAAAATCTGAAGTAATGACAAAGTGACACTGCTTAACTAGATGGGTAATGCCTAATGATGGAATAAGGTATTTCAGTGGGGGCTGTGCTGCCTAATGTCTTATGTGTTCTGTAAGCTGGGGTAAACCTTGAAGAATTTTGTTACAATTTTTTATCAGGGTTGCTACACCAGCATTCCTCTGACTTTTGTTGGTGTCTGTGGGCTGTCTGTCCTTTATTACATGGGTGCAGACAGTATTTCTAGGAGGAGGAATTATACCCTTAGGTCCAGGGTTGAAAGTCAAAGCTGTTTTCTGTAGGCTTTAGCTTGTTAGGTGCTCTGTAGAGCCAGTAATGTTCTGGCTCATAGAGGCAGGATGTTTTCTCAGTGGCAGTAACTAGTCTTGCACTCACTTTATCTTCCCAGTTTAAGCTTGATCTGTAGAAGGACTAGTAGCTGCAATTTCTACAAATTACAAAATGGACGTAAACATACTTTGCTGGTGTTAGTATATTAATGATTGTTGAACCCATTGTTTGGAAGTATGGGAAAGTATATCAGCCCAAAGTTTTTGTTTTGGATGTTCATCTTCAGGAGCTTCAAGGGATCTGAGTATTTTCTTCATAGTGACCTCTGAAAGTGCTTTATGCCCCAGTCGGGTGGTGATTTTATTTTTCTAACTGAAGGACTCTTATATTGAGGCAGTTTAGTTGGCTTCAAAGTAGCCTGGATGTTACTGACTGTTGCTGTTGAAGACTTAAGTTTTCCAGGATGGCCGGGTTTTGTCCTTTCCTCAGTTCCCCTGAAGTAACAAATATATTAGGAAAAAAAAATTGTGTTCTGCTGGACTTGAGCTGTCACATAAGATACTACCCTACTTAAAACTTGCGGAGGTGTTAATCTAACTGTAGGAGCTCTCCTGAACTTCACAGCTCACCTGTCAGTTACATACATTCTGAAAACTCAGGATTACATTTAAGGTTGCTAATGGAGCTTTAAATAACTAGACAAGCTAAACATTTGCCATGTTGTCACTGAAATAGGTGTCTCTTGAGAGTGAATAGGATGGGAAGTGAAAAGCAGTCAGTATAAAACTATGGCTGCTAATGCTTTTCTTGTCTTTGACCTCATTTGTCAGTGAGGCTATCTAAATTTCAGGATTTTTATTGTGAACAATAGATACCTTAAGGAATTGCAAACTAGCTGGACTATGAACAGAAGTCAAGCTTTTTTCTACCACAGAAGTGCTTCTTCACCTGAAGCACTTTGGCAGCAGTATCAGAGCTGAAACTAGCTGTTGCTCATCAACATACTGCAGTGTATGTTTTGCAGATTTTTAATCTGGATATAAAAGCACCCATAGGACAAAGTACCTTAACTCATCTGCACTGTTTCGTAAAATCTGTTGGTGTGTAAACAGGTATGATGTGTAGCTGTTAGCTTCATCCTCCTAGGATAAAAGCTATCCTGGTTCACATGTGTGTGGTTCTTGCATGAAAGTAATTAAAAAAAAAAAATCAGTCCCAACTTCCAAATTGAGTTTTGCTTGCAGAGTGAATTTCAGAAAAATGCAGTATTCTCTGGAACTTTACGATTTTTTGATTCTGAAAATGGAACTGAGTGGGAGATAAAAAGAAGTCTACCATACTTGATTAAATTTGAGCATTCTTAAAACCTGTCCTTCCACATCTCTGGATTTGGCTTGATTGTATGACAAGTACATTTTGAACCCAAATATTTGAGACTCTGGTCTGGCTTGAATAGCTGGTGTCTGAAGTAAACCAAGTTCTTAAGTCTTCTTACTGGAATTCTAAGAATTTACCTAAAAGTCTTCAAGCTTTGTTTCTAGTTCTGCTGGCAAACCAAAAATGCTTCCACAAGTGCTTCGCATGGTCCAGGGACTTTTCCCCTTGTCTCCTGCTCTGAGTTATAAAGGCGTATCTCTTCTTCCCCTCGTGTTTAAAAAAGGTAGGTATCTCATCACAGTAACTGTTCTTCTGTTAAACTTGATACTTTCTTGGGTATCCCATGCCACTCTTAGCTCATGATTGCTTTTCTTAAAATTTCCACATCTAACATTAAGTAGGAAGCCTCTACTGTAACTATCCACTAATAGTGTCACCTTCAGAATAGCTATAGATGAAAAGCTAACTTTTTCTTTGTCTAGACTCCTGTCAAAATCCGCTTCATTCCCTCCAAATATACTCTTCTGGGTGTGTCTCTGTTCAGGCAGGACAGGAGGAATGGGAGAACAGTTCTGAACTTGGTAGTTTTTGCTGAACCCTGCCTGAAGCTTTCCTACTGGTAAAGGTGTGTCCAATTTCAGTAATTCATGCTTTTCTTTGGAAGTCATCAGCACAAATAAATCAAGTTAAAGTGCACATACATACTCCACCTGACATATTTTGCTTCAGTTTGTTCAGCATTGATGAACGCATGTGTAGAGAGATAACCAGCCTTTCAGGGCAACGATTAAGTGCAGCATGTTGGAGCAAAAGCTAAAGATGACTTTCATTTTTCTTTCCTTCTCTTTACCTTGCATGAAATTGTGGAGAATACAAGCACTTGTATTCAGGAAGTGCCAGAAGGCTGATGATAGACATGATGAGGTCACCTCAGATTAAGAGGACAGAATAGGCTGTTATCTTTGGCTTGTCTCTGGTTAGTGTTTATTAGAAAGCAAACCTAGGGATTACCATAAACAACTTAAGCCAAGCATGTCAGTTCTTCAGTGTATGGTAGACTGATGTTCATGCATATCCATGCATTTCCTAAGGCAAACAATTAGGATCAAATGAGAAGAGATAATCTTGTTAAATCTCATGCCAGTGTTCAGATGGGTAAAACTATTCTTACCTAAAATTGCTTTAGTGGGACTTGCTAGTCACTTTTGTTTCACTAGCAGATGCTGATGTAAAAATACAAGTTCCTCTTAGTATCTGTTTTGTTGTGAGGTGATTGACACCAGTGCTAGGCCTTGTTTACACAAAGCATCTGAATGAAGTCACTACTGGATTCAACAAGATACTAACTGAAGGTAGCACTTACAGACACTGACACTGACGTAAATTACAGTCAAGATTTGATGGCTTTGAATAGAGGATGCCTCTTAAAATAGGCAAGGGACAGGGTTTGAGGGAACATTTCTTACCCAAAGAACAGGGATTACTTTCTTCTACTTTCCTCAGCTCAGCCCCCTTTTTTTTTTTTTTTCCTGAAAGCAGCTGCTGTAGTATCATCTGTTTAACTGAAACTGCTGTCAAGCTGCCATCCTGGTTTCTTGTTCATCTTGAGCACTTGGCTTAGAGTTTCAGATCCCTGAAGTGAAGGGAAAGCACCAGGAAGTTTCCCTTTACTTTAAGACAGAGACATGCCTCTATCTTGGGTATTTTTTGGGGAGAAAACTGGTGTCTTGTTCTCAGTGATTAGAATGTATAGATGGCTCTTGGGAATTTTTCTAAATGTATTATAGGGCAACATCTTTGTTTATATCTAGTGCTGTATGCAGAGTCTGCTCAGCTTGAATAGTTTTAGTAGGATGTACTGCTTTCAGACAGTAAGCTTGATTTTGTAGGAAGCTTCCCTGTAAGTGTGATTCCCTTTCGGGGAAAGTTTTTGTGGAAATTGAGTAAGATTATAAAGTCATCCCATTTTAAAGCTCAAATGGCAGTGATTCAACAAACACTATAAGCTACTAAAGAGGCAGTTGTGGAGGGCTGAATTAATACCTGGCAAGCGTCTGTCTCAGCTGAAGCTTAGAATCCACTTAGGTAATTGCAATATAAGCTCTTAGGCTAGAAAAGAGAATGAAAAAGGCAGATGTTTCTTTATCAGTCAGAAAGGTCAACAGTTCCAAAAAGACGGGAGAGCTCAAACTCTGATTTGGTGTCAGACAGTGTGACAAAATTAAACAGAACTGTAGTTAATCGCTTGCATTCACTTAATTCCCTAGGGAAGAACTTGGTTGATTTTTTTTTTTTGCTGGTTTATTCACTTATGCTAGGGAAAGCTTCCTTTCTAGATTTCAGGCCATCCTTATATTTCTTAAGTCTGAGTTATGCTACAGTAGCTCTAACGACAAGCAAGCTGGTACTAAGTTATCCACAGGACCAAATGGCATGGGCAATTCTTGACTGGAGTGTGAGGATTGTGCCTCTAATCTGCAAACTGGAAAGGTTTCTGCTTTTTTCCTTGTTCGTGTGGTTGACAGATCTTGCCCAGCTGCCAGACTCCTCCTCATGTCTTTTCCTGCTGCAGCATGGGTTTTTGTTATGGACTGCAATCTTCCAGAAAAAATCTGTTCCATTGTGGGCTCTCCATGGGCTGCAGCTTCCTTCAGGAAATGTCCAACAGCTCTGCTGAGGTGTCCTTTCCATCGGCTGCAGGGCAATACCTGCTGCTCCATGGTCCCTTCTGTGAGCTACAGAGGAATCTCTACTTTGGTATCTCAAGTGCATCCTTCACTTATCTGGATCATACTGTGGCTTCTCACTTCCTGCCCTGCTCCCCACACCATGGACATTTTGCTTTTTAAGTGTGTTTTGGGTCGTCTTTGATCTGCAGTGGGTGTGCTGTGGAACCAACTGTGCCCTGCACAGGGCAGCCCCTGACTTCTCACAGAGGCCAGCTCTGCACCATGCTGCTACCATGTTTCTTTACCATGTAAATCCAACACAGGTGGTGAGACCAGGTTCTACCCTGTTGGTCGGCATTGCTTCTTCTGCAATGCTGCCTTGGGTTGTAAATCTCCCAGTAGAGTCAGCAATGGTTTTGCTGTGCTGGAAGTACTGCTAAGATGAAGTTCGCATGTCAGTCAAACTGGTTGTGCCTTGAAGTCACCTGCCTCAATCCTTTTCAAGGCAGTGTGGATGTCTTAGAGGTTGCATATGGTTTTGCTGTGAAAAGTGCCAGTGCACCTAAGCAATGTCAGAGATGTAATCTAACATATATTCTGCTCTGTGCTTTTAATTTTTTTAAGATGTAGCCTCAAATTGATGGACTACTTTCAAGTTCTCATGTGAATGTAGATTTCAATATTGATTGTGCTACTCTGTTTTTTCTATACGAGTGCCTTCCAGAGTACTGCAGTTCTGTACAGTTTGTAAACAGCTGCTTTGCAGGCATGTGTGTGACTTATGGGGAGTAAGTGAATTCCATAGTAAGGAAGGGGAAAGCCTGATCACCTTGAAGTTCTTTGGGATTCTAGCTTCTACACTTCTACACACTACTTGTGCTTCAGAGCATGGCATATTGACACAGTTTCTCTGGCAGTGAGTTGAGTGCTAAATCCACGTGAATTCAACCACCTACAGGCTATTAATTTCTGTAAGTTCTGGCTCAGTGGAAAGCCTCTAAAAGTTTTGACATGGCACTGCAGGACTGTCACACCCAAACCTGGGGATTGGCTTTTCATCTTCCTCATTCGTAACAGCAAGAGAGTACACAGTTAGTGGTAAGCCGTTACTGGTCCTGGTACTGAGTAATCCTGAAAAAGGACTGTCAGATCTTGTATCTCCTGGCAAGCTTCAACCTGGGAAACTTGTAAGAGCACCTGTATAACATCTGGATCTGGTGTTCTGCATCCTTGGGTGTGGACAGGGTCCCAGGCTTCAATATCCTGATGAAAATGCATTTGACCCTTATTAGCAAGTAGCCTAGTTCAAGTTATGTCAGTGCTATCCATTGAGGCAAAGGATCATGATAAAAGTTTACACCAGTTTTAATTGGGGAGCAATTCTCTTAGAGTTCAAGTTGCAGGTGCTGAAACTTGACATGTAATAGGGCTAGTGTTCTGTGCTTGAGCGTGGAAAGGAATATGAAATACTTAGAACAGAAGTAGCTTCAGAGAGAAGCTACTGCTCAAATACTGATGTTGTCTATTTAAATATTCTGTATCCTGACATATTGAGGAAGTCAAGCAGCTTGTAGAGTACAGATGCTCTCATTATGATACTGTAGTTCCTGATAGCCAGCCTGTGCTGGCTGTAGGGATGGACCATGCTAGAAATTGGCTGTGTGTCAAAGACCAATACTTCTCTTAGCTCTTAGATTTTAGCCTCAAGGAACAGTAAAAAAACATGATGTCTTTAAATTCTGTCTTTAGCTGGACAGCAAGCAGCAAGTAATTTTGGTCACAAACTATTTCCAAACAGGATAGAAACAAACCTTTTTGTGTTTCTGAAGTCATACTACTTGTCTATCATTTTAATCTGAGGGTTTAGGCCTTTACCGAATTGTTTCTCAAAGCCTCATGAATATTATTCAACTGTAGCAATTCACAAACACTTATTAACAGTACACTTTAAAGCAGTACCAAAACTGTATTGCTTTCCTTGCATTGTTTGCTTCCTTTTGGCAGGATTTTATGGAAAGTATAAGCTTTAAGTAAAATGTTTTCTGTTTTCTAAAAAACAAGTGTATCCTACCTGTAGAAGAATCTCTGCTTGTGTTAAGATTGTTGGCAATTAAGGGCAACAGACAACAAGCTTAGTTGGGTACTTGTGAGCTGTAACAGCCTCTTGTTTCCAGTCAGTTTTTCTGCCCACTAACAATCATTTATGCCACATCCATTCTGTGGTCTGTGTTTCCAGGCTTGTGTCTGAGCGTGATTTCTGATCCCTCGGTATGTGTTGAATATGTTGGTTTGACCTACTGTGAGCTACAGCCAGACAGCTCCTGACAAATTTTGTCTGCCAGTTGTATGGCTGGAGCTGGTAGTTACTTGTGTTGGTGGTCACGTCTGGATGAAGGGCAGCTACTGGAGGCAGTCTAGACAGCTGTAGTCTCCTAGTTGAAGTGCTGACATATTATGGAAGTCGAGCAGCTTTTAGAGTACAGGTGCTCTCAGTACTGGTAGTGCAGTTCCTGATAGCCAGCCTGTGCTGCCTGTAGGGGTGGACTATGCTTGAAATGGACTCTGTTTCTACTGACTTGAGTTTCAGCTGTTTCTTTCATGTCATGTACCAGTGAATTAAGTAACGTTAACTTTTGAAATGGCTTCTAAAAGCGCAGTAGTTAAAAAAATCCATGGCTGCTTGCAACTGTCATCTTTTGGAGACTGGACACTCAACTTACAGACAGAAGGTGCATTTCTCCTATTTCAGAAGCCTAGCTTCTTCACTGTTCTCAAAGACTAGTTTATTAACTCATCCTGCCATCCATATGCTTGCACATCACTGGATCAGAGATGCCGGTTCAATGATAATTAACAGGTACTATCTCTAAACAAGAGGCAATGGCATGACTTATAAACATTGAGTAGGCACACAATGTGCTGTAAATTCTAGAGTTGTACTAAAGAGCATCAAAGTCTAGAAGTGCTAGTTACGAACTTTAATGCTGTCCCATTATATAACCTGTGTGAAAAAAGGAATTACAGCTATGAGGCTCTGCTGCAAGTTGAAGACAAAACACTGCTTTCCTTTCTTGTACACTTAGGAGCGATACTAACTCCAGTTATGCTCCAGAGTAACAGGAGTGTCTTTTTTTTTTTGCGCTGTTCGTAATGCAAAGTTCTTCATGCTGACTCTTTAGCAAAAACAGAGCCGTAGGTTGACAGCTGAGAACAGGACCAAATGTTAATGTATACTAAAATCACAGTAGACCCTTAGCCTACCCAGATTTGTGTTGAGAGTTGCAGTGTTCCAGTATTGTGTTCCAGCTGAGTGTTACATGCATGCGAAGTAACTTTACTTCCAAGGAAGTGTAAGACAAAGTATTTCTTCAGCCTTTTAGAGTAGGCTAAGGGTCTGCATAGAACTTTTTGAATAGAGAGGATTTATTCCCTCCACCTTGAATAGGGTCTGTTTCTCAAATCAATAGTAGATTATTTCTTTACTATGTGAAATGAGGAAGGCCAGTTCAATGTGAGACTAATTAAGGGTGTCTGGGCTAACTGTAGTTGAAGGCAAATGTCTCTACTTTTATCACAGGCACATTTTGCTGGTGTCCTGTGCTGGGAGAGCTTTCGATCTCCTCTATGCCTAGTTTAGGTCTAATTGAACACTGGATTTGTCCAGGCTATCTACAAGAATTTAGCTGCTAAAAGAAAACTATACATCTCCAGCAGAGATCCAGGGTGACTTGTATGTCCTGACCTTGGCATTATAATTATAATTTCTCCTGCTACTTGTTTGGAAGCTTTCCCTGCGCACCTAGTTGGTGGGTAAATCCAAATCGTTTACGTGTACTTTTGAACTCTGCAAGGATGCCTACCTTTGTCATCAACTGTAGAAGACATGCCTGTGATCTAATAAGAGTATTGCCTGGACTTCATGGAGCTGGGTTGATGACCTGGAGATGCTCTAAACAGACATACCTAGTCACGTTGTACTTCCACTTAATGAACTGCAGAATGGCAAGATGCAACCCCTGGAATAAAATGGTTGTATCACACTGGTTATGACTGCTGTGTGATGCCCTGGGTAAGCTGGTTTCAAACCGAATGGGGAGAAGCACTCGAGGGGATGATGTGACTCCTCAGAACATGGAAGAGTTATCTGCAGTGCACTAGAAACTGAATTTTCAAAAGATTTTGGTGGATGGCTTTGGCCCTATGTATACCCTGAAAGGCCTTTGAATAGGGAAAGGAAACTGAGCCCTCAGGTATGAGTGTAATGAACTAGATTTAGCCTAGCTAGGGCATGCTATTAATTTAGGCTTTTAACATCTACATTCTCTCTCCTATTAAGTCCTATGGTCAACCTGTTCAAAGCTCTTGACAGCTGCTTTTTATTCTCCATTGTCAAATATTTAAGAACTTGCTTGAAATAGAACAGTGAGGTGATTCAGGTGAGTGCAGAGCTGCTCTGTTCATCTGTTGCTTGTTAAATCCGAATGTGAGGTCATCAGGTGACTTTAGTTCTTGTTTAGGTTTCCAGCACGGGAAAGTGGAAATCTGTCATGGATGTCTGTAAACACAGTATGTTAAAACATTCAGTCTGCAAGTGTGAACAATGTACTTGATGGGAATGAGGGAAGCAGGTTTGGAATTTGCGGTGATGTTAAACTTAGTCTGGAAGGGAAGAAGAGAGTAGTAGTGTCTGCAGATGAGGTAGAGAATGCTCAGAAATCCTTTGTTGTCTAAATTACCCCCCAAAATTTGGAATTAGATGGCAAAAACTTGACCAATGTACACACTGGTGTGCCAGAGTGGAAATATATGGGTGGTTGTGATATGTGGCTTGATTAGGTGAATTGGCTGATGTAAGCTAAAGGTTAAAATCATGCATCGAGGCAGTTATGA
Source organism: Calyptomena viridis (assembly GCA_013390005.1). Classification (NCBI taxonomy): domain Eukaryota; kingdom Metazoa; phylum Chordata; class Aves; order Passeriformes; family Eurylaimidae; genus Calyptomena; species Calyptomena viridis. The sequence goes on from WEIV01004843.1 coordinate 76,666, forward strand.
TAACCCTGGGATGTTTTTCAAGCTCATAGGCAAATCCGAACTCCTTATAAAGCAGCGGGCAAAGCCTGTCCCTCGCATGGAATCCTGCCCTCTCGTGGCTCTGGCTGTACAGGGGATGGCTGCCCGGAGCACCTGCCTCGCGTGTGCTGGGCACGCAGCTATGCTATAACGCTATGAGAAGGAATAGTGGAAAACATCCAGGAAATACTTCCCAACTGGAATTACTTCAATATTATGGAATGCCAAGCATTCCAGAAGCGACATCTGGGGGTACTTATGCCTTTTTAGTCTGAGAATAAACCCTTTCTGAGAGGAGCCCATTGTGGAAGAGTTGCAGCATTCCCTTCTGTCAGCCTGGGGTTTTGAGCAGAGTCAGATACTTTGATGATAACATGGAAAGCTAGCCAAGACACTTTCAAAATTACACAGTAAACAACTGCATCAGCAGTGTGGTAAAACCTGTTCTACTTTAAACCATGTAGATAAAATACACACCACTTTATTTACAGTGCAAGAGCCATGGAAGGCTGTACAGGCTTGGGAAGTTGGAGCATTTGGAGGGTCTCTATGTGCGCTCCTAACAGTTAGGATAATCTCCTAAAGGAACTTCTTAGCTTTGAATACTGTTGCTTGTATGCTAACACTTTCATGTTCTTTTGAGGAGTAAAACTTAGGACGCTCAGTGTTTGTGCTGGTAGAAGGTTGAAAGGTGTTTGGTTGCATAGTTTGATGTTCTGTACTTGCTTACTACCAAGAAGGAAAACTGGTAAATGCCTTGAGTTTCCGAGATCAAAACTGCTCGCAAGACTCTGCCTTGAAATCTCATATTTAAATTTACTGTGGCTTCTAATAATGATGTATTAGTTCAACTTTCATTCAGCCTGTTGTTGGTGAAAGTTAATTAGATGCTTTAATTCCACTTGAATAGTCTGACTGACCAATAATATAATTGACTGCTTGTATCATTTAGAGGTGTATGCATTGCTGTGCAGCATACTGATAAGGTGTCTCAGATGTCATTCTTGCACGCTTAGTTATGAAATACTTTTAACTGGAAATTGAATAGTTACTTCTGGAAGCAACTAAAAAAAGCAGTGGAAGTTGTAGTTAGACTATAGTACTGAATGAACAGCAATTAGGTTATGCTTCTGGCTTTTGGAGGCAGTCTCATCTGCGTGTGCTTGTGAATTGGAGAATCTCTGTTCTGGTAATTTGTTCAGGTAGTTTTAAGTTTGACGGCTCCTACATAGATTCAACAGTAAAAAAAAAAGAGCCTAAAATGCAGTAAGACTTGTATTTTCACTTTGAAGTGGTGCTCCCCCAGTGTGTTAAGACTTTGTACCAAGAATTGAAGGATTCAAATTCACTAGGCTTAGGATTGTTAGTATTCAACAAAGTAAATCACAGGCTTGGTAAGAATTTTGTTTTAAGGATACCTTGTCCTATACTAATACAGCATAATTGCTAAAATAGTTGCCTGATGCTTATTTTTTCAGTTCAGTGGTAGTAAGAGAATAAAGCTGTTGGGCAAACTGTGTGGTGCCCCTTTTTGCTATGGAGCCTACTGCAGCTTTGTATTTCCTAATTGCGAAGTATCTAAACTTATCTTGCCATGTAGTACTTCTGCACAGACAAAGCTGGATGTCTGAGAAGTTAAGCAGATGCTGACTACTGATGCAGTTTGTACCATGTGGGCTTGTCCAAATAAGAAATGGGCAAAGATAGAAACTGGTCAGACTTCTGCTCAAATGTAGAAACTGAATCATTATTTAGCAGGTGAGAAAATCCTTTAATGCTCTCAACGACTCCTTCAGCTGGTTTTTGCTCCAATAGTTGTATTGAATCAAACTGCAGTTTCTGGTTTTATCATGCATAGTATACTTGATTACAGTTGTGTTGCTGCATTTATCCAGTCAGTCCTGTTTAGTACTGAACTTGGTGGATGTTTCTGTGCTGGATGGGGAGGAGCAATACTGAGACGGCAAAACAGTTCCTGAAACAGGAACGCAACTTCTGTAGCCTCTTAGAGCAGTTGGCTTAGGTGCATCTGCCAAAGCATATAGCTGTTGGTCTCCCACATAGGTACATGCCTGAGATGATATTTTCAACTCTGGGCTTGTCAGCAGCTGAGTGGGTTTCTCTGTGAACGGGAATTATGTTAATAGTAGTCCTACTTGTTCTTCTCTTATTGTAAGTATATTAAGCCGGATTGCCAGCAATGTGTATATTCTGCCACAAATTTGCAGAGTGGAAACAATCCGAAGGAATTTCCCTGTGTACTGGGTCTATCCAAGCGCCAGTAGCCTTAGCAGTGCTAAGAGATAACACCCCACTGTTTTGACTGCTGTGAGGGAGAGGCAGAGGGGACACGAGCAGGTCAGGTGACCCAGACTGACCAAAGGGATATTCCAGACCATATGACATCAACTCAGATATAAAAGAACAGCAGGGGTGTGGGCAGGGGGTTTTCTCCAATGGCTGCCTGCTGAAGGGACAACCAACGCATAGGGCTCTGCTTCTCAGGCTGTGAGCTGACCTCATGGAATGGGAAGTAGAGATTAGATCCTCCTTTGCTTTGCTTCCTGTGCGTGCAAAATTTTTTTTTGCTTGTATTAAACTGCCCTGTCTTAACACCCACAAGTTGCTGTCATCTTATTGGTAAAGGGAAGGGGTGAGAGACTGGGTACTTGGCACTCAGCCACGGTCAACCTGTCACACTCTGGAAGTTTTCAGGAAGAATCTATGCAAGCTGGGAGCCATCTTGAGAATTAAACGCCACATCAAACTGTGTACTGCTTCTGTCTTTTCTTGTCTGCCCTTTCTAAACTGTGAATTTGAAGAAGGTATCTGCCTTTTTGCATGTGCTTCCCCATTGCTTGTTTTGGGGTGCCTTATCCTATTTCTACTCCTAGTTAGGTGGATTAATGTTTTTCTTTTACAAGAGGAACTGCCATATATTTCTTGACTTAGAGCTGAGAGGAAGTGCCGTCACTGGAATAGAAAACAAACTTGTCCTTCGCTGCCTCTCCCAGTGCTTTCTATCAGGCTAGTTAGGTGATGGGAAGGGAGAATGGCTGGACCTTCTGTATTGTGCTAATCTTCAGGGGTTCTCCTTTGAGATCCTAAATAGTGCTTGGCTCTGCTGTAGTTGAGCTGGTGCCATGTTTACTTAGTTTGCCCCAATGGAGGGGAAAGAGAAGAGAGGAATGTCAGGTAGCTTCAGCTTGCTACAGGATGTGATAAGGTAATTTAAGAGGATTTTCAAGTCTTTCAAACAATGAATAAACATGTCAAATATGATGGAAAGCTCTTATATGTCTTATATGGAGTCTTATATGGGAGCATATCGCCTCTTTGTCAGCCTTAGAGCATCAGGATGGTGTTGAATTTCTACTGTTTTGACCAGTCTCCTTTGACAGGGAAGGTACCAACTGTTGTTGGAGGGGGAAGCAGGCTGTTGCAGCCCAATAAAGGAATAACTTGCCCCTTTGCTACTGAGGGTTAGTATCTTATTGTTTTGGGTAAGTTACTAGTGAAGTAATAACTGCATGGATCCAAGTCCCCAATTCCACTGACCTCTTGGACTTAGATTATTATATATGTAACCTCTTTAAAAGCTCAAACAAGTCAAGCAATCCCACAATAAGCCTGCCACACAGTCACTCAACTGGACTGACTCTAGCTTTGATACTGTCTTCTATAATTCTGCCTAATCTTTCCTTGATAGATAAAAAAAATCTAGGACAGTTCACAGTGGTAATCTTGTCCCTGGTGCAATACTTGCTTAACTCTTCCCTATTGAACGGTGTTCACTGTATTCGTTAGGTTAAAGCACTAGCACTGCTTCATTCACTGCTGTCCAATGTTATTGATCCATTTGCTATGTTAGATACTCAGGCTGCATCAGTAAGTGCCTCCCTATAGTTGAGACACTGCATATAAGTGAAGTCACAGGTGTAATTACTCAGAAGTAAGAGGAAAGCTCTGAGATGTAAGGAGTTAACTACATACTATGTCTGACCACACTGATGCATTATTGTACTCTTTTTGTGAGTGTGCTTTTTGGTGAGTATCTATGGACATGACCAGAGGCTGGGAGAGAATAGCTTTCCAGACATTAAATGCCTGAAGAGTGGTGGTAGCTTGTGCTCTTTCATCTTTTCTACTGGCTTGTTTTGTGAATTTGAGTGAGTTACCATCTCTAAAGCTTTTCATCTAGAGTGGGATAATGCCTGCCTTACAGGTATGTGTCAGCCTTTTTCCCAGTAAATATGCTGTAGTGCACGGATAAAGTCTTAGAAGTGCAAAACCTCTGAAGCTGCACAGCATGCTTATAGTATATCCCCATTAAACAGCTGTTTGGCAATGTCTAATGCAATTTTCAGTTAATGAGGGATATTTTAAACTGATTTTTTAATAAGTAATATTTTTATTTTTAATATTTCATAAGAGGCAGCCAAGTGTGTATGTGGTTGCATTTGATGGGATCCTGATCATTCTTGTTCTTAATCAAGACCCCAAATTATTCTTGTTCATGTGTTGCACAGCACCTAAGAAAATTCCTGCATGAAAGCTCAAACAAGAGGAAAGAATGTCTGGGATGCTTTGGTGTTGGTTTGGGAACTGCAGGGAAGAAATTCTTCCAATCTCACTTCTGCAGTCTGCTAAAACTTGGAATAAGACACACTAGACTTGTTTGTCCTCATGTCAAATTAAGAGCAGGAATGTCCTCAGCAGGAAAAACTGCTCCTCCACAGAACCACAGAAGCATCTCATGCTTTCTAGTAAATCTGAACTTGATAAAGATGCTGATATAAGTAAGCATGGTCCTTTGTAATTCAGAGAGAAAATAAAGATTTTGGCTTGGACAGGCTGAAAGCTCATGGTGATGGGGGTGAAGGCCAGTGTCTGTGAGAGATTTGGGTGATTAGTATCCACTGAAGCCTCTGACGATTAGGAAATGGAGACAGGCTTGAAGGTGAGGAGGAGGAGGGGAGCATATCTGGTGCATAAGGATTTGACTGCCTACTGGTAGTCCCAGCCTTGCCAGTTGCCTTGAGACTTGTTTGCAGCCTCTGAAATAGCAATGCTTTGAGATGGTAGATATGTCCCTCCCCTTTTCTTCTGGAGGATGTTACTGGGAACACCATTTCCATTGTGTCAGTAAACAGCAATGCTCTTTCATTCAGAAGTGCTGATTACTCAAGGGACAGGCTAATATTGTAGAACTTACCCTTCCCCTCAACACTCTGCTTCTGCACCTCAGAGCCCCAGTGCAAGGAGTGGGCTTGCTAGGTGGCAAGCTGTTTTGGGGACTGGGTGCAGCTTGTGGGCTACCAGCTGAAGTTACCGAATTTTTTTAAGAATGCCTGAGATGGCAGTAGTCTCTCACTGTTTTCTGTAATTCTCAGTTATTTTGGGTTACTTATAGACATTAAGTGTCTGAAGCAGAATTCATGCTGATTGCTGTATTGATTTTCTGCAGAAGGACATGCTTGCTATGTAAGAATTCTAGAAGAGCAGTGCTATCTGTGAGATGCCTTAGCATTAGATGTGCTGTTCTCACTGCTTCTAATACATCTCAGAAGGAAAAAGGCTTATTTTTGGCATTGTTTCCTCTTTATTGTCAAGTGTAAGAAGCTAAATGTTAGAAGATTGTGGAGAAGGCCTTTGGACTGAAAGGCTTGAGCAGATAGAGATCACTCCTGATAAACCATATTTGGGTTGGCTAGAGATGAGTTGTTAAAAAACCTTTGTGGTGGACATTGTTTGGAAAACCTCATACAGTCTTTGGAAAGATCTTTACAGTTGAATTTTGTGACTTTAGTACTGGGCTTTTGTTTGACCCTTTCTTTTGCTCTTCTGTCTGCTGTCCTTTAAAGTTCTGTCAGTATCTTTCCTGATGTTTAGCTTGCTTTTACTGCAGGTTTTCTTTGCAGATACCGTACTTTTTCCTTAAATGTGGAGTTGAAGCTCCTTGATGATGTAGGCTAGGATACCAAGCTGATGCCGTGTATTATCACCATGCAAAACAGTTCTCAAGACAGTAAAAAGTTAAAGGATTTCTGTTTTTTTTCTGGACTACCCCACTTCTCATTTCATGAAGACTAAATAACTTGCCTTTCTCTGGCAACATTTCTCCACTCTTCTTGAGTTCTTAAGGAGAACTTAAGCTTAGTAGCTGCAGAGGTCAGTGGACTTGAAAATCCCAATTACCTGTGGTTAGGACACAGATATTCTTCCAGCACTTGAAACCAGTGCAGACAGTTTAGCATGTGGAGGAATTCTAGAGGTCAGTGAATGGTTCTGTTAAGGATGACTCTAAGAGTAAGCCATCTCACAAGCCGGCTTTCGAAAAAGCCTTGAGCTGATTCCCTTGTTAAAAAGGCATGCAGCAACAAGAAACTTATGGGAATTGCATCCCATGCAATTCTCTGTCTCCTGACTACTGGTTTAATTCTGGAAAATCTGACTCTACAAAAATGAAAGTAACATCTGTATTTGGATAAATATCTTTTGCATACATGGACATTGCATAAGGGTGATACAAATATATAGCTCAGTAGTCAGCATATCTGTGAAGAAAGTTATTGTAGGAGCTTATCAACTACCTGCTAGGTGTCTCAAAACAGACCTTTAGTGATACCACACTTGCACTGCAGGAGTATGTATTTGTGGGGGACAGTTTGTGTGTTGGTCTTGTATCCGGTATTCCAATTAGGGAAACTAGGCTGTGTGAATGGAAAAAGCAGTGTGTTCAGGATTGTGGTGCTGCTGCTTTTGGTGGGCTGGTGCTGATCAAAGGGATGGGGTAGTATCTTATTCTTGCGGCTCATGGGGAGAAGAATGACTGGTGTAATTCTAAAAGTGGCAAACTATCAGAAAATACTGTTATGCTAGGAGAATGATTGTAAGTAGAAAATAGAGCAAGGTGACAAGTGGAAGTCAAGCTAGCTAGAGTGAATCAGGCAGGTCCTTAGTTATGCATTGCCTGGTTTAATCTGTTCTGGTACAAGTCCGAGTGGCTGTTGCTATTGATGCTGACTCCCTGTTTTGGGGAGTCCCTGCTAAGTACTGAGCTGAAGATGAGCAGTTCTGGTATCTAGTTACGAATCTATGGTGGCACTACTGTGAGGAGTAGTGCTACTCCAAACCAGTAACTTTTGACCTGGACTACTTAGTACTGTGTGGGAAGAATTTTCTCTGAAAGTAATGTTTGTCATGGGCTGCCTTAAGTAGAAAAAGGATGAGGAAAAAGTAGGATTAACAAATAAGAGTGACTTGATAGGGTTGTTTTTCCTATGTACTTACTATGTGCCTAATGAATTTGACCAGTAATTTGGTTTAATTACTGCCTATTTAACAATATGGTTTATTGGCTGTAAAATTTTGCAAATGCTATCTACTGATATATGCATCCTCCTATAAAAACAATGTTGTGGTTTTGAGCTAGAAAGGAATCTCTTGGATCTTCCTTGCAGGGTAGAGTTTTGGAGATGGTACACTACTGCTTCTGAGTTAACATAAATGCTGGACAAGAGCTCCTTTCTGTATAGAAATATTGAAATCAGAGTTGCTGTCATGTCACCTAATCTTCAGGTCCTTGAACTTTCCTCGGGAAGCAATGGTAATCATCTAATAAAAGTCTCATCTCTAAATTCACATTATACTGAGTTTCTGTGAGGATGCTATTTTCATTCCTTGGTTTGATCTCTTCTCAGTTCAAGCTCAGCCTCTTTTTATGAGTTCTGACTTTTAGTCACCTAAGGCATTACACACCTTCAGAGCGTGCTAGTTCAGAGAACTGACTTGAAGAAAAATGTTTGGCGTAAGTGTTAACACAAGGCAACCTGTGATTTGGTGAGACCAGACACTCCAGCTTTCTGGTCTCTAGCAATTCATTTAGTAACAGGTTAAGTATGTATACTTGCATTATGGCACTTCTGAAAAAAAATTCTTTCCACGCTCAAGGATATATGCAGGTCCTGCTTCAAGGCTTTCTTATTAAAGTTACCCTATAGAAATAGTGCATTTGTTGAGTGCAAACCCAGAGCTCATCTAATTTAGAGAACTTCAAGTGATTCTATTTTAAGAACAGTGCCCAGATGAAGATTTGAGGCAGTCCTCACACTCTGTAATGGAATCTACTTCTGGGTATGAGCATGGAGAATGGGGAAATAAGCGAGGGATATAAATCTATTGGAGCCAAATGCTTCTGTCAACTTCTTTGTGTGCAGACTTCAGACTTTCCTCCCTTAAACCTTGCTCACAGGTGTTCAAAATCTGGCTCTGTTTTTACCTACTGAAAGTGTTCTCTCCCTTTTACCTTGGGGTTAACGATGACTAAATTTCCTTGCAAGCTTTTTTTCTCTGCTTACTAATAAGGAAATTCCAGTGGGGGGAGAGAGAGAAGGAAGCTCCTTGACAGAGACTTCTCAGCCAGACTTGGGAATTGCAATGAGTCGTCCTCCTGTGTGAGCCTCAACATACTTGTGCTCTTAGCAGGCTCTGGTGATGCAGAGTGAAGGTAGCTGAATCCAGAGAGTGGAGTCTCTGCAGGACAACTTAATATTGTTTTCAGATGGTTTGTATTTGCTTAAGGAAGATTTCAGTTTGCATTTTTTTCATGCTTTTCTCTGTTCTGCATTTATTTTGGGTAATGTTAATGCTTTCTTGGCACTGTCTTAATATCCAGTTATAACTTTAGTGCGGTGCTTCTAAAAAATATTTGCAAGTAACTAAGCTACTTATTAAGTGCCCTGTGGCCAGCAACTGTGCTATCCGGGGGCTTGTTAGTAATAGGAAACTAGGCTACACTTACCTTGCTCTGTCACTGAAAACTCATAGGAGTAAAACATCAAATTTTGAGAGATAAAATTTGTCATCTGGCTTGATTGATCAAAAACAGGGCAGTGTTGAACTGACTTACTTCTTTGTAGCCTGGAGTCAGAAGTCCTGTGAAAACAAAGGAATATGGTGGTATTTGAGCTGTAACCAGAAACAGGATTGGAGATTGAAATAGTATACAGTGATAGAGCTGAATTACTGAATATAATTAGGGGTTTTGAGAGTCGGGTTAATAACTTCCTCCTTCTACTTGAATTCTAGATGAGAAGTTGGCTAGAGAAATTGTTTGGGTTTGTAACTAACTGGGAAGAGAGAAAATGCCCAGGAAGCTGGACCAGGTCAGAATGGATGGGGAGGAGCTGGAACAGTGATGAAGAATGGAAATGAACCAGCAGCCTAGTGTGTGAGACGATGCCTGGTGCAGGAGCTGGTAACAATATTTGTATATGTAATATGTTAATGTAATTTTTAGGGGAAAGATATCTTTCAAAATGAATTACAAAGTGGCCTTTCTGTGTGTAAGAGCTGGCAAACTTCAGCTGGTAGGAATATAGATGGCTCTTGCTGACTTTAGTAGTTTTCTCAAAGGTTTCAGTGTCTTCCAGTTAGGCACTGAAAGAAGGTAAATTAAATTTGTAGGACCTGTCTGAATCTTAAAGGGATTGGAATTGAAAAGGAGCAAAGACAGTGAAAAAACTGGGAGTATCTTGTTACAAGGAGACTTGACTGAAGAAATGTGTGGGGTAAACGGTCATGGCAAAATTGGGATTGACAAAGATAAGCAGCCTGATTCAGATAGAATTAGGCTGGAATCTTTACTGGTCCACTGGTGGCTATAAGGTCCATAAAACCTTATAGCTACGCCAGACACAGCTATTTCTCATGCATCTACTAAACTAATTTTAATGAAACGGTCACCCCACTTTCTTAAAAACAGGTATTTTCTCTTGGGTCATAGTTGACCAAGACTGATGTAGTATCTGCCAGGAGTCCTATTGGACAATATAAAATTTTTTTCCTAACTCTTCCCTTCCTATTTGTAAGGCTGAATTTCCTTGGACTACTTCAACTTGATCATCCCTCCAATTATCTCTTGCCTCCTGGTATAGACCAAAAAGCTTTTAGGAAGTGGGATGATATGTGAATCAGCATGTCAAGATCTTTTTCAGGTGAAACTAAGATTTAGCAATGTCTGCTAAGACAGCTAGTGCCTGGGATAACTCTTCATCTTGAAGAGGTTGCCAAACTTAGGAGAGGGAAGAGAAGGGCCTTTTTGCACCAGAACAAGCTCCTCAGCCAGAAGCACACTGAGAACTGACCGCCCTGGATGCTGCTGTCATTAGTTTTGCTAATATTTTTATAGTGCTGGCTTTAAGGTATGCTTACCATCCACCACAGTCAAGGCCTTGCTATCTATCTATGTATTTTTAAACAAACCTCAGCTGAGGTCTGCAGCACTTTATAGTAACTAGAGCTTTCCTGGGGCTTACATTTGAGCAGGGTGAGGAAGTGTAATTTGCTGTTTTTGTCTTGCTTGGTTGAGGAAAAATGCATGCTGTAATTCCTGCATGAGTGGCTGCTGGTGGATGGGGAGATGTGACTACTGATCTTCATCTTTGTTGTTCCCTGCCAATGCATTAGCTTGCCTGCTATCCCCTCAAGCTGTATAGTATCACGTGAGCACTAAGTAGCCTATCCTTCAGTTGTGCTATTCAGTGATAAAGGAAGTCCTGCTGCTTCTGATCTTTTTTACTGGTGTAATTTCTTTCTGGGATCACTTTCTTACTGGCCACAGTCTAGGCTGCTGTAAAAGTGGGCAATATCCTCCAATGAGAAGAGGAACTTCAATTATTTGGGTCAGTAAAGCAAATTCCTTCAGATGAGATCGATCAGGCTCAGTAGCCTCTTAAGCTACAGAAGGCATGAAGAAAGAAAACTGCTTAACCCTGTGCAGAAGTTCACTGTACTTTTAGATGTGGTGATGTATGAGTACTGCTTTTCATAGTCTGAATCGGTCACAAAGATGTATGTGGAAGGTGGTATCACAGACTGCTTTAAGTCCGTCAACTGAAATATTTAGTTTAATCTTTGTCCACTGTGAGAAGTCTGACCAGTGATCCCAAGTATGCATTTGTACTGAGGCCAGGCCTTAGACCAGATGGAAAGAGATCCAGAAAATCTGAGGAATCCAGATAAAACCACAGATGTTTTGCCATAGTTCTCTCAATAACATGCCCTGAAAAGGAAGATGAGAGACTGCAATAGTCTTGCCAATTATCTGTGTCAAAGATTTATTGTGCAAAGGTCTCATATTTGCTTATATTAAGACTGATACCCTGTTCCCTTCAAGGAGGCAAAGAGCAAAAATGTATATTAGGAATTTTTTTAACTTCCACTGGAAAGACACATAGAAATTGCAGCACAAAGTTGTCTGAGCTCTTCTAGAATGCCAGTGAATGCAATTGGAGGAAAGCTGATCTGGTGAGTGCTGTGTGAATTTGGACTACAGATGGCTACTTGTGTGGAAAGCAGTCAGCCCGAGACAGAAGAGCTCATGTATAAAGATGTCAAAAAAGGAATCCAAGATTAACCAAAGATACCGTAGCTTTTAACTGCAAGGGTCTTGGTGACAATGAAGGTTAACTTCACTTGTGTTTAAGGTGAAATACTGTAGAACTGGGAATGCTCTGAAGCTTATTTCCATGGAAAATAAGGAAAGCTTGTCTGCAAAAAGGAAGCAGCCATGAGTATTCTGCAGCTCCTCACTGAAAGTGTGAAAAATAGGGCGATTCCAGCTACAGTGAACTTTCTGCAAGTGGAAAATAAACACCCTAAAATAAACAGTTCTCTAGTACAAAGTGTTGTGAAAACGCTGTCAATGTGAGAAAGTGAACAGCCTGTATGAAAATCAGTCACTAACACCTTTCTTCTTGGATGTGGGAGTTAAATGTATGTGTAACATAGTGAGGAGGAAGGGAAGTACTTTCATGGGAAAGGGATTTCATATCTTGCTGGGAAACTCATACCAATAATCTGAGGCAGCATTAAGATACATCTGTGACTGTTTCTTCTTTTCAAGACACCCCTGTCCTTGCTTCCCATTCTACGTAATAAAAACTGCAGACCTTGTAGCAGCGAACTGACATTTTGGAGATGTTCCCTGTCACTACAAGAAA